>CM035230.1:53898329-54498329 GCA_020226215.1 Sindora glabra | reverse complement strand
GCATTTTCTGGGATTCTTGAAAACAATTTATATCAGAATGCAAGCCACTCCTAACATTGGAGAGCATATACACAATTTTTTGGACTTAAACAGATTTTTCATTTGCACCATATTCTCAAAGAATTTTTCATTACAGGTTTGCTTCAATCAAGATTTTCTCAAATCTATGGAAATAAATAAGAGCACTGAGGTTCGGAAGAATGTATATTCCTTGCTGATGCAAATTTCAAGTGGGCGGCGTCAACCTCACCAGGAAACAATTCTTGTGGTGGATGATATTTTTCCCCAACCATTAGAGCTGTATAAAGTCAATGAGATGCTCTACCTCGTTTTGACCATTGACATCATCCAGGAGAATTCAAATTATATCCAGGCTCTGAAGATTTGGGATGTTTTGCCATTGTCTGAAGTTCCAAAGCTAGTGAGGGATATTGACATCTCATACAGAAAATATCCAATTGATGCTCTGAAATGCTGCAGATTGAAATGTTCTGATGGGTATATTACTACTACAAATGCATATTATATTACTAGTGATCTAGTGGAAAATTTATTTGGATTAAGAGTGATACGGTTTATGGGTGCAGGACTTTTGAAGTTCCACTGACGTGGCTGGCTGATGCAAGTAATCCCAATTACTATTATTTGCCACAAGCTGATCTGCAGTTAGTTCGTGACCAGTTAGATTCATTTGGTCTGACAGATGGTTAAGTGGGAATCAAAGTCAAAAATTGCTGGTATGTTTTGTTTTTGGCACTTTATTGTCCCGGTTATGTCTTGTATTACGTTTAGTTTTTGATGTATAAAATTAAACTCATTCTTTTGCTAATGTGGGTGCAATGCGCTGCCATTCATTTTCTCACCTGCCATGTCTATCTTTAAAAAATTCCAATAAATTGGTAGTAGAGGTTGTAAACTTGTTTCTGAGCTGCTAAGAGACATTATTGTGAGGTTTGGGGGATTGTTATGTTAAAGCTATGTGTTTAAAAAAGTGAGAAAATTCACCAAACTCAGTATCATTGTGTGGAATACACCCACCCATCTGTGATGCGAGTTAAGGTTTTGTAGAAGATTGAGACAAATCATCAAACTTGAAATTTATAAAGGAGGCCAAATATTAATGATATTTGGAGGAAGACATGCAAGCAAGAGTAAAATGGGAGACATTGAATCACTTCTCATGATTGTTATGTGTAGAAAATGCTATAGGATCTTTTCCTGGCAAAATTCAATTGCGTTTTGAAGTTTGAAAATAATGGGAAATCTTTCTACGAAGTAATATTTTGTGTTTTTCAAGGGTTTATATTTGGGTCATCATCTGAATTGGATGTTCATTGCAGATTCTATTGAAGATTGCAACAAACTAAAAGAATTGCAACGTGGTACATGATAATAACACTTTTGGAGATGTGTCCGGTGGTTTCATATTAATCGCCGCTTCAGAACATCCATATTTGTTTTACCCTTTCTTACTTTTATGGAATTTCTTAGAGTTAGTTCGCCTATAAAGTGTATAAAAATTAGGCAAGGAGGCTTGTGATAGTGAGATGACCATTTTGCAACATTATAAGATGAAAGTTGTCGATGCTTAGATTAATCTGAGGATTTTTTTTTTCTTCTAAATTTTTGTGAAAGGGATATGACCATTTTGAACTCGTGAACTCGTACATAACAATACTTGGTGGTGTCTAATTTAACCAGTAGGCATTTAGACTTTCAGATTGCCATGAAAGACAGCAGTATTTTTATTTCTGGGTTAGTAGCTTATGCTACCAAATCCATGAAAAGCAAAGGGTTACCCATAATTTCCGAGGTCAAACGTATGAAAATATCAAGAAAAATTACTTACATGTAGGATTGTCCTTTTTAACCAAATTAATTTTGATTTGAAGTATTGAAATTCACTCATCTGTTTTTTTTAAATGTTAGCATTTTATTCACTTAAATTAAACTATTGTCCATTCAAATTTTAACAAAGAATTCATGTATATTATACATGATTTTTACTTTAATTTAATACTCACTTAAAATTAATTTATTCTAAAAAAAATCTTAAGTAGGTTAAATATTTATCTTTTGCAATTTATGGTTGTTAAATGGAGGATGCGCAAAATATAATATAGGTATTTTTTGCTTCCTCATTGCTGGATTTTAGATATATTGTTATCAGTATTTTGCGGTGCACTGACATCCAATAATGCTTTAAGTGTTTTATTCCTCTCATATTGTAAGTTTGAATTTTCGATTTTAAGTGTATCTTAAGTGAATTACTACTTGTATAATTTAAAAAAAAAAGGAAGGATATATTGCTGCCCTAATTGAATCATACAAGGTTTTCTTAAAATGAATACATGCTCAAAAGGCGTCTGTATTAAGCATTCTTCTTGGAAACGAACGCAGGAATCAAGCTTCAGTTTTTTTAGTTGGATTGCCATTTTATATATTTGTTTCGAGATATTAAAGTAATGATATATCACACTATTAATTCTGTTGACAATTTCAATAGATTTTATTCATTGGACTTTTAGTGGTGTAGTAAAATTCAATAACATTTTTAGAGTTTTTATCATGTCCTTAATTTGAATCTAATATTTTGCATGTTTTATCATGTCTTGGGTTCAATTCTTGTATGCCTTAAATGATTCCTTATTATTACTAAGGAAATTGGCTTTACACTACAGTAAAAAAGACCTTTAGCGACAACAATTGTTGTCAGTATAGAGCGTTTGATCATCGGTAAATGCAAAAATCGTCAGTAAAAATGTCATCGGTATAGCTTCGTAAGTGAAACAACCAACACCTGACGGTAATTTGTCATCGCTAAAAGTACAATCTTCTACGATGACTTTGTCATCGTAGAAAATATTTTAAAAATTCAAAAAATTTTGAAAATTGATTTTCAGCGACGACTATAGTCAAAATGTCATGAAAGTTGCTTTTATCAGCGATGACATTGTCGTTGTTGAAAAGTTTAAACTTCAGCGACAACAATGTCGTCGCTGAAAGTCCAAGATTCAATGATGATATTTTTATTTATAACGACGATATTGTTGTAACTGAAAGTCCACCTATAGCGACTACAATGTTATCGCTAAAGGTTTTTTAATTTTTTTTTAAATTTGAATTGGAACTGTCATTATAATTAAGTATATTTCAAATAATATATTATATTTAACAACATGGTCTAAAACATTCTTTGTTTGAATTCATTTAAATTATATTTATCTTTTTTAAGTTTAATTTAATGTAAATTATACAACTATAATACATCAATAGTACTAATAATAATGTATAACAATTTGATTCAACATAAAAAGAATGAGTACTCAGAAAGCAATTGTATAAACAATAGTTATATGAATAAATTATATATAGACAATCCATGTAAATGTGTACATATGAAAAATATATATATATATACATAATATACTACAAGGAGGGGAGGCGAAAGTATGTCGATGCATCCTTATCAGTACCAACATTATCATCATCATCATCATCATCTTGGCAACGAGGACGATAAAACAATGGTGATGGTTAAGAAGGACCAGGTGGCTGAGTGGAAGGTGCAATCGCAAATCTACTCGGCCCAGGAGGTGTAGCAGCAGCAAATGGAGACAGCGGTAGGACAATACCCTGCTACAATACCCTGCTGTCTAAGAATAGAGGTGATCTCAGTAAGGTAAGTCTCAAACTGCTATTACATCTGATGCTGCTGAGTAATCTACTGCTGCTGCTGTTACTCCTGAATCAACCGTTGGCTTTGCTAAAACTGGTCTCAACTTTGCTATAACTATTCCTGCAACTCATCAACTTGAGACACGGACTGTAAGCTCCCCCTAACGCTAGAAGTGCTCGCTGAATGATAGGACTAACTAGTCAGCACACGCCCAATAGCCCTCATGTACCCTCAATAAGTGCCAAGCACCTCATCGGCAATGGCAGCCTCATCTTTCTGTACAGGAGTCTTAGGCAAGCTAGTGGATAATACACTAGACTGTGACTATGCGTGCTAAGTCACTTCTATTATCTTCGCCTTAAATTATTAAAAAAAATTCAATAATAAATATTACAAGATGTATTCGTAAATTTAATTTAAAATATAAAATTCAACGAACTTATATATTGCTCCTGAGGGATCGGATACACCCACTCCCCCAACCTATACGTGTGTCAGTCCCTAAAATTATCAGGAACCAACTACAGCTCACCAGTATCTCTATTTCTCTATTCATTTTTTGTAAAAGAAAAAAAGGATAAAAATAAAAAAAAATATGAACAAAAAGCTAACTAACAAAATGTACAGTTAAAAAATAAACAAAAAGTTAATTTACCTTATCAAAATAATGTACAGCAATAGACTTTGACCCATATCGATCATTCATGACCTTTTGCACTCTATTATTTACATTCCTCCTAAACAACTCCTATAAATTAAAAAAATAATATTAAATTTTTATATTTATAATTTAGATATGTGAAATAATGACCTAATCTCATAAAATGTCATACTTACCCTGTACTCGTCATTGTAAAAAAAAAGTCCACACACCTCTACTATGTTTATGGTGAGACAAATCGAGGCACACAACATCTAGCACGATTTAAATCGTAGTCCTAGTCCCAATTGCCCCCATGTTCTAAAAAATGTTTGTTCAACTTGTACTTCCAATCTCTGTACAAATCTGTAGCAATCCGCATCAAATCGAAGATCGCTCTATCTCGATCACCCTCACAGATGCCCTAAAACTCGAAATGGGACTGCATTAGAAAATATTTAACAAATTTGTAAGTAATATATTTAGAAATTCAAACCTCAAAAGGACTAATTCAACAAATGGAGGAGATAGATATTTACGCAAACCTCCTGCAAAACTTTATCTCAGATTTGTTGAGGTATAGCCCGCCATGACTTATAACATGGTGGCACGTGGGCTCGGATCATGCTGCCAATATCATGAGGGAGATGGCTAGCATTTTCACTAACTGCATGCTATGTACCAGTCATATCGAACTGCACAAGCACCGATCTCCCCCCACCCCTATCTATCTTCTCATGCAATCTAAGGGACCTATTCGGACCCCTCTTTCTCACAGCTGCCACTTCAATAGATAAAGAAAAATATTAAGATCGTAAATAGGATATTTAATCAATCTCAAGTACGTACAATTAAAAATAGATACTTGATGCCTTGCATTGTGATGGAATATGGGTGGATCGTTGCGGTGGGTTGCCTCCAGCATAACTTCCGTGGTGTCGTGCCTCGACATTCGTCATGACTGAAATAATATACATTATACAAGTAGTTAATGGAAAATCCATAGTCAAATTGAATGATTAAAAGGTACAACTTTTTGCAATCATACAAATTATTTAAACAATCATGCTTACACAATTACGAGATGTAGTTCGAATATCTTATTTTTTTCCTAATTTGAATCAGTGTCGATGAACCTAACAGACTCATGGTCATCAGTTTCTCCTTCGTTATCAGATTATAAAGGCTTCTCTTCTATATAATCCTCAATCATTTCATCTTCGAAACAACCGTCATCATCAATGAAGGTGGAATGATTGAAGGATCATTTCTTCGATTACTTAGATTTACTATATGGAAATCTCTAAGATCAACTGTGAGGTTGAAATTGGATAAGTTACTATCTTGTAGAAATAATAAGTTCTGTACACTGTCTTCATCACTGGGTAGATCCTATATGTTGCGATGTACCAAATTATGGACAACCTTCTAATTTGGTCCATTAAAGAGATCCTCAGTGTAAAATACTTATTTTGCTTGGATAGCAAGTATGTAAGGATCATCTCTATACCATTGCCCATTAATGGAAATGCTTGTGATATTCTTGTCAATGTAAAATTTCTTCTTTATAGGATTAGTATCATACCACTTGCATTTAAATAAAGTCACATTGTACTTATTTAAATAATTAACTCTATGATTTCTTCCAATACACCACAGAACATGTTACCATCAATACTCGAAATAGAAATGCCACTATTTTATATTTTATGCTTCGCATCCCGAGTTTCAATTACAAAGCGCACTCCATTCACATACACACAAAGTATATCATGATAGCAAAATTGGGACCAGAGGCTAATGATAGTAGCTCTTCGCTAGCCTTTGGAGAACTGTTCCTATATAAATGGTACATCTACGAAAATAGCAATTTTTTCAAAAATTAAATCACTAGATCAGTAAGAGTAATGAATAATATTTGGAAAATTGATTTAATGCATCTGGGAAGAACAAACCCTTACCTTCGAGTAAAACCATGAGGGGAATTTGATTTTCTATAAGTTATCAATGTTTTCAGTACCACTTCGTTCGAGTTCCAGTCGGTGCTCACTATAGAACATAGGCATTTTAGTTTATTATAGTTATTTTGGAGAAAAAAAGAAATGAGCATAGAAACTTACTGGATATATTTTTCAATCTCAATGCAATTATTCAAAATGTACCATATTGCAACATCTCGATCCTTCCTATCGAAATGAGAAATAATCTTCTTCCCATTGGTCGACATTAGGATTGAAACACCGACAATGCCCTTCTTGTTTGACTAGGTGTTAAATTTTGATATCTATTAAGCCGGTTGAATCTAGTTTCCACTCCTTCCAAGTACATAGAGAAAAATGTTAATACCTCATCAATAATATACCCTTCTGCAATTGAACCCTCCGGTCGAGCATGATTTCGGACATAGTCCTTCAACTTTTTTATATATCTCTTGTATGGGTACATCCATTGAAAATGAATGGGTTCGCCTTCCAATGCTTCATCTAGCAAATGCATCACCAAGTGAATCATTATGTTGAAAAATACTGGAGGGTATATTCTCTCAAGCTTGCATAAAATAATGATAATGTTTTGTTTAGCTTGCAGAATATCCTTCCTGTTGAGAGTTCTATCACATATTTGATTGAAGAAGTTGCATAACTTAACAAGTGGACATGATAATTCTTTTGGCAAAAAAGCTCAAATTCCTGGTCCTAACAATCTTTGCATAATAACATGACAGTCATGTAATTTTAGCCCTTTCAACTTCATATCGCGATCTGTGACATTCTTCCATAAACTCCCAGCAAACCCATCTGAAAATTTCACATTCTTTATATATTGGCAAAATTATCTTCATTCTCCTTGGTTAAGTGTATATGCAGCATACGGCTTGAAAAGTTAACCCCTTCGCTCATATAGATGTAAGTTAGGCTTTATCTTCATATCTACTTAATCTTGTCTTGCATTATCTGTATCTTTTGTTATATGCTCAATACCCAATAATGTACCCAGAATGCTATCACATGCATTCTTTTTAACATGCATCACATCAATATTATGTCTTAAGTTCATTGTCGGCCAATACGGGAGATCAAAAAATATACTTCTCTTACTCTAATTAAGTTTATCAACACTCCTCTTTCGCTTTACACCATCAAATTAAGCATGTTTTCTAGGAAGTTTCTCTGTGCCACCTTTCCCAATTAATCCATGATAATGTTATTAGTAAGAGGATGAGGAGGGGCTCTCCTCTCTGACCTCCCATTGAATTCTTTCCTATTTCTCCATATGTGACTTCTTGGAAGCCAACGGTGATGACCAATATAAGCTATTTTTCCTCTAACTCGAATTAATGGAGTATCCAAATTGCATGTAAGACATGCTTTATATCCTTTTTCGTTCTACCCAGAGAGACTACTTCGAGTAAGAAAACCATTTATAGTCCATAGCAAAACTGCCTGTATGTTAAACATTGTATTTGTATTTGCATCCCGAGTTTCAACTCCCTTTGTCCAAAGATGTCTCAACTCTTCTACAACCGGTTGTAAGAAGATATAATATCCTTGCCTGGTGATTGCGGACTTAGGATTAATAGGGTTAACATGAAAAAAGATTAATTCATGCATATCCATGGTGGCAAGTTATAAGTGATCATTACCACTAGCCACATACCGTAGGATAGGTTCCTATAATCAAAAAGATTAAATCTATTTGCACTTAAATCCAACCTAACGTTTCGTAAGTCAACGGAGAACTTAGGATACCTCTTATCAAACTCCTGTCATGCTTTTCTATCAACGAGATGTCGCATTATCCCTTCCTCTTATAACTTTCCAGTGTAATACCATATCATATTCTTCGTAGTATGTCTCGACCTATACAAACATTTTAATCGAGGAGTTAATGAAAAATATCGAACCATTTTTTGAGGTACCTTCTTTTCTTTTGTATTTTTATGCTCTCCCCACAAATTGGACAATTATCCTTGGAAGCATATTCTTTCCAGAAAAGTGCGCAGTCATGTTTGCACACATGGATTAATTCATACTCCAATCCCAACTTGTTGAGCCATTTCTTTGCACCGTAATACGATTCGAGCAATTTATTATCATTCAAAAATACCTCTTTTAACAACCTCAAAAGAGCATCAAATAATTTATTTATCCACTTATGCAATACCTTCAAGTGCATGAGTTTCACCGAAAAGTTCAAGGTGAAAAATGATGTGCATCTTGGATACAATTTTATTTCTACTTGTTCGAATAGGTTATCACAACTATTGTAATTTGTTCCATTGTCTCCGTCAGGTGCATTCTCACTCCTTTTCACATCAATGTGAACTACTCCTTCAAGTACATGAAGGCCGATGAAATCGTGTATAATATCTGCAAGCTCATCTCTATTATTCGGAGATGCCCCCCAAGTTCCCCTAAGAGTCGAAACATCCGCTTCACCATGGTGTGCCTAATTTATGTATAATTGATGAAATCCATTATCTATAATATGTGCCTCCAATATTGGTAATGTTTGGAATAATAAATTCACACACTTTTTACATGAGCATCTCACCAAACCCTTTTCATTAACAAAGTTTTTAGCTTTTTGAACAAATGTCACTGCACCATTCCAATACTCATCTGACAAGCAATTTGATAGATGTATCTAACTTTTATCTATAGACATTATATCACTGAACAGGAAGAAAATAGTTTTAGGTGGAATAAAGTGTTGTGATTAAATATTTGAAATGTACCCTAAATACACCGTATCATTCCAACTCTGAAGGGTAGGTTCCTATCCCACTCGAGATATTTTTGTGTTGTGATTTTTTTCAATTTATCTACACTTATCATTTATTTTGTGCAGAAATTTCGGTAGCATCTCCCCATGATTTTCCAAGTGTGTAAACTATACGGCATATAATTTATATCCGGAGAATAGTTAGGATGCTAAGATATTTTCACAATATCAAACAAGAGTCAAATAAATTGTTAATAATAACCATATGATATATCTTAAACTATCCAACTTTTCAAGACAATTCAAGGATTGGTTGATGTATAGAGATCAACCAACCCTTGAACGGGTCTAAGCTTATAATGCCAATGCAAATACAGTTCTATTTAAAATTATTGTAAAAATATGTTTGTAATAATTAAAAATAAAGATACAATATTTTATGAGTATTGTTATTTAAGTATTAGAATTATTATTTAAATATCTTATTACTTCGATTGTTAATTTTTTTAAATATCCACAATAATTGTTATATTTCATAATAAATTTATGGGAATTCAAATATATAACCTACTCTATTATATTTATAAGGTGCACAATTCAACTTTTCTAGAGAGACATGCATTTTTTGAGTACTTGTAAATTATCAGACATTCAAAATCTTCAAATTTCTACTATTGTATGGTCGTTTTGGTTATTTTGTTAGGAAATCTTTTTATAAGAAATATTACATATATTTTAATACAAGTGTAATATGTTACAAGTTAATATAATTAAATAATAATATTTATTATTATAATATTAAAAGAAAGTAAGTTTCTACTCACAAAATAGGTAACTATTGTTTATCAATATTTCTTTTAATCTAACACTAAAAAACTAAAATAATTTTTTTACATTTCAATATTTTATAATTCTATTTTTTCATTAAAATTTCAACAAATTCTAAGAAGTTTTAGAATAAATAACACCAAATTAATATCTAATAGATTATAGCATTAGTAGATTGGGCTAAAAAATATTTCATCGTACATTTATTATTAATTTTATAAGTTACTCATTAATGTAATGTTATTGTAATTTTAACTATTAGAATTATGTACATAACATATATTTTCTAAAATAATTAAGAAATATTTCGTGATCTTCAAAAATTATATTCTTTATTTTGAAAATTAATTTTTAATCCAAGAAAAAAATAGATTACATAGAGATTGAAATTGTAAATAAAAAATAATTCACTTAATGATAAAATTAACATTGAAAATAACAAAATATAATTCAAAAAGTATATAAATATTATTTATTTTGATTATGTTCAGGGTCTAGTTTTAAAAAATAATTTTGACAAATAAATTTTAAAAATTTATCAATTATAAATTTTATTATTTTTAAGAGTAAAAAGTAAGTTTAATTTATCCATAATTAATTACACAATTTGTCATTGAAAATAACAAAATATAATTCAAAAAATATATAAATAATATTATTTTGATTATGTTCAAGGTCTAACTTTTAAAAATAATTTTATCAAATAAATTTTGAAAATTGATCATTTATAAATTCTATTATTTTTAAGAGTAAAAAGAAAATTTAATTTATCCATAAAAGGGGTGATTTTCATATAACCTCAAGTTTAATTGACTTTTTCTTTTTATGTGATATAGATAGTATAATTTGGATTGTTAAGTTTGATTTTCATGTGGTCTCAAATTTAATTAACTTTTTCTTATTATGTGGTGTGAACTTTAATAATTTGGATTGTTAGGTTTTAATTTCAATTTTAATTAAGAAAGAGATTATATTATTGTAATCTCTAATTTTCTAAACTATGTTTATATACTTATTCTAATTTTCTATGTTACATTATTTCAACAAAACTAATAATTTTGAAATTTCCTAAATTACATCATAAATTTTAGATTTTGTAGATAAAATATCATAACAACTTGATCTTACATTTGTCTAGCTGAATAATCTACACATATATCATATAATACAAAGTTATAATTTAAGGAATGCATAATAACAATAAAATTCATATTTACAAATTTTATGCTAAGACAAATTTACGTAAATAAACTTAATATTTACAACATGCAAAGATAAATAACATGAAGTTTCACATTAAATTAACTATACTATCAACTCTATTAATTCATTACAAACTATTAATCTCACATATAATATTTTACAATAAAAATATTAATAAATTTAATTCACATACCTCAATGGCAAAAATCTACTGATCAAATATTTTTGAAATACTCCCTTGAACAATGATGAATGCTAACAATAACTAACAAATTAAAATTACAATATAAAAAATTAATACACATCAACATATATAAAAAATAAATATATTAAATTATAAAAAATTTATAAGAGAAACTTACCTCAGGTCCACTACTTCTTCCTCCTAATTGCGCAAATGAGAGTTTAGAAGAGGCGCCAAAGTATATATAGACAGACTCCTTAGTGACGACAAAAAAATTCGGTCGTCGTTGAAGAGTCATCGATAAAAGTCTCAACTTTCAACGACAATATTGTCATCGCTAAAGGCTTTAATTATTTCCCAGATAGACCTTCAACGACGACAAATATCGTTACTGAAAAGTAAACCTTTTACCGATGACATATGTCGTCGCTGAAGGTCTGTTTGGGAAATTGGGTCAGGCCTTCAGCGACGACAAGTGTTGTCGCTAAAAGGTCAACCTTTCACCGGCAACTTTTGTCATCACTGAAGGTATGGTCCAATTTTCTAAGCAAACCTTCAACAACGACATATGTTGTCGATAAAAGTTTTACCTTTCAGCGACGACACTTGTCATCACTGAAGAGACAATGTGCCCGCCCAAATTTTTTCAGTCTTTTTAACGACAACAAATGTCGTTGCTAATTCCTTATTTTTTTCGCCGCACTTTTTTTGACTTCCTATAGTCGTCGGAAATACTTTTAACGACGACTGAATTTTTGTCATCACTAAAAATATCATCGTTGTTACTCTTTTTTCTTGTAGTGTTATTCGGTCAAAAAATTAAGTACAGTCTAATAACTAAATGCACACAGCAAAATGTAGTATGGGCAAAAAAGAAGCAAATAATTACCAAGAAAAAAAAAGGAACAAATAGCACCAGCATTCCTTTGGTGGACCCCACCCCCCAACAAAATAATTAAGTATATTATTGGAAGTATTAAAATGTGGTATATTACGCTATTAATTCTCTTTACAGTCATTATCATGGATTCAATTGGTTTTATTCGGTCAAAAATATCTAAATGCGATAAGTAACAAAATAGTAACACCACGGTGGCCCCACAAAAATAAGTATACGATTCTTCGCAAAATTGAAAATTGCTATACGTATTTAAAAGTAAAACTTGAAATTGAATTATAAATTTTTTATATTTATTTAATTAGTGAATTAAACTTTATAAATTTATTTCAACATTTTATATTTAATTGACAACAAATTCAATTTCAGATTTTATTTTTGGTATATATAATATTATTGTATTATTCAAAGTTGGAAGAATTAAAATAAAAAACATTGATTAAACCACTTCCAAATTCACACTTGGTCTTCGAACACAACACAAGTAGGTTCAGATTTATTCCCCAGTAAGAACAGTTCAACTGTAAGATTGTTCAGAGAAATACCATCTTACATAGTACTATGCTTTATTTTAGGAGTAGGTAGTCCATTTTTTTTTTTTTGTCTAATTATTCGGTATCCAGTAAGTTTCATTGGACCACTGATTAATTTGAATTCGAGCCGCGTCGGACCCAATAAGGGGGGAGCTCTCCTAACGTCGTCTGCTCCATTCACAAGGCTCGAACCCGAAACTTTGTTTAAGGGGTGCCGAGCTCCTTCCACTTAGATGTAGGTAGTCCATTTTTCGAATCATTGCGAGGTTTGTTTCATGTCACGTAGAAGACAAAAGTTCAAAACAAGCTGTCTGTATAACTATCGCTCACAACAGAATTACAAAGATACCATAATAATGTCATGACTTTCACAGCTTTTGTATTCATAATTTTGAATTGCAATTGTAATTATTTAACCACATATAAATGTAAAAAAATATAGAAATGAACAAAAATTGTAGAAAATTATCATTGCACGAAGAAACAGCAGAAATGATACCAACTTGTACTCTTAACAAGCAAATAGTGATCAAGAAAGTTGGCATTTCATATTCATAGAATCTTCAGAAAAGAATCTAAAAACAGCAAGCCACCAAAATTTGCCAAGAAAAAGACAAGGATTGGGTTGGAAAATCAAGAAGGAGCACAGCCTTGGGCTAGGAAAATACATACATTGTATCAGACTGAACGTTGAGTGTCCAGGCCAGGACTATTCCAGTCATTCTCCACCCTTTATATACCCCTATCATCAAAAGAAATTCTAACTTTGAGTAAGAACATTATTTTTTTCACGAAGAGATGGGCACAAATTTAAAAGAAGTAAATATATAGATCCCATAAATGTGGAGCCTTTCTGCATTTGATGGGTTTATCACTCTCCCTTTTTGTGTAGGAATTTTTTTTCACTCAGAGAGTATGATAGAATGTCCTCTTAATTGTTGACCGATTGGAAACCCAAATGACTCAAAATACACAGCCATAGGACCCTGAACAGTTAAACAAATTCAAATCCATCGCAACTTCAATGTACTACATTTGTAACATTTATTCTGAAACAAACACACGTATATAGTCTATAAAACTATATTAAAAACTCCAAAATCATGAAGAAATGATATCCGGATATGTTAAAAGCTATGAGGTCTATAAATTTCCAGCAAAATTGATCACATGTAGAACAGTTCACTTCTATGCAGGATTACCTTCTCTATCTCTTCAATTTCAGATCAGATGATCTAGCTAGCTTCATAGCCTGCAATTCAAATAGAATAGAGTCAACAGGCCTCTAATATTCACACAAGATTCAATGGACTTACTAAATACACAGAACCATGACAATAAGGTGACCAACAAAAAAATATATATATATATATATATATATATATATATATGGAATTTCTAATTAGAAACAAAACAATATTATGTGCACCCAGGTATCATTTTCACCCACAGGGGAAGAACTCATGATATCTGAGGAGAGTATGAGACCTATTTTTGTGATAAATATGCAGCTTTAAGTAATTAGAAATTCAGAGAGAGAGAGAGAGAGAGAGAGAGAGAGAGAGAGAGAGGTCATATTGGATATAAAAGATAAGAAGTGACATGAATATTTGTAAAGTAATGCTATTTTTATTTTTTCATGCTCATTCTCTCTTTACAAATTATAGGGTTATGAACCAACGACAATTAGTCCAAGTGGTAGGAGAGTATGAGACCTATTTTTGTGATAAATATGCAGCTTTGAGTAATTAAAAATTCAGAGAGAGAGGTCATATCGGATATAAAAGATAAGAAGTGACATGAATATTTGTAAAGTAATGCTATGTTTATTTTTTTTATGCTTATTCTCTCTTCACAAATTATAGGATTATGAACCAATGGCAATTGGTTCAAGTGGTAGGAGTTTAATCCCCTTAAGTAAAGTTTTAGATTCGAGTCTTGTGAATGGAGAAAACTGTCACTGGGAACCCCCATATTGGATCCTCCCAGCTCAAATCCGAATTAGTCGGAGGTCCAATGTGACTTACCGGACACCGGATGGTTTATACCAAAAAAATTATAGGGTTATGAAGATATTTTCTAATTACAGAATATTAATTCCGAGGACTCTTGTTTCTTTCCTTAAAATTTGAAGATATGATCATCAAACTAAGGAGAAGCCAAGAAAATTTTTGGAAAAAGATGGTTCCAATTTTCCTGAAATTCTATTCAGACAACGATGGTTGAGATTTTTGTTATGGGCTCAAGTTTAAATTGTGTTTTATTTCATTTCCAAATTGTATTCTTGTTTAGAAATTGTTTTGTTGACGGGCCTAGCTAAGATACAAACCCGAGTCCATATAAAGGAATGCAATATGCGCGTTAATGCATATAGTTGTTATGAGGAGGGAGTGTTGAGTAGTAGGGATATATTAGAGTTTTAAAAGCTTCTTTTAAATGTAGTAACTTCTCTTTCTCTTTCCCTGAATTCTATTTGTCATCTACCTCTTCTTTCTATCCTCTTCTACTCTATTTTTTGGTGCTTTCATTATAGATGGTGTCAGCCAGTGATCATGGCCAATCTAGATGTTGCCTCTACTCATTCTTCTTCCTAACTTCAAAAAGAACCTGAGCGGGTTGAAGCTAAATTGGATGTTAGTGTTGTTCGATAAGAGGAGAAGGTCACAATATGATAACTGATGAACTTAAGGGAGCCCTCCGTGTTGAACTCTAATTTAAAATGAAATATTTATTAGACCTCTTGATAAACATGCATTCCACTGGTGGTATTCATCAAATCACATCCCCAGCTAGTGGCTCTCAGCATGATCTAGGTTTAATTCTTCAATTGCATGTAAGTTCAAATCTAATTGCCCCCATTTTGACGGTATTGATTTTAAAGGGTGGTCGCTTAAGCTTGAGCAACACTTTGAAGTTGAGCAAATTCCTAATGATGCTAAAGTTTGAATTATCGTATTTGGATGGACGAGCTTTGCAGTAGCACCAGCATTACATAAGAGAATGTAATGGACGTCACCTTGTGCATTGGCCTACTTATTTGCAGGAGTTGAAAAGGTGATTCACCGATAATAAGTATGCAAACCTCATGGCTAACTTAGTCTCTTTGAGGCAAATTGGAACTGTGGAAGAATTTTATGATGAATCTGAGGGGTTCCTTGAATTTACACCAACTACCTACTCATTATACCCTCGATATTTTCTTAAGTAATCTTAAGGAAGAAATTGCTAGGGTGGTCAAATTATTACACCCAACTAGCTTGCAAGGTGCTCTTAACATGGCCAAATAGATTGAATCCATTATTTACAATGTCCCAGCTAAATCCCTTGTCCTTTTTAAATCCCAACCCTAATCACTCCCTTCACCCAACTATCCTTTATATATCCTACACCTCTAAACACCAAACAATAAAACTTAACTCTATTGTCACCTAGTCCCAAGGTACCACCTAATCCTCACCCTTCCTCATCTCCCTATCATAAATATCTAGCCTAACCATTTCCTCAAAATAGACACTCCAACTCATCCCTTACCAAACGCCCACTTAAGCGATTGTCCCAGGCTAAACTAGAGGAAAGGAAGAAAAAAAGCTTACATAACTAGTGTGGTGCTAAATACTCATACGATCATAATGTATGAAATCTCAACTCTACCAATTAATGATCGACCACCATGATGAACAAGGGGAACTTGAAGTTTTTTCTTACTACATGGACAATCCTAAAGTTGTACTAGTTGATTCTAAGGAAATAACAAATGTTGTTATTTCCCTTAGTACTATCTTAAGCATAATTGATTACCAAACAATGAGGCTTACTAGCTTAATTAAAGGCAAGGCAATAGCTATTTTAGTTGACCAAAGCAGCAACCACAATTTTATGAATTGTTCCTTAGCTAAATCTACTGCCTTACCTATTCAACAAATTAGTAGATTCAGGTCATCATAACTAATGGTGAACACTTATTTACCCAAGGAACTTAAAAGGCTTCACATTGTTCTATAAATGCCAATCAATTTTCAATTGACTTTCTCTTACTACACCTTAGGGAGTTTAGTGGTTAGTTATTTTAGGCTTAATTATTTAGGATTTTCAGTTACTTACTATGCAATTACACTAAGATGATCGATGGCTCAATTTATAGGGCATTCAACCTAGCCAAATAGATATGACATTAAAAAAAACAATGGGAGTAAGTTATTGACTAGCTTTTCAGCTAACATACATTCACTTATGCCCTTATAATTACTTCAAAATCAAATATGCAATTGCAAGTGCTTATTGGTATAGCTATAAAGGAATCTAATATTTTATATCTTGGTGTAATTCATTCACTAGGAAACTTCAAAGACCTTTTTGCAAACCCTATAGAGTTACCTCCATCCAGATCTTGTAACTATTGAATTCCTTTCTACAATGAATCCCAAGTATCAAGCTTTATATGCATTTTGCTATTCAAAAGATAAACATTGAAAAAATAATAGCTAAAATGTTAGAGGTAAGAGTTATAAGGAATAGTATAGTGCTTTTGCCTCTTTTATAGTTATAGTGAAAAAGAAGGATGGTTTTAAAGGCTAGAGAACTAAACCACCTCACCATCAATGACAAATTTCTCATACTTCTAGTAGAAGAATTGCTTAATGAACTAGCAAACTTTAAATATTTCACCAAACTAGACCTCAAATTTGGTTATTATTAAATTTGAATGTTTAAAGGTTCTCAAACTTAATCCTAATCATGATAGATATAGAACCTTGTATCTAGTTTCCACCAACCTAACTATACTCTTACTTTAGCATAGCATAATATATATGGAAATCTAGGCAAAACTTTTGTATAAGAATATATAAAAAGGTGGCATTATTCTTTATTAAATGTTTAAATTAAATCCATTAAGAATCAAATATGCTTATACTTATTAAATTTAGGGAAAAGGTCTAGCTAGTCATAATTTATTATTCTACTACCCAATTTACCCTAAACAAATGAAAGCCTAATTATGTCTAATACAAAATACCCACAATTGCTTAAAGTCATACTTAGATGAACTTTTAAAGGTCCAACTCTATGGTGGGGGTGGTGGTAGTAATGAAGTACTAATTTAAGAGCTTCTAAAGATAACACACATATAAGGGTAAGTTTAGTTTAATGAAATGAACACTTTAGCATAATTAATCATAATAACAATAAGCAACTTACTATTGAGTTTACTTTTTTGCAAACCTCCATACTTAATTGCATTTGACATAATATTAGGGATGCTTAATGGGCTTTGCAAATCAAACTGAGCCCAATCAAACTAGGTAGAGCTCATCGGGCTTGGTTCGTTAAGACCTATATTTTAAATGAGTTCATTTTAATTGATTTAGTTTACATCACAAACTCATTAAATGACTTGTTTTTGCCTAAAAAAGGCAATTGACTTATGGTCTATGCAGATCTAGTCTGCAAACACCGAACCTATTTAAGCTTGCATTTTTATAAACTTATTTTTTGTAAACTTGATCCTAAAAAAATCCACCAATTAATCCACTAAGCCTGTCGACTTTAAGCCTATTAAACACCCTTATACAATATCACATTTATTAGTACTATCACACTTGTAATTAATCAATCCTACCTTTTAGTAGCATCACACAATGCACATATTTATTCTTGCCACAATTGAACGTACATAATTAATTATACTTTATTCATATCATTAAGTAATTTATATATTTATTCAAGCCACAACCTTTTTACATGATGCAAAATGACAAATAAAGAAAATATTGAAGCATTTTTATAACTTTTAATCGGCTTTATACCTTTTAAAAATCTATCTCTATACTTCCACGATCAACTTTTTACCTTTCACAAATAGTTATCGGATTTGGTATTCGCATATCATATCTTTCCCACCATATTTCCTATAATCTTAACATATTCATTCTCATCAATCACACATATATCAACTCATAGTCATTCCATACCTCTCATACATAACCACACATTTCACTTTCCATAAACAAGAATACCATCTATCTTAAATGACATAAACAGTATAGATATGCAACATAATGCAAATCAATAACCATGTTATGCCTTCGTTACATAGCCTTAATTAGTTCAACATATAGTAATACAGCATTTTTACATGACACCTTTAGCCAATCCTATAACTAAACCAATTCAAGTGCATAGTAACTCAATCATAATTAAATTGTATATGCATTTATGTCTATAAAAGTTAAGTCAAACCTTACATGGCTTAGATATCTTAATTGATATCATTATTCTTAATTATAGTTATTTTTAATAAATTCAACATATTGTAATTATTCTTATGGAAATGAATATCACCTATAGAGGCTAACAAGTTATGTCATACATGATTTTACACTATTATGGATTCTTACATTTGTTTTGAACTAAGTAAAACGTCAACTAATGTCACTAAGTCTTAACATTGATAGGGCAATAGTCAATTGTTGGAGGCATAGTAATTAATAATTAGTTTTTAAAGAGGAACTCTGCTAAATCCCCAAATCAATGATCGATCATTACTTTAGGTTCCTACAAGTTTTCTTAGCACAATAACACTGTTCATAATGCCTTAAATGTCTTTTGATTTATTTATTACTCAACTAATCTTCATTAATCATAAACAGATCCTAAAAAAGCCTTATTTGAGCCATTTTCAATATTTGTACATGCTTTATTCATTACAAAACATTATATTGGTTATGTGTATGATAAAAACCCAAAACTTATATAATTTAACCAAACTTATCAAATCATAAAATTTGAGCTAAAATAATTACTCACTTAGTATAGAGAAAGGTTTGGGAGGTTAATTGTGTTACTTCTTAGTCCTAATCATCTAAAATTTTAAAATTTTCTCAATAAGGTTCAAATTTTCCTTTCCAAGCTCAAAGTTGAGGTTCATTAAATTTTAAAGAAAATGAAAAAGAAGCTCAAGATTAATGATGGTTTAGATGTTTTACCTTGTTTGTATGAAAAATTTGACAAAGATTGCTTTTTCCTATCTAGATTGAATGAAGAAATGGAGAAAAGGAAGAAGGTGAATGAAGAAGGAAATGAAGTTAAGGTTGTGATGGGAAAATGAAGTGAGAGAAGCTTAAGTTGAGTTTATAACAAGGCAATGACATTTTTGTTATTTGTCCAAAATCTCTTCTATACTTATATGTTCATTTCTAATCACTTATAACTTTTAATCCTTTTATTTCCTACATTTTCCCTAAATAAATTATATTGGTTCCTCATTTTAAACAAATAATTTATTTCTATTTTCCTAAATATTTCTTTCAATTTTCTTTCCCTAAGTATTTTATTCACATTTTTTATTGAAATTTGTCATTATCTTTATGAGATTCCCATTTTAGATCATTACCACTAAAATGAACTAATTGTTCCTATTAAAATTAACTAATGATTTTCCTTTACGAAATAAAATTCTAAAATTTTAAGGATAGCGTAACAATACCTTCCTTTTAAAAGAACTCATCCTTGAATTCTTAAAATTATGTTAGTTTTAATATCACTGGAAAGATATATTATTAACACATAAAAAGAAAGTCTCTCATTTTTGCCTTAACCTTTATTTTTTATAAGGAAATGATTCATACTCCTTTAAACTAGCTTTCATTCAATTACAATGTCATAAAAGATTCCTAACCAAACATGTGCATCCTATTACATCCACCTTATTCTAAAAGTTTTCATTAAAATCATCTAATAGGATTAAGGATGACATGAAATCAACATATAACATCATATAATGCACCCTTTATGGTGAAAACATCCCTATACCTTAAGTTTCCCAACACAAGTCATGAATGTTCATTCTTGTATTATTTCCAAAACATTCCTTTTCCTCCTATATAGGTATTGTAACATTCAATACATAAAGGAACAAATGCAATTGTAAATATAGTAACTCTTGAGGTTTTATTATTATTATTGCATCTAAATTTCTCAAAATCCAATAACCAATGTTAGATTATTAGGCATTCAACAGTCAACCATTGGATTGCAAATATCTCATCTTTAAGGGATTTTCAACGAGCATTAATCATCCCATGTTCTACACAATTCTAATACATTTGCATGAAAAATTTTAGGACTTTTGATTAATACTTATACTCTTAAACACATTATACTCCTAAGTGAATTATTAACTTGTTAGGGATAGCAATTGCCCTTTTTATAATAATAATGAACTCTTGGGGATAAATAGTCTAAATCTTAGCCCAAAAGGTTAAACCATCAAAAGTATAATTAAATAGTCCAAACCATAAGCAAAACCACAATTAAATCATAAATTCATATTATGATTTTTAAAATTATAATAAAAAAAAGTTTGCCAAGATCATCATTAACAATATGCCAAATATAAAACAAAAGAAAGCTAAATAAAGTAATAAGTTAATCAACAAGGAAAAATTAAAATCAACTGTCACTAGTATCATCATGATCATCCCTTGTAGTTATACCCCAAAACTTGGTAACTTTGGTGAACTTGCCTTCTATTCGATTAAGCTGATCCCCTAAACCAACAAGCTCTCTCTTAAATATGTATATCCCATTATCAATTTGGAGCATATAATGCTTAAATAATTGCATTTGGTTTGTGAAAGCTATCTATATGTTTTGAAGCATTGCTAGCACTTGATTCTCCAAGTTACTTAAATATCCACCAAGAAGGACACTTTTTTGCTCAAGCATATGAGAAGGGCCATTTTTAATTTTATTTTGCACAACAACTTGTTTAGCTTCTTTTTGCTCTCTTATCCTTTTTTGAACCTCTACTTTTTATTTCCTCTACAACACTCCATCTCTTTTAATATATCCCACATGCATTAGAGTACCTAAATCAAACTTAAAGGATTCCTTGAAATCAATAGCTAACCTGATGACATCAATACCCTATTTTTCCATTAAATAAGCAATCAAGTGACCATAAGGAAGCATAGCCTTATCATGGTGACCTATATATCACATCTTGCATATGACAAGCAAAAGAACATTAATGGGAACCCTTTCTAAAATAGCCCATATCAAATACAACTTAATGTTACTCATACTATCCCAATTCCCACTCTTATGAACAAAATATCTCTCGTAACTAACATAAGGTCTCATAGGGAGGCACTCAAATCCTTAACCATATAGATGCATAGATGCCATAGCAATAAGACATCTAGTAACAAGCCTAATAGAGATTCAAGAAACAGGTCCACAATTGGCCATTTTTAACTATGCATTTTTTTATTTATTCAAAGAAAATAAGCACCATTTTAATACAAACTCAAAAAGCACTACAAATATTATAAAAACACACATAGACCACACTATAATTATAACCAACATGCATGACAAGAGAGTTCCAAAATCACTAGCTTACTCAAATTGAAAAGTCAAGAACTTATGACTATAAATTCCAATAGGCAACTCTTATTGCAACTTCCTTAATGAACAAGTTAAAGACAAGAGTTAAATAACTACATCATAATGCTAATTACTTGAAAATTACAATGATAATCATAATGTTTCAATTATCAAACATGTCATTTAAAGTGTAGAACATGCAAGAATAATGATAAGGCAAGGTAAAAGTAGATCATTTTTCTCTTGTCTTATGTTCCATTGTGAAGGATAAAATATTATTTTGCTTCATGCTCCATAATCGGGGACAAAATTTGCTTCATCCCCATATTTAAAAGGGCAATAGAGCTCCACAAAAACTTGCAAGAAATGAAAAAAGAATTAAAAATATAAATTTTAAAATTAAGGTTATAAATTATATATAATTAGTAACAAATACTAGTAAATAAGAAAGAAATGAAAAGAATGGGAATGAGAAAAGGAAATGATCAAAAATTTGTTTGGCATGTAGTATAAAATAAAAATGATCATTTTATATTTAAATATTATAAATCATATATAATTAACATAATGTTATAAGATAAATCTAAAGTTATGAGTAGTTAATTTAAATAATTTGAAACTAAAAAAATAAGTTAATATATAGCTAACAAAATATTATTATTTTTTACTTCATCATTTTAAGTGAAATATTAATATATTTTTAATTTCTTAAACAATTAAATTATTAAAATAATTAAAATTTTATTCAAATATACATATGAGTCTATGTGTATATATATATTATTGTATAAAATAAAAATATAATAATTTTATAATAATAGGGTTCTAAGGCAAAGCATAGTATTATTACCCTATCTTCATTATTTTATTTGAGATGAAAATTTATCTCATATTTTATCTTATAGAACCAAAAATCATAGTATTCACAAACTCTATTGAGACAATCCCCAAGCATTATATATATAAATCATTTTATCACTCCTAATCCTAAGAACATGATAAGTTGTATATAATTATGAACAGAGGTTTATACTATATCTTACACCCATTTAGATTTGGAAAATTTTAAGGTATTTCGAGAAGTTCTAAATCTGAGATGACGTAATAAATTTTAATGAAATTATTCAAAATTTTTTATAATCTCATCTAAAGACTTGTATTTTAGTTATGTCATTCCGAATTTGAAATCTCCTAAATTATCGTAACAAGTACCTTTAGATTTAGATATATGCTGAAACACAGGTATCTAATTTGTACAAAACTCATTCTCAGGGTCCTTAGATATCTGCAACAAAATGGTCAATATCTCCAATTCAAACTGCTTATTACTGTCAAATTCAAAAACTGTAATCTTCTCCAATAATTGTTTCAACAACTTGGTCGTCTCACACACCATTTCCGCCATCGCTGGCTTCAATGGATCAAATTTTCGATCACAGAAGCGTGCTGTACCCAATAGCCACCTTATCGGGGGGGCCCAAAAAAAAAAAAAGGAACACATACATGATTCATCACCGTAAAAGGGGAAATGGTAACCCAGAGATTCGAAGAAAATTTAACAGCGAGAAACATAAAAGAGGCGTGGACGGCAGGATTCGAACCTGCGCGGGCAGAGCCCACATGATTTCTAGTCATGCCCGATAACCACTCCGGCACGTCCACTGTTATGTCCACCTGGTTATAAAATAATTTTATAGGGCAGCAACGGCAATTAAAAGTTCACTAGAAAACTACGACCACAGCAAGCACGTAGATAACCAGGAAGGCCGGAGTAATCGGGGTGCGAGGCACAGGAATAAGAGGAAGACGGTGTTAAAGCAAGGATGAAGAAGACAAACGTAGAGCCTGATAAAAAGACGATGAGATCCTTCGACGGTTAGGAAGGGGAATGCGACGACGTTTTACTGTGCATGTTATTCTTCATTCATCTGCAAAAGTAAGGCTAGTCCGCCGTTGGCCCAAAAAAAAGACTGAGAAGGCCCAAAAGGAAAGATTTTAATTTAAAAGATAAATAAATTGTACTTATTTCTTTTAAATTCAATTTAATTATATTTGTACCCTATCTAGGAATATAAACTCAGCTTCCTTGGTTTTTATTTTTAAAATAGAGGAGATAAATGTATATTAAAAATAAAATAAAATAAAAAAGATAATGTATATGAAAAAGAGAAGATAATATATATATTTTAAAATAAAAAAGTATGCAAGAGGAGCTTGATCCTAACGTAAATTGGCACACCTGGGAAAGTATTTTACATTGAGAGGGAATAGGAATATTCCCCATATTAAAAGGAAGAGTAGTTCAGTGGCGGAGTTTCACCAATAGTAACAAAATTTTATTAATTTTCTAATGGCACAGAAATACTTAGATGGCTAACAAAAAATTGATTTACAAGTAAATTGAATTTGATTTAAATTTCTTTTATCATAAAAATTCATATGTTCATGACTTGGCAGTACCAATAATATGTGCAAAATTAATTTTACTTTATTATTCACTTATTTTTTATTATGTAATTTAAATTTTGTTAAATATTTTTACTGTTAATTAAAATTTTTAATTATTCTTACTTTTTTAATGATTTAATATTTATAGATAGTACAAAAAGATTTAAATCCGGTCACATTTAAACTCAATTGATGCAAAGCTTAAGAGGAAGGTTAAAATATAAAAAAATCTCATTATACTTAATTCATGTGTGAAAAACTTAGAATTTTAAAAGTTTGTAATAAACCCATTAAATTATATATACAGACCAATTAATTCCTTGCCATTAAGTCTCCATCCAAATTTATTTATTTTCAAATATTTAATTATTCAATATTTTATATCTCTAATTTTATAATTTCAATGAATTCTTCTCCAATGCATGCTATAAACACTGATCATAATTCTTTCATATTCTTTTTAATAGAAAGTAGTGCCTTTTTAACGCAAACACTTACTATAATTTCAAAAAATTTATTTAACAAGGCTGGTAATTTATATAGTTAATTTTGTATTATCATTTGAAAATTATTAATAATCTATTTTGTGAAAAGTCTTGATCTATTAATGATTGTTGCATATTTGTCAAAGTGTTCTTTTATTTCACATAATTATGAATATTTCTCATCTTTTAATTTTTAATTGTTAATTATTTAAAATAATAAATTATTATAGATATAGAGATAATTTATGATATATGTAAATATTTTCCGGTTTTATTTACTATCTAATTAGACCTACTTGTTTAAAAATTTTGAAATTGATATTTACATATTTATTTTAATTGAACATCTTTTATCATTGTTCTATTAAATTTGTTCAGTAGTAATGGACAGTTTCTTCATCTTCAATTTACTAAAAAAGTGAAGTTTTTATATTTATTAATTTTTTAAAAAACATTAAAAATATTGTTGTAATATCTATCAATAGGAAGGTATATTTTTACATTTTTATTATATAAAAAATTATTATATACGTAATTTGCAACTTGATAAATCAAATTACCAAATGCATGATTTATCATTTTTTACATAGTCCTTACATGTGAGCGCCTAAAAGTGCTCCTTTCCGGGATCTTCAATAAAAAATTTAGTATAAAAATGAACAAATTGAATATAAATATCACTTTTATATTTAATATTTTTCTTCCACTTATATATATGATAAAATTGGCAAAAGTAAAATTAAAATTATTTGAAGAGAACCAAAAGCCAAACTCGACCAAAAGAAACTAATAGCAAATTAAATGACTATAAAAACTAGAAGAGAAAATACCATTAAACAGCAGAGCAACTGAGCAAGGTGGAGGGAAAAATACTTTACTGAAATTATAATTATAAAAAGAATTTTAAAATATTAAATAATTAAATATTTAGAGGTAGGTGTGCATGACAATTAAAATTTTGAATAGAAATTTAACGACAAGAAATTAATTGCTCCATATATATATATAATTTAAGGAATTTATTACATATTTTTAAATTGCAGGGGTTTTTCCACTCGTGAACCCTAAATAAAGGGCGCTTCTTGTATGTTCTATTGAAATTTTCAAAGTTAAAACCTAAGGCAATCATAGTCTTTGGAAAATCTGAATGTCTACCCATTTTATAGTTTTTTTTCCAATGAATTAACGGCATCAGCAACACTGGCAGGAAAATGGGACCTAATATTTTCTTAGAAAATTGAATTTAAGTTTAATGTGATTACTAGAAAATTGATTAAAATAATTTTTTATATGCTCAGGGTTGAAAGAAAAATAGTGATACAAAATATTATACTATTTTTTTTTTTGCAATGGCAACGACAAAATATTATACTATTAATATAAACAAAACATACTTCGTAAATCAATAAAAAAATTATTTTTATAATCAAAGAATATAATTTCAAGACCCTTTTTATTTAATTAAAACTAAAATGAATAATTTATGATTTAGTGGTGAGAGAGTATGCTGGAGTCATATCTTTGTCCATAATGTATAAAAAAAATGAATGATAATGTGAATATAGAAAATGAAAAAACAACTTTTGAATTTTAAACTTGGTTAAATTAGGAAGCTGCCTATATTTAGAGACATCTAAGATAGTAATCAAAGTGACGCTTTACAACACGTATTGGGGGCCAGAAAGCTGATAATATAATAAAGAAGCTCAAGTTTAATTCTGTTCAAAAGGTGGACCCAATTGATTTTTCAGGAAGGATTTGACTTTTGTGGGATGAGCAGGAGGTGTAGGTAGACTATCTTAATGACTCATCAGCAGTTCATTCATATTAAAGTGAGGTTCAATCAAGATGATTACGAAAGTCTTATGACCTTTGTTTATGCTAATCCAAGAATTCATGAAAGGGAGATTCTTTGGAGTTGTTTGAAGATATTAGCTTATGAACATTGAAGATCCCTAGTTTACAATAGGGGATTTTAATTCAGTATCTATCCAGCAACGATAAATTAAAAGGATCTGATCCTAACTAGAATAATATGAAGAAGTTTGCTGAATGTATAGAATTTTGTGGGTTGTTTGATATGGGACACTCTGGACTAGCATACACTATGGGAACTGAGCAAGAGTTAAGGAAAGGATTGATTGGGGTCTATGTAATATTAACTGGAGAATTAAGTTTCTAGAAGTGAATTTATTTCATTTACCTCCTTTTAAATCTGATCACAGAC
The DNA here is from genome assembly GCA_020226215.1 of Sindora glabra. Lineage (NCBI taxonomy): Eukaryota > Viridiplantae > Streptophyta > Magnoliopsida > Fabales > Fabaceae > Sindora > Sindora glabra. The sequence continues at coordinate 54,471,095 of CM035230.1, read as the reverse complement.
CTTTGCTCCTCTATTTAAAAGGTGTAAAGGATGGAATTAAAAGAAATAAACCTTTTAGATTTTCTGCTGCATGGCTCCTAGAAGACTTCTTTTCTAAGAGTAGTCTCGAATCTTGGGAAGGATCGATGGATTGGAAAACTACAGTGAATAACTTTATGTCTAAGGTGACTGATTGACAAACAAATGTTTTTGGCAATGTTTTTAAGAAAAAGAGAAGAATTATGGGCAAATTGCAGGGTATTACAAGGAAACTTTCTGCATGGCCTAACATATATCTTGAAAACCTGCAAAAACAGCTCTGGAAAGATTATGAGAAGGTTCTTTTGCAAGAAGAGATCGAATAGGTATCAAAAATTCAGATGCAATTGGATTATTTATAGAGACAACAACACTAAATTCTTTCATGCTTCAATAATTATTCGAAGAAGAAGGAATAAGATTACAGCTCTAAAGAATGATAATAGTAATTGGATTATAGATGACAGTATACTTAGGGAAATTGCAGTTGATTTCTATAAGAAGCTTTATGCAAAGGAGAATCAAGATGCAAACTTCCCAATAAAAGATTCCTTTCCTGAATCATAAGAAATGTCCAAGAAAGAAATGGAAGCATCTGTAAGTCAAGAAGAAATCAAAAGAATTATATTTAAAATGAATCCCCATAAGGTTCCTAGTTCAGATGGACTGCATGATTGCTTTCTTCAAAGCCAATGGAGCACAGTTGGTAAGTCAGTATGTGATCTTATTTCAGATATCTTTAGAAACCCATAGAAGGTAAAAAATATAAATGAAACTCTGTTGGTTTTAATTCCTAAAGTTGAGAATCCTGAGTGCATCAAACAATTCAGACCCATTAGTCTTTGTAATGTGGTCTATAAAGTAGTTACGAAAGATTATAGCTAATAGAATAAAATCTCATCTAGCCCATTTGATCTCTCCCAACCAGTGTAGCTTTGTACCAGGAAGACACAATTTAGATAACATAGTAATTGCCTAAGAAATTATCCACATTATGAAGACCAAGAAAGGGAAGAAAGGAATTATGGCAATCAAAGTGGATTTAGAGAAGGACTTATGATTGTGTTATTGGGATTTTTCTGGAAGACACTCTAAAAGAAGAAGGTTTTCCAATTTATATAATTAACATTATTTTGAATGTATGTCTCTACAAGCAGCATAAGAGTTCCTCTAGCATGGCAATCAGACTAGATCCTTTTTGGCCATCGAGGGGATTAAGACAAGGAGATCCTCTCTCCCCCTATTTATTTATTCTTTGTATAGAAAGACTAGCTCAATGTATTTCTAAAGCAGATAACTCAGGATCTTGGAAACCTTGTAAAGATTGGCAGAAATGGCTGTTCAATCTCTCATTTATCCTTTGCGGATGATCTCTTATTGTTTGCTGAAGCTTCTCTAGACCAGGTGGAGACCATTTTGGATTGTTTAGACTCATTTTGCAAAAGTTTTGGACAGAAAGTAAATTTTGATAAAACAAAAATCTATTTTTCTAAAAATATGAATCATACAAGAGCAAGCCAAATAAGTTAGGAACTTAGATTTGGTATTACAGCTGATTTAGGGAAATACTTGAGGGTTCCTTTAGATCATGGAAGAGTCACTCAGAATACTTATGCATATATTCTGGAGAAAGTTCAGCAGCGGTTCAGCACTTGGAAAATCAAAACTCTTTCCTTTACTGGAAGGTTGACACTTTCTTAAGTAATCGCCTCAGCAATGCCCATGTATACAATGTAGACCACTCTTATTCCCTTAGGTATATGTAAGGGGGTTGAGAAAAAGGATGAGGAATTTTTTATAGGGTTCCAATGATGATAAGAAGAAACCGCACATGGTGAAATGGAATCAAGTTTGTAAGACAAAGCATAATGGAGGGCTTGGCCTAAGAAATTTGAAAATTCAGAATGAAGCCTTCCTTATGAAAGTTAGCTTTAATCTAATGATAAATAAAGAGGCATTTTGGGCTAGGGTTTTGAGAGATAAATATGGTTGTGGTCAAGCAAAATTTCCTACAATGAAAAGAAAAAATTCCTAATCAAATTTATGGAAAGGTATATGTAAGGTTTGGAATGAGGTTTTTAGAAGAACCAAGTTGATAATTGGAGATGGAAAGGACATGAGATTCTGGCTAGACTTATGGGTGGGGGATTGTACTCTGAAAGATATTGCAACTAAGGAAATTCTTACTCATATAAAGGACCTTACAAGTGAATCATTTCGTTAAGGAGGATGGTAACTTGGAATTGGATCCAAATTTGAAGATTTTCTTCCTGCAGATGTGTGTAGAAGAATAGCAAACATCCTCCCTCCTAGGAGTAATATTGGCCCAAATGAGATTTCGTGGAATCCTAATAAGAAAGGCTGCTTCTCAATGAAGTCAGCATATCTTGTTCTAGCAGGAGAGGATGTGAATAATAGGGAGATCTGGCACTTAATCTAGAAATGGAAGGGGCCTAACAAAATCAGGTGCTTCCTCTGGCTAGTTGCTAATAATGGTCTTTTAACTAATTCAGAAAGAAAGAGAAGACATCTTACAGTAGAGGAGAAATGTCCTAGATGTTGTACAAGAGAAACAATCTTGCATGCCTTAAGAGACTGTGACTATGGTTCTCAGGTATGGCTAAGATTGCTGAATCCAAAACACTAGGAACTTTTCTTTTCTTTAAACTTAATTAAGTGGATTGAGTTCAACATGAAGGATAGGATTGGGAGATTTGTAGATATGAACTGGAATTTATTATTTAGAGTTATTGTTCAGGGAAATTTGGATCAATAGGAATTATCTGGTTTTTTTTATGTTAATGCTGATAAGAATGCTGATATAGGGATGAAGTGCATTGCAAAAACCAAAAAGATAGAAGAAGTTTATAGATACTTGGAGAGAATTGGTCTAAGGAAGGATAGAGTGGAGATTAACTGCAGCCTGGAATTTTCCTGAATCAGGATTGGGTGAAGGATGAACTCGGATGGTTCCTAGTCTGGGAGGAGGAGAAGCTGCAGCCTGTGGTGGAGTTATCCGGGACTAGTGTTGGTGACTAGTTGTTTGGATTCTCCAAGAACATAGGCAAAGGCAACATTTTATCTGCTAAGTTATGGGGAGTGGTTACTGGCCTAACTTTAGCCTAGGATAAAAGGCTGAAAAAGATTTACATGGAATTAGATTCACTCTTAGCTTATCATCTGATCACTTAAGATTGTGGTATTGGTCATCCTTGTGCTCCTTTAATCAGACAGATTGAAGAGCTGGTGAGAAGATACTAGCAGGTAAAATTATCTCATACTTATAAAGAAGGCAATAAGGTGGTTGATTAGCTTGCTGCTAAAGGTCATCAGCTTCAGCTTAGAGAGATGCAGATTTTTAATGAGATTCCTAATGGTTGTAGGAAGATTATATATAGATGATAGTCTTGGTATTTTATTTAGTAGATTAGTTGCTCTGTAGTTGGGCTTTGCCCTTATTTCCTTACCCCAAAAAAAAGTGACACTTTACACGTTTAAAAACGAGATCATTAGAGCTTAAATGAGATTACAAGGGAAAAAAAAGGAAGAAGGAAGTAACAACTTTGACACTTAAAAGATATAGTTTTGAAAATTAGATTGGTTGATTAGACAAATGCAATTGATCGGCGAGCTAATCTGCTTAAGATTTTTGAATTAGAAATATAAGTGAATCGGTGGGAATTGATTTAAACTGATTAAAGTTAGTGAATTCAGACATTTTTTAGTATTTTTAGAAAAATTAAATTTTTATAATTTTATAAGAATTAAAATATAATATTTTTATAATTTTATATTAATTAAATTTATATTTTTTAATTATTTTAAATATAAATTATTAGTATATATATATGTAGTTTATATTTTCAAAATTAAAATCAATTCAACTACTAAACTAATGAATTACTATCCTATCCACCTAATAAATGGTCTAAGTCTTAAAAATTATGCTTAAAGAGATTTATTTATTTATAATATTAAAACAACGGTTCAGTTTCTGCCACTGTGGTTTCTGGGGGTCCTTGCTACATGGCATCATACAGTGAAATATTTTTCACTTCCTTTAATTATGCAATATCTTAAAAAAATAAATATTAATTTAAATTCTTTAGAATTAAATCTATGACCTCTAGAATAAAATCATGAATTAACACTATTAGACCAATTACCTTAATAAATGTTTTACTTTCTATCTTAATGTGATTAATATGACCAATTATTTAAATTATAATTTTAAAACTTTTCACTATAATAAATAACACATATTTATTATTAAATTTAAATGGATAATTATTTTGTAGATAAATAAAAATGAAAAATTATATTTATTAATTTTTTAATTTACTTCATGTCTTCATCTTTTCTTTTAAAGTTCATACAATAATGGTTAAATTCATCATATTTATATTTATATGTAATGTATGATGATGTAAATTTTTAATTATATTTATTAATAGACCAAATCAATAAATAAATATAAAATAAAAATAAATATTGACTTAAATTTAATGTTCACATGTATTACATAATATTATGGGAACTAATTAAAAATAATTTTATTTTCATAATTATTACAAAATAATAATATTTAAATTATGTTCAATCTTATCACTTAGGAGAAATTGTCGGATGTGAAGTTGGGGCAAAAAAAGACGGGGAGAAGTTGACCGCAAAACCCTTTTTTTTTTTTTTTTTGGCATGAGGATAAGAAGTCAGTAGCATTTTAGAGCTACAAATAGAATAGAAGGTCATTCGAAAATTATTATCAAACTTAATTGAATTGGGATGTAGTGACTTAAGTAACTATCAAATGCCAAATGATTTCTTTGAGAGGAATTGTCTACAAAATAAAATTGATAAGAATTTGAAATTGTAACAATAATCATATTTGAATTTTCAAAACCAAGTGAATCATCAATGATATCACCTTTATATGTAAATTTTGAATGCATAAGCTATTACTTTTCTATGCTGTGCATAAACATATATCGAAAAAACTATATATATTTTATAACTTCTATTTGATTTAAAGTTCAAATTTTTTTATAAAAGAAAATTATAAATTTCTAATACTTTTGGTATTGCAACATTTTATCAATAAAATAATAACTCTTGCGTGCTTATGTAAATTTGAATAAAATTGCAATTTTTAAAAAAGAATTACTAGATTTGTACATAAAATTAATAAAAAAATTTAAAATATAAACATTCATAATTTAAATAAAAAATGGTAAAAGTGTATAATGCACATATTTTAACCATCATAAATTACTAATCATATTATCAAAATACTTTAAAATTATGTTAGATATCCTCATTTGAAGGGTCAATATAATTTTTTAAGAGGTTAATTATATAATATATAGGTGACATTTGCTTTGTGAAATCATACATTTCTAAAAATTCTAATATTCTCGAAAACATAATTTCGAGGAATTTAATTATCAAGAATGTAATATTACTATATTTAATTCATTTAAAAATATTTTTAAAAATATTATAATATTATATTTTAATTAATTTTTATATTCATAAAAATATTATTAGATTACAAAAAATATCTTCATCAAAAAGTGAGTAGTTAATTGTGACAAATGGTGGTAAAAAGTAATTAATGATAATCATTTAGTGATAGATAGTAGTTGATAATGGCCTCCAGCAATAACTAATAGCAATGGTTGTCACTTGTGATGAGTGATGATTAATAATAATATACATGATTTGGTTAAGAGTGATTTACACGAATTTTTTTAACCAAATTAATTTTTTTAGTTTTTCATTTTGATGATCAATTTTAACCACTAAAGTTTGTTTTTAGCATTTTTGGATAATTAACATTGATTAGAGCATATTGAATTTTTCAGTTAAAAAATATTACAATCATTCAACTTATTCACATTTGAGTTTTATATTTTTTATAACGTAAGAATTTGACTATTTTATATCATAATATTATTAATAATTATTATATGTGACTATAAAATTATTAATATGAAAATATTACATATCATTTATAGATTTAGAATTTTCATATTTATCATAAGGCCTAAATATTATATTTGTATCTAATATTTATATCAATTATTAACATAAAAATATAACATTAAAATAAAAATTAACTTGCAACCTATTATAAATTTATAATTATTATTATATCTATAACTATATGATGTAACATTTATTTTATATCACTAAAAGATAATATAGTAGTAAAAATAATTGAATATAGTAACTTTTTTAATTGCAAAAAAAAAAGAATATTTCAAATAAGTTCAATCAGAAATTGTTAAGAAATTTTAAATCTCTTTTAACCATAAATCAATTTTTTTTCAAAAAGTTATACCTGTTACAAATGGAGTATAAACTTTAAATCGCTTTTAATTGTCTAATTTTGATTTAATTTGAATTAATTTTTGTGGTTAAAACTTTTTCCTCAACTGCTAGGCTAGTGATTGTCATCGATGATGAATGGTGATGAGCAATAAATAATAATATATAAATGTATCAACAATGGGTGACAACAATAATAATTACTCATAATAGGTAGTGGCTAGTGATAATCATTAATGCTTGATAGTGATTGATGATAGTAATCAATAATAAATAAAAGTCATCAGATATAAGTTGTGGCCAACGATAGCCACCAGTAATTATGTAATAGAAAGTAATGAGTGATGATCGATGTTACTCAATTGCGATAGAAAGTAATAATAATAATAATAATAATAATAATAATAATAATAATAATAATAATAAAATAATGAACAAAATAATCTATGTATATTACTAAAATGTAAAATACTCACTTTTCTCATAAAAATATTTTAAAAAAAATATTGAACTAAGAATATTTTTGAAAACATTCATATTTTTGAAATTTTTTTTAAAATTAAATATGAAAATCCTACATTTTCTTAAAATATTTTTAAAAAATATGAAAAAAAATTCTGCAAATCAAGGGTGAATTTATTATACTTCAAGAAAATATTGTAGCCTGGGTTGGAGTGGTCCCTCCCCACGATAATGTAGTTCCACCTTAGACCCAATGCCCGTGCCGAAAAAGAAGAAAATGCAAAATGTGAAAATCAAAAGGAGAAGACTTACCATGGAAATTCAATTTTAAATAATTAGTATCGCAGAAGAGCTGGAATCAAAGCACCTCTAGAATGAGCAGCGTATATGGAGATGAAAGCTGAAAACTTTGCATAAATAATTAAATATAAGCTTTTGCAATAGCACCCATGTACATCGGTTGCTCGTATATTTCGGAAAACCCAAAAAATAACATCTAGCTTCCTAGAAGCCTATGACACATCTCCGGTGGTGTAACTGTAAGGAAAATTGATGAACAAAATCCAGAGGGAGAGAGGAAATAGTGATCCACATCTACAGGGCCAAGGCATTACTGTAAATTAACATGTCAAAGGGAAATTGAGATTCCCAGCATCTTCAGCGGGAGCAAGTGCCAAGGCAGCCTTGACTAAATGACAAATTTTTCCTCTATAATTTTCGGCCATCAAAATCTACTTTAAATTTTAAATTTTAATCCAACGACTTCTATTGGCCAACCATATATTCATAAACAATTACACAACGTGAAGATCATCACCACCAAACCAGACACAGCAGGAAGACAGAAAGGAAATAATTTATTAGTTCCAAGTACCATGATTCAAAGAGGGCTGCTTCTTTTTTGTTTCCAAGTTTCAAAGATTGTGAAGATCAAGTGATTATGATCAAAGGGGTGAATGTGATCGACGTAATCTTGAACCATATTCGTTTTATTAAGAGATGACAATTTTAACTGATGATCATCCATTATTCTATTATACCAAGTCATCGCATTATAATTGTATTGAAATGGAGCTGATTGCACGTTTGGTCTATCAGTTGATCACAAAAAAGGCAAACGTGCTTGCACATCAGAGCTCCTTCCTAGTCTATTCTCAATGTTAGAAATATTGCACAACATTTTATAACAAGGAACTTTTATTACTTCGGTTTGGTCTTCCCTGGTGAAACCTGGAAATTTTACAACCGCTGTGATGAACTTACGATTCTTTTCCAGCATGTGCTCAATCCTTCTCTTGTTGTTGCGATATCCCTGAACCTTAGAAACATGCAATTTAAATGATATTAGAGCCATTGTTATTCTTGCTCTGCCAGATTTTACATATTCTTCAACAAGACAGTGAATACTGAATACAGAAACCAAGAGTAATGGATGCAGACAAGCAAGTGAACATTGATATTTTATATGTCAAAACAAGAGGACCATGAAATGCATGTGTGTGTGTGTGTGTGTGTATCCTCCTCACCATGAAATGCAGAAAGGTTTTGCTTGCACGACAATGTGTTGCTAACTGGTTTACATATATCTCATTCTCTTGCATTTTTATACTCTACACCAATGGGTTTATTACCCTATTTTCTAAACAAAGTGAGGGTATGATCTTACCATTCATGCTTTCACCCTTCATTCTACAGTATTCCTTAATCCTTCATGAGAAGTTCAATTCTTGGTCTAATTTATGGGTACTAGGTCAGCAAGATTTTAATCAAAAGATGTAAGAAGAAAACACAACAATAATAACAATAATAACAACAAAGTCTTATTCCACTAAGTAAGCCTTATCTCATGTAAGAAGAAAACACAGTGATAAATTATTAATATATACATCTATGATTTCTAGAAGGTGCTGTTACTAGCACATCTTGTGTTTTAATGGGAGACTTTTTCTATTGTGATATGAATTGAGAAGACACGAGCTTAATAACATGCTCTCTAGGAAGCGACCAAATGAAGGGGCTCCGTTACAGTGTAATACGAGCCAACTTGCATGGAGAACTGTCCCCATAAACTTTTACCCGAAGAGTATAGAGTCTGGATTCTACTTTGCAGTTCTATTTTTCATCTTCACCATATTCAAAAATATAGAAGGAATAATATGTTTCCCACTTTCATTCTTTAAAGTTATTTCTAATTCGGCATGTAGAAACAGAATAATTAAGTACATCAGTCATCAAGTTCAATCCTATTCATCTGTTCAGTTTCTGCTTTAAATAACACTATCAGAATACTTATTCTGGGTACCAAAGATGGCTCAGAATGGTTGCAACCAACTGGAGGATCATACATAAAAATAGTCGATACACAAAAAACAACTGCTGTACTGGCAGTCAGTCATCTAATTGTTTTCGTATGGTGCTATCACAAGCAGTATGCTGGTTAATAAAGACTTTCCTATTGTTTTTGTATGGTGCTATCACAGGCAGACTTTGCTACTGTATTACATATTGAGAATTTGACAAGGTGTGTTTTATTAGCCTGCCTAGCATGGAAAACTGAATGAAGGAAAGAAATTCAACAATCATATAAAATCTCCAAGAGAATAAGAATAAACAATGTACCTAAGGCCAAGACATCACCACCTAATGTACAGTTCTATTAGCCCATCTATCTTTTCACACTCATTTTCAATGAATTTACTTGATACTCTTCATTTCTAGAATGTGCCTCAAGATTTCACCTAGAAAAATATATCAAATGGAAAATTACACTTAATTATGAAATCCAAATTTCAAATAAATGCATAGATGCCACAGCAATAAGATGTTTAGACTGATTTTAGTGAGAACAATACTACATACACCGAAAATAGAATCCAAAATTAGGTTTCAAATGCAATTCAAAAGCTATCATCAAATACAAGATGATAGGATAAATTTATAAAGTTCACTCCAATGAAAATAAAAGATTTGGAACTCAATTTCGGATCATATTTTCGGGACCTATAGCATTTTTGTTTTAGTAATAAGCCAAAGATTCAGGAAAGAGCTCCACAATTGGCAATTTTTAACTTCACATTTTTATTTTGTCTGTCTGAAGAAAACAGGCTAGGCACCATTTACAGGATAAAAGTCCCAAACTACCAGCATCCATTTAAAGAAAAACATGACGTTGCAAACTTTATAAAAACACACAGAGACCACACTATAACCATAACCAACATGCATGATAAGTGTTGCAAACTGACCAGCTCACAATCAAATTGAAGAGTCAAGAAGTTATGACAGCTGATTCGAATGAGCAACTCTTAATGCAACTTCCTTACTGAAACAGGTTATGAATAAGAGTCAAATAACTGCACCATAATGGCAATTACATGGAAATTACAACAATAACCATAGTGTTTCAATTATTAGACATGTCATTTAAAGTGCAGCACATAATAGGTTCTGTTTGACTATGAACAAAAGTCTATACTACATCTTATAACCATTTGCATGCAAGCCGAAATGTAAATATCCATTTTGTATACAATTCATTTGAAGTGGAAACACATCCTTTCTGTTTGATCATGAACAGATGTGTATACTTTGCACCCATTTGCATGCACAATGCACTACATATTTCCAGTGCAACACACAATGGAATGATAAAAGTAAATATGTGTATAAGCAAGCAATGCCGGTCACTAGCTAGTTAAGACATCCAAACTCCTAGGTCCAAATTCAGTTGTATCTTCATGCCTGCCTACCGTAAAGAGGAGCACTCAATGACACAAACAATCCTCTAATTCCTCTTGGAATTATTCCTTCTTGTTCTTACTAATGGGGATCTATGTAGTACAAGAAACAACTTATAAGTTGTATCGGGATCTATTGATAGAATGCCAACCTAATCATTATTTCAGGACTGAACAATTGACAAAATCTAGAATCCGACCTAGACTTCTATTGTTATAATAACCTTTTAAAATGCTGAAATAAGGACCTACAGCGATGAGCTAGTTCCAAGATTATATCATAAAAGTTTGAAAAACAGCAGTGTTGCTAATAAGTGATAGGTCTTAGAACTTGCCTCACCCATAAAAGCTGCAAATGCTGTCTTCAACCTCAAAACATCCACAGACCATCACTAAACAGTTATCCACAAACAGTAGTTCTGTAAATGCTACGTCTCATTCCAACTCTCGGCGTCCTTAGAGTTGTACATTGCCTCCCACATCAATCCCATTCATCTGCCGCAACGTTTTCGTGATTTACAAACTCTAATCTTCCCCAACAGTTATTACTGTTAAATCCCATTCTCAGTTGTCTTACAGATTTTCAACAAGATGATCAATATGTCCAACGCATACTGCTTATTACTATCAAATTATTTCAACAACTTGGTCCTCTCACACATCATTTCCGTCACTGTTGGCTTCAATCGATCAAATTTTCGACCATAGAAGTGTATTGTACCCAGCAGCCATCTCATTCGACCCAGAGCCCGACAACCTTTGCAAGTTCTGAGCCAGCAACTCAAGCACGCTGTTCTCAACCAAAACGATCCACCAGAACCTAAGCCGGATGGAGCACATCCTCATCGGTCGAGTCCGCGTTCCGTGGCTCTACAAATTTGCAATGGACGGTTGAATAAATAAAGTGATCCAAAATAATCCCGAAAATTGAAGGATTTGGAAATTAAAAAGGGCGTGAACGGCAGGATTCGAACCTGCGCGGGCAGAGCCCACATGATTTCTAGTCATGCCCGATAACCACTCCGGCACGTCCACGATTGTGTCGGAATTCTCATAATATAATATACCAAATACAATTAGAAGTTCAGTAGAACATCCCAACCACAGCAAGCACATAGGTACTTGAGAGCACCGGAGTAATATGGGTGCAAGGCATGTGAATAGGAGGAGGACGGTGTTGAAGCCGAGATGGAGAAGAGCCACACATCCGGGAGGGTAGAGAGAGAAAGTCAAGGAGAGGAAGGGACTCCAGAGATTCTTCGACCGTTTCTTTTTGGGGGGAAGGCGACAACGTTTTGCTCCGCATGATTTTAACTTCTGTAATTACTTCGCATGTTATTCCGAGCAGCCCAAACCGGAGATGTTGTGGTAGTTTGAAACGGGTAGGCTCAAAATAAAACGCATAAAATATAGTAGTACGGCCGAAAAGCCTTGAGGGATAGGAAGGGGAAGGCATTAGGCATGGGAAATATTTTTAATATTTCACAACTATTTCCACTTCTTTTTTAATAAATAAATAAATTACTTTATAAATTTTAATAATCATCTAGCCATGATTTCAAAACAGCTTATTTGTTAAGGTGTAAGTAAAGATATTACTATCTGACCCAAAAAAGAAAAAGAAGTAAAGATATTACTAAGATTTCATACTAGAGAAAATATTTTAAGAGGCTTGTAACTATGGCCAAAAGGCACGGGACTAATAGGAGCAAGGCTGGTCAACCCTAAAAACGGTCTTAGGGAGTGGGAAGGCCCAGAAGATATGAGAGGCGGTATATTTTTAGTTTAAAATGCGCTTGTAAAAATGTATTACTTTCATGAAAAAAAAAAAAAGGTAAAAATGTTGTACATTACCGTTAAGTTGGTTTAGTTAGTGATACAAAATCATTATTTCATTTACTTAGGTGAGATTGTAATCATAATATTGTCATTTGAACAATATTTATAATTTAGACCAAGCATTTATCTAAAAAGAAAAAAAGTAATGTTGATTGTCTTTGCTTTCTTTTTTAATAACAAAATGTTATAATGATGCCGCATATAAAAGTAAGAGCAATGAGTCTTAATTTGTTGGTCGGTCTAAGGAGGTTGTTAGATTGATTGAGATACTTGTACATAAAAACAAATAAGAAGTCTCTAATACTTAAGTTAGTACTTATTTTAATAGAGTCATGACAAGAAATATTAGTTGAGTTGAAATGAGCATACCTTGATCATTTATAAACTTAGACAAAATGTGAATCATGCCTATAATGATGAACTTTTCATGATGCTAATTGTGTGTAGTTAAACACAAATCATAATATGACATTATGAGTCTTAATAGGGTATTATAAACCATTTATTAGGTTAATGGTAAATTATTAAGTGTAAGTGAAGGATAGCTAATTGTGTTAACAAAAAATTTCTAGTGCTATATTAGTACTGATAATTCAACAATGCTACTTTTACATGAATGTTATCAAATATATTTATTTTTTAACTTTATAATATGATTTTCTTAAAAACAACTAAATTCTCTCTAAAAACAACCAATTTCCTACTAAATTAGAGTGTTAATTTAGAAAAATAATACACTGACTTGATAATATTTGTATGGAGTAGTATTGAGTTTTCAATGCTAACATAGCATTAGAAAATTTTCTATTATGTCAATTAGCTTGTGTCAAGTTGATTTGGTTATGGGTCAATTAACCATTTTAATCATCATTAAATAGTAACTCAATATAATTTTTCATCTACAATAATAAAATTTTAATTTTTTTAATGACATGTTAATACATGAATAATTAATATTATAAAATTGATTTACACATGTAGTAAATTAGATGTAAATTCCTTTTATCATAAAAATTCATACGTTCATGATTTCGGTAGTTTTGCCTTACTTTTTTTATACATAAATTATCAATAATATATGTAATTAATTTTATGTTATCACTTGTTTAATATCATGTAGTCAAAAAATTATTAAATTTTTATTTTTGATTAAAAATTTTAGTTATTCTTAGGTTCTAACGATATGAAATTTATTAAGGACTCATTTGATATATCATATAATATATTATAAAAATTATTAAATAGTATACTATAATATTATATAAGATAAGATAGTTTGCTATACGAGGTTTAATTTATTATCATATATAATGAAGATTGATATAAAATTATTCTATCTTTTACTTATCATCATTTTATGCAAAAAATATATAGACTTAAAAATAATTAATTTAATTAAAATATCCTTAAATATAAAAAATCAATAAAATTTCCCTAAATGAATTTAAAATATATAATTAGATTAAAAAGTCCTTCAACAAAAATATCTTTTAAAAATGATAATATATATAAATTAAAGACTTACATTATAGTAATAAAATAGTATAAAATATTTAACAAACACATATACACAAATGCACATATATGTGTATGCACATTAACACACACACATACACACATAAGGATTATACATAACAAATTAGTAAAAAATTATAATAAGTCAATTTAAGAATATAAAATTTAATAAATATCTTATATAAAATCATAAAAATATTAGAAAAATACTATCCAAAAATATCATAAATATAGTATAATATTATCAAATATAAATTTTAAAAAATATTAAATCAAAATATAAATGCAAATGTAAAAAAATATTTAATTAATTTATAAAAATGATATATGAGAAAGGCAAGAGAAAAAAATTATAATAAATTTTTTAATTTTTACAATTTAGAATTCATATTAATACTATCACATCAACTCCTTATGCTCTTCCTTTTTGAGTAAATAGCATTATGTTACACCTTTTTATTTTTTAGAAAATTAGAAATTATTTTATGACAAAGAATAGTTAAAACAACCAATAAATTCAAGCAAATTAGGAATCTTATATGTGAAATATGGAATAAAATAAAATTAATAAAAGTAAGAATGTAGAAATATGATTTAGGTAAAATTTTGATGGAAAAACTTTACTGAAATCATGAAGTATAAAGTTATACACTAATATAAGTGAATAATGAGTGTCGCGATGTGCCCCGTAGTGAAATTCGAGGGAGGCGAGTAGGTTTCCATGCCTCCTTGGAAAACGTGATTTGAGTGTGTAGTGTGAATAAAAATAAAATGAAGTCACCACCAATTATTCTTTTATGGTGTGATTGGAACACTGAAAACAGTTTACATTTCTAGAGTTAGATTTGGGAGTTGGTTACGCATAAGGGAAGGTGCTAACACCCTATAACATCTGTTTTTAATGAACAATCACTGATTTATTCTAATTCTATCTTATGAGTTGAATTATGATGGTTCTTATTGAATTAAATTTATGTTTTCTTAAGAATATGATTTTAATTTTAATTATTTTTATTAATTTGATTATCTAAATATGTCTAACTTTATGGCATGATTTGGATGAAATAAAGTATTTTAATAATATTAAGTTCCGTTATGATTGTACCTACAATTGGATTACTTAACTTAATACGTCATAGGTATAAATTTTATTATTTTTCAAATATTTTTATTTATTGTATTTAAAAACATTTTAAAAGAATTTTTATTTTATTATTGATGAAATATTATTATTTTATCTTTTTATAAAGATTTTTATCTCATTATTTTTGGAATATTTTTAATAAATAATTGTAATATAGTTTTTTAAATTATTTTCAGTAATTTTATTTATTATTTTATTTATAAAAAATATTATATTAATAATTTTTATTTAAAATTATCAAATTTATTCAACTTCATAGTCAAATCTAAAATAAAAATTTAGAAGAATTAAAATTATAATTCTAATGTTATTTCATAATTTTAAAGTATTAAATTTGTCAACTTCATGACTAAATCTAAATACATAACTGTCCAGGAAAATTAAAATCATAATTTAATATTATTTTATAATTTTTAAAATATTAAATTTGTTCAACTTCTTGATCAAATCTAAATAAAAAATTATTCAAAAAAAATTAAAATTATACTTATTATACATATAATTAATTTTAATATTATTTCATTATCATAAATATATATAATATATTTTTTTAAAAATAAAAATATGAATTTTGGGTGCACATGATGAATATAATATAAGTTTTATGTACAAAATATTAAGATTATTTAGTTTAATCAGCTTACCTAATTTTTTTAAAATATATCTATCACCTCAAAAATGTTAAATAGTTTAAACCTCCAAACTATTTCATTTTATTCCTATCATAGGAATTGCACCAAAAATATTTTTAATGTTACATGCTAAAGAAACATTAATCAAAATTTTTTTAAACAAAAGAAATAAAAAAAATAAAAAGGGGTAGGACCTCTGTCCCACCTTATTATCATAAGGATGTCCTATATAGGACGTTTATATTGAGAGGGCGTCCTTTCCCTAAGGAAGGGATGTCCTTTATTAATTCTTTTTTTTATATTTATTGTTATTATGTTTTAATAAAGAAATAATGAAATGAAATGCTTTTGAAAGTTTGGCTCTTCTTATAACCTTATCTCTATTTGAAACTTAGAATCTTTGCTCGAATCTATTTCTCATTCATTTCTCTTATAACCTCATTTTTTCATTCTTTCTTAAGAGTTCAAGACTATAAACTATACGAGTGAGATTTGTTTTCTATTTTGATTTTTTTTTACAAATATATTTTTTCACTAGTAACAATTATTAATATTCCAAATGCAAGATTAAAGAGAGAAAAGAATATGTACCTAATGACGGAGAATTTCCTTTCTCCTTACTATCTTCCCCTCTTTATCTTCTTATTTTATTCTTCTAAGTATTCCTCCTTGCTCTTTTTATGCTTTTCTTCTTCTTTAGAAATTCTTTCAAAGAAAATCTCTTCCAGCCTTTATATCTTTATCCTTCCTTTTTAGAGAAATTGCTTTGGCTTTTATAAAGAGAGTTTTAGCAATTACATTTAAGGCATTTCACTTAATCTTTGCTAGTAGATTAAGAATTCAATAACCAATCTTATTATTTCTTTTCAAAATTAGCTACTACTATATGAAATTTTTTTCCTTTTTGATTATGAAGATGGGGATAAGCTAGTAATAAATTCATGATTGGTAGTGTTGGTAGCTCTTTATTTGCTATCTCATCTTGTAAAAATTTTATTTTTATTTTTAATTTTATTTATTTATTATTTTTAAAATTTTGTATAAAATTTTTTAAATAAAAACTTTATTTATTTTTTAATTTTTTAATAAAATTTATTTTAGTTAAATTTTATTTTGATTATATTATTGCCTGGACAAAATTGAGTGCCAATAATGAGTATGAAAAAAATTTACGAATAATTTTTCAAAAATACCTCATGAGGCCATATTTTCCTTATAATAGCCCTAACCACTTCATCTCCCTCTTATTTCTCCCTATTTCTCCATTACTCTCAACTTTTTCTATATAATCTTCACACCACTCTATCAACTAAGCAAAGAAAGCCTAAATCTTGTTAATTTTTATTTAATCAAAGTAAGAATATTGCTTTCATTAAGAATCTATCCTTTTTCTTTTCAATTAATGAAGAATTTGAGATTTTTTTAGCTTTGTTAGGTATTTTAAACCTTAACTCTAGAACCCATGAATTTTAATATGATTAAAATTGAAAGATCTTCAAACTAGTCTTCTAACATCCTTTTCATATAAGGTAAATAGGATAATCTATCTAAATTTATAGATTTTATGGTTATATGATAGTATAAATGAAGTATAGGTTGATTTATGATTTTGTTTGAATCTTATTTGTTTTAATGTGTTGGAAGCAATTAATGATGAGGAAAGGTGATATGATATGATAATTAGGTGCATTAATGATTGTATTAAGATTTAATATAATATGTTTAGAGGGCATTTAGGATCGAATAAATAATAAATTTTTTATAAAAAAATTGAGATTTTCATACATGAATTGAGTGGTTAATTGATTTTAAAGGTCTAGAGGTAAAATTGGGCTTCAAAATTGAGTAACTAATCAATTCTAGGGGTCTAAAGGCAAAATTGAGCAGGTGAATCGATTGGTTAATCAATTTTTAAACCTGAAATTTTTATGCTGAATTTAAAAAGGTATAACTTCTTCGTCTTACATTTATTTTAAGCAAATTACTTATCATTTTAAAGATAATTGAGTTTATTTTCAAATGGATTAGTTTCAAATAAAAATCTTTTATATATTTTAAGATATCATCAAAATAGTGAACATAGGTCAAAAACTTAGAATTTCAAAAAAGAACTTTTTATGTCTATCTTCAAAAAGGCATAACTTTCTTAAAACTTAGCTAATTTAGGGCAAATAACCTATCTATTAAAAGCTAATTGAGTTTATTTTCACATGAAATAAATTTCATGAACAGTATATCTATAATTTTTTAGTTATTCATAAAATATCACTCAAAGGTCATAACTATAGTAACCATATAGTAAACCATACCTAATTTGTTCTATGTATTCATGATTTATAATGGCCCAATATGAAGTATTTGGTCACTAAGCATTAAAGATAAAGTGGTTTGTGATAAGTATAAGATGATTGTATAAGTGAGGTAATCATAACATGAGAAAGTAAAAGTTATGTGACATAATATGTATTGTAATGAACTTATTGCATTACTCATGGGATGACAGGTATTGAGACATGTTTTATGAATTAGTTATTATGATATGGTGAATGTTTATAGCTATACAAAAAGGCACAATGATTCTAATAAGTAATAAGATGTACGTTAAAATTGAAGTGTGATAGTATTGGATAAAGCTTAAGATCTAATATTTAAAATTACATTGTGAATCATGTCATGAATAACAATAAAGATGAGAAATGTGATAAAAGTGATGTTGTGAATATTGAATAGAAAATTTTTGATGACATGCTTAAGAATGATATAAGGAAAATCGTGGAAAGACAAGAATGAAAAACTTGTAAAAGGTATAAGGTTGACTCAAGAGATAAAAAATGAATAATTGTATTTTATCTATTATTTATTGCTTTAAATAAGATATGACTTGATTATGTTATCCTTGAATATTTTTACATGAGGTATTGAAAATGAAATGATTATGTGTTAATTTCATTATTATTGGCTCTTAGCTTCTAATATACTTAAATGTGATGTGAATGGTTAAAAGAGGATAATCTGATAAGTAAGTTAATACAAAATGTTATTATTCTTATAGATTATTCACTTATTAAGTCTCAAACTTATTCTTTCGTAATTTATTTTATAGATTTGCTGGTTGAGCTTTCACCTCTACCTTTTCAGAGTGAGGTTCCATAGGAGCTCGCTGATGGTAGTATGGTAGCATAAATTCTTATATATAGTATATTTTAAGCTTTATATTATCATAGATATAGTTAGAGGAGATATTTGGATTTAATTCCTCATGAGTTAGTTAGACTTATTTATTCTCATTTTGGGAGGACTATAGGCATACTCAACTTCCTTATTTTTTTTATAAAAACTTCAATAAATACTTTCTTTTTAAAATATTATTTCCTTTTTTAATTATACCATACTTGTTGATAGGGGTGGTAATTTAGGTTGGTAGGTCAAGTTGAGTACGGTCATAACTCGTTTATGATGAACCCGAATATGACTTGTTGATTAAACAGGTCGACCTAACACAACCTATTTATTAAATAGATTAACCTGACCTAACTTGCATAACCCAAATATTCATTATAGGCTTATACAGTAGTAATTTGACCCGTTTAACTTAACTCAAACCTATTTACCAACCTATTTATATTAATTTTTATTTATATAAAGTAATAATTAATAAATTTATATATTATATAATTTATTATTATAGGTTATACAGGTTACATGGGTTAAGTTAACTAGATTAACAACCCATATAACTTAAACGAGTTAAGACGGGTTATACGGATCGACCTAAACTTGACATGAAATTTATTTGAGTCAAATGGGTTAACCCGTTTATAATCCAAACTTAATTAAACTTGACCCGAACTTGTTTAACTTGTATTATGTTATTATGTCATATTGTGTCGAAAATTATTATCCCTATTTGTTAAATCAGGATCAAGTTAATTATTAGGATTAGGTCGGTGAAAATAAAAAAAGAGTTCTACACTGGTCAATATCAAGTCATGGTTGTAACACATTGTATGGAACTCTATATATAAGGGAGATTTTTGAATAAACTATACAATCCATTTAAAATTCTAAAGATTGTATAAGCCTGATTGTACAATTTATCCTATATTATTGGGCTTTACATAATGTGTCAAATAAGGCTTAATAATATAAAAATATTTAAATCAATAAATTTTAAATTCAATGGATGAACAATTAGATTTATTTATAAGTCAAATCATTGAGTTTTAGACTAGGCCTTTCAATCATAACTGAATGAAAAATATTGCCACAAACTTAAGCCTAGCCTAATTAGTTTTTAACAAATTTGATTTTATCTAACCCTAATTAAAATTATATAAGGCCTAAGGCTTGGATTACATTTATTTTTAATATTATTTCTAGTAAAATTATTTAAAAAATACATATTTAATTACATCAAATTTGAAGTATTTTGACCTTAAAAATAATTAGATATAATTATTTTTTATAATATATATTTTTAATTATGAAAATAAATTCATATAATTGACTTAGTTTTGGTTACCCATTTCTTATGATTATAGTCTTGCCTGAATTTGTTTTCTTCTACTATATAATTTTTTACTATTATTTTTTTAATTACAAGGTTATAGAGGTGATATATCACTCTTTCATTTATATATGTGTAAATAATTTTTTTTACAAAAAATAATCTTTTAACAAAATAAATAGAAGCATAGTATTGTTACATTTTTATGTTTATCCTTCCTCGCTTAAGCAAATTGAGATATCTATTTATCTTATACAACAAAAAGAAATAGAAAACTTTCTAACCTTTTATTTCATATTCTATAGAACAATGGGACTTTTCTTCTTTATGACCTTATTATAAAATTCAAGTTCATTTCTTAATGTTATTGATAAAGATATATATTTAGTAGTAGATCCTTTTAATATTTTCAAGTTAATTTGATAGCTCTACTTGAAAATTAGCTAATTATATTAGCATTTGAATAATTTAATTATCTGTTAATTGATTGCATTAACTAATTAATAATATTAGCTTTTTTTAATAATAAAAAAAGAAAAACACAAACAAAAAGAAACTAAGGAGGCCTTAAAAGAACTTTCCAACATCAAAAAGAGAAAGCAAATAGTTAGAGAGCTTAAAGACCTATTCCATAAGAAATAAACCTTTTTCTATAAGCTTTAGCTACCTAGTTAACAATCGAATTGGCAAAATGAGAAGTTATCACAAAAGAAATGCTCCTTTATCTAGGCAATAAAACTTTAATGTCAAATAAGATAGATGCCCATATGAGATTTTACCTAGAAACATGATTATTAATATTCTAAACAATGAAAGTAACATCAGACTCCATCATAAATAGACTATCAAAGAAGAAAGAAGCTAGTAAAAAACCTTGCCAATAGCCAAAGCTTCAGCCATAGCAATAAATTAAGAATAGCAAGTAGAAATAGAACTAAACAATACCAAGCCATTAGAATCTCCAATAATTACAACAGAGGCAACCTTCTTGGAATCAATAGAAAATGGAGCATCTAAATTAACTTTTAACATCCAACAAAAAGAAGAGACCAAACAAAAGCATTTCACTTAATTTCATGAGATTAAAAACCATTAGCATACTAGCAAGAATTATACTTTTTAAGTAGCATGAAAAATTCTACTTAAATCCTTCATAGCTAGAGGAAACTTCCATTGAAAAATAAACTCATTCCTAACATTCCAAAAAAAAAAACCAAACAGGAAGCAGTTAAAGAGGATAAATGAGCTTTTTTTTTCTCATAATAGCTTAACTTAAGGAAGTTGTATCATAAAAAGCAATATATTACCTAAATAAAGTGATAAAGAGAATGAGCCACTTTCAATATAACCTATAGAGAATGAACCACCTTCAATATAGCTTATAACCCAAACTAAACTCTTTGAACCCATTCATAATCAAAAAGCATATAAGCAACATCTTTCAAATCACATTGAAAAATTTGACATAGGGGAAATAGATATAACTTCTTTATATATAAGTTAAAAGTAATGGAAACAGAGTTGTGGAGTATTCTCCAAACAAAATGTATCACCTTAGGTGTACAGTTTAGCTTCCAAATAAAACTTCATAACTTAGGAGAGATGAGAGATAAGATAGTCGTTACCTAAAAAAGACCTAAAAGAAAAGTAAACTCTAGAATGTTAGAAAAAATAGGCAAATTTAATAATATAAACACCTGAAGGAGAGTATATCCAAATCAACTTATCAACACAAGGTTTTTAAAGGATATAAATATCTTTTATTACACTACGTTCCAAAGAAGGTAACTATTAGGTAATAGTATCTAAACTCCAATTCTTTATTTTCTCATCAATGAGCTTTGAGATAAATGAAATTAAGTTATTAAAAGATGGTGGACATGTTAAGAGTTTGAAACTTTCAAGATTTGTGATCTATTTATCCTTCCATATGTGAATGTTCAATTCATTTACCACTTATTAGTAGCTAGCTTGAAGTAAAAAATCTTTGACAAATTAGTCCATTCTTAGTATGCACAATAATCTTTGACAATAAGGAGGAAGTGGGAATTGGGAAAATAATGAGCCTTAAGGACATTGACTTAGAAGGCTTCAAGAGAGAAAGCAATAACTTCTAAGCCTACTTAATTAGAAGTACAAGCTTAAGCATTTTTAAATTTCTAAAACTCTATCTCTATTACTTTTGCTAGCATATAAAGCACATTAGGACCTTTGGTGAATTTTTCATTCATTGTCATTTAGTTCCCTTTAAAAATTATATATGAAATATCTAAGTTACTAGCAAAACTGCTTGGGAAAGAGAAGGTAGTGCATTGGGTAAGATAGAATAATATTTGCAACAACTTTGATTAAAACTTTTTGCCTAATAGAAAATAAATTTTTTTAGTGTCATCCTTGTAATTTAATTGACATTTTATCTTGCACAAAAGCTAAAGCTTACTTTTTCAAATTTTCCTAAATTTTAGGCAGTTTTAGATAATTCCTTGGACTCACCATATATTTAATCTTCAAAAAATTAGAGATAGTTTGGATTATAAGCTTGAAGAATGTTAGCAAGATAATGAATTGAAAAAAATAAAAGCCTTCATAAAAAATAAAGAGTAATTAGTAAATAATAAATGAGAAATAGAAAGACATGATCTAGTGATTTTCATTCCTTTTAGTTTGCCATCTGATTCAGCTTTTTGAAGCAATTTGCACAATACTTTAGTAACTCAGATGAATAGATAAGAGGAAATGAGGCTTCCTTATCTTAATTCTCTTGAAGGATTGAAAAAAAAAAAAGTCACATTCCCTTAAGCATAATGTTAAACTTTGGAAACTTCACACATAACATAAGTTTATCAACTCAAGCAACCTTAAACCCTATCTTTAGTATATTTTATAATTTATTTAAGAATATTATTTTATTTTAATAATATTTTAAATTATATATATTATTTATTAAATTAAAATTTCTTGTAAAAGATATATTATCATAATTTATTATTTATTAACTTAGTTTTTAAAAATTAAATTATTATAAATTAATATGGTTTTTAAATTTTCTTTAAGAAATAATTAATTTTAATTTGTTATAATAGTTTAATTTTCTTTTAAATAATAAATATATTTAGGTGTATATCTTTAATTTTATATTATTTTATATCAAATTTTCAATATACTATATATATTAATGGTTAAACAAATTTTATATTATATATAGATATATTTATATCTTCTTCGTTACTACATTTTCTAAAGAAGAATGTAACTTGATTAAGAGTAATTTTTTTACAATATTTTGTACCTTGAATAATTCATTTTTGTTTAAGCAATGTTTAAAAAGTTAGATCGAATGATGGATTAAAAAAATATTATATATGTATATATTATATTATAATTTATATTATATATGTAAGTTAATCTTATTAATTTTTATTTTTAGTATGAAATAAATTTAAAGTCAATAAACAATCATCACTATTGAATATACTATAATATTTATTTTGTTAATATTTATTATGTAAATTGAATTAATGAAAAGTTAAATGCTTATTTATTATTTATGAAGAATTAAAAATATTTAATAATTATGTAATTTTGTTTTTCTTACATGTGTTTTATGAAACAATTAATCGAAAATGTTGAGTTTTCTAAACTAATCAACTTGTTAAATAAACTATTTTTTAACTGGCTGTCAAAACCCTTTGGTTTCTTTTCACGACTCCTTATTGCTAAAACTGAACCCGAGTGGAATGGTTAATTGCAATGACATTTTTCATAAGAATTTATGGTCAAGAATTAGCTCTAAGGTCGAACGGCCTCTGAGTCGTAGCCCTTTTACCCATAAAATTGCAAATGCTGGCTCCGCACCTGGGATGGGCCGGGTTTAGCTCGAGTTCATATAAGTTTATTTGTATAAATTTATAAAAAATATAAAAAAATTATTAAATTCACTGAAAACTAGCAAGTACTTATAAGCAGTTTATATTATTAATTTTTATTTATTAATAGAAATAATTAAATTATTAAATATATATGTATAAGAATTGGAGATCAAATTTTGAATATAAAAGAAAAAGATATTTTAAGAAATATTAAAGTAAATTAAATTAAAAAAATTATTTTTATAAATTATAATTAAATAATTAATTTTTTATTTTATATAATAAATTGATTAAATAAAATTAAAAAATTATATTAAATAGTTAGATATGAAACTAAAAATTAAAATAGATTAATTTCTTTAAATACTTGAAGAATTATAAAGAAATCTTAATACTAAAAAAAGTTTTATAAACAAGCCTGTACCTATGCAATTTTGGATTTGTGCAAGTTTATCTATATAAATCCACAAATAATACAAATTTCAAATAAAAATATCCCCTTCACTTTATAAAAAATTCACGAAAAGCTGTACACTTTATATTTTTAAATTTTTATTTATTATTAGAAGTAATTAAATTATTAAATATGTACATATGAGAATTAAAAATTAAATTTTAAATATATAAGAAGGAAGGTACTTTAAAAAGTATTAAATTGAGTAAAATTAAAAGAATTTATTTTTTATAAAATGTAATTAAATAATTAAATTTTTTATTTTATATGATAAATTAGTTAAATAAAATTAAAAAAATTATATTAAACTGTTGGATATTAAATCAAAAATTAAAATAGACTGAATTTTTTTTAAATACTTGAAAAATTATAAACAGTCCTTATACTAAAAAAATTTATAAACAAGCCTGTACCTATGCAATTTTGGATTTGTGCGAATTTATCTATGTAAATCCACAAACAATACAGATTCCAAACGAAAATATCCAATTCACTTTATAATCACGGATTGCCAGAGTTTATCCGTTTTACATGATTAGATTCGTAATAGCCGAACACATTAATCATAATCATAAAGAAGTTAAAATCAGGCGTGCACGGCAGGATTCGAACCTGCGCGGGCAGAGCCCACATCACTTCTAGTCATCCCCGGTTACCGCACTTCCAACATCTCACAAACTAGACGTTGCCAATGGGGGAGATGATTAGAAGTTCGCTAGAATGTTGTAAAGCCACACCAAGCCCGTAGGCACCTGACACGATATCTCCATAATTTTTGAATCTGGAGATTTCCATGTCATTTCTGGCGTCTAATCTTCATTCTGTATACTTATCCTTGCATATTTTAATATCTCACCCCTTTTACATAAAAGCCCTCTCCAAACGAAGGAAAATCATTAACTCTTCTGCTTCAAATCGCAATTTTCTGCCGAAAATTGGCTTTTTCCACAAAAATTCTATCCTTATCGTTCTAGAAATAGAAAGCGACGATCGATTTATAAATAGCGCCTATTCTAACACTCTAACTCTCCATAGCTACTCTGCTGTGTTGTTCTAATCCTTAATACAGAAAAGTTGTTCTGTTTTGCAGACTCTCTTTACCGCCTGATTCCCTCTCCATCCTTCTGTAGCAATGGTTCAGAGAAGGGTTCTGCTGGTATGCGGGGACTACGTGGAAGACTATGAGGTACTTTCAACCCCTTGGGTCAACGCTTGCCCTCGGTCGTAATTTCATACATTTATTTTTGTTATTCCATATGAATCGCAGGCTATGGTTCCATTCCAAGCGCTGATAGCGTATGGTGTATCTGTTGATGCTGTTTGCCCAGGAAAGAAAGCCGGCGATGTCTGCCGCACCGCTGTTCATCAGATGTCTGGTCATCAGGTCTCTATTTCATACAAAGATGCAATTTTCCTTTTTTTTTTTTTATAGGTCTGGATTATTATTGAGCATTCCAGTTACAGTTAGTAATTTTAACCTCGATTGAGTGATGCATGTTGGGTGGTTTCAGACTTATTCTGAGAGTCGCGGCCACAATTTTGCTCTGAATGCAACATTTGATGAAATCGAGACCAAAAACTATGATGGATTGGTGATCCCGGGTGGTAGGGCGCCAGAGTATCTTGCTCACAATCCGAATGTTGTGGCCTTGGCGAGTGAATTTGCCAAGTCTGGAAAAGCAATTGCTTCTATATGTCATGGCCAGTTGATCCTGGCAGCTGCAGATGTAGTTAAAGGTCGCAAGTGCACGGCTTTTCCTCCTGTTAAACCAGCACTGGTTGCTGCTGGTGCTCATTGGGTTGAGCCTGAAACCATGTCAGCAACAGTGGTCGATGGTAATCTCATCACTGGGGCAACTTATGAAGGGCACTCGGAATTTATCCGCCATTTTGTCAAGGCTATAGGTGGCAACATAAATGGCTCTAATAAAAGGATTCTGTTTCTTTGTGGGGTATGTTGCACAATTTCATTTATTAATTTGATATTTGATTATGCTTAAGCATCAAGAACTGTGATAGTCATCCTTTTCTGACATGTATAATTGCAACCTTTAAGAGTAGAATTTACGGGAATAGACATAATGGGTGTTAGTGTGTGAAGAACTAGGTTGGTGGGCTAAGACCATGTTTCTTCAAGGACACGTGTCAGTTTTATCGTTGGTGCAAATTAATGAAGCTATATTTTAACAATTTCCATTTGCAGGATTACATGGAAGATTATGAGGTGATGGTGCCTTTTCAGTCTCTTCAGGCTTTAGGATGCCATGTTGATGCAATTTGCCCCAAAAAGAAGGCTGGTGACACCTGCCCAACTGCCATCCACGATTTTGAAGGTGATCAAACTTACACTGAGAAGCCAGGACATGATTTTCCTTTAAATGCTACCTTTGACAATTTGGATGCTTCAAGCTATGATGCTCTTGTCATACCTGGTGGTCGTGCCCCTGAGTATTTGGCATTGAATGAGTCTGTTATTGCTTTGGTCAAGCATTTCATGGAAAGCAAGAAGCCAGTTGCATCTATCTGCCATGGACAACAAATCCTAGCTGCTGCGGATGTTCTTAAGGTATCACCACTGACTAGGAATTTCCCTGTTCACATTTATATCTTCTACGCTTGCCAACAATGTCAAAACTCAGCAGTGAGTGTTATACATATGGAGCAGTTATGTTCGATTATTTCATATGCTACAACTATCTTACTGTAATTTTCAGTTATTCGAAGGGACAAAAGAACAATTCTCAGACACTGTTCTATTTACTCTTAGAATTCTTAGATTCAGCCTCCAATTGTTTCTGCTTCCCACAGTACAAAGTAAATAGTGGTGGTATCAAGTCCAGATTATCAACAAAGTAACATAAGTTATTAAGAACATGGGATTGAGACAAAGTTTTAACTCTATTGGCATCGTAAGTGGTTATGATTGAGGCTGGGCAGGTAGGTGCTTTTGGTTTTGGAATTGTTTGTTTACAAAATATTTTTCTTTTGATACAGATGTTTTAGTATATTACAATCATGTTGGTCTTAGATATATTCACGTATTGAATAATTGATTACTTTAGTGTTTTCTTTTCTATTATATATAGGTATGATTTAGTGTTCCATATTTTTTGAGATGCTGTAAGGACATGATTACCTTTATCAATGCTTTTGGGAAGACCTATGTTTGTAAGTATGGGTCTTGGTTGACACGGTATTTTATTTAGCCAAGGCAAAAATATTCTACTGTTTTTTTTTTTTTCCCTCCTCTCTTTCTTGTCCTCTGTTACCCTGAGCTTTCATGGAGTTGTTTATCATACACTGTTTCCCTTGTTGTTTCCCTATTTTGCTCCAGGATTGCTTGTTAGTTGGCATTGTGTTGGCTGGGAGATACAAAGGAAAGATACCTAATTTTTGCTACAGAAATTGGAAATCTAACATTATTATTATTGATTCTATAATTAAATCATTTGGTTCAACATAAATTTGTGTGCATTGGATGCTACATATGTCTTCATATGGTGTCATGTTTACTTTGACAGGGAAGGAAATGTACAGCTTACCCAGCTGTCAAGCTTAATGTGGTTCTAGCAGGGGCAATATGGTGTGATCCTGACCCCATAGACCGGTGTTTCACTGACGGAAATTTGGTTACTGGAGCTGCATGGCCAGGCCACCCTGAGTTCATTGCTCAGTTGATGGCATTGCTTTGTATTAAAGTATCTTTCTAGATGTTCTCCGTTGTCTAACTGCAGCTATCTCTTTCTGTATGTGTCGTGTGTATCCAAATACAGGGAGGTGTGTGTATATTTTTTTTTTCTTTTTGGCTGAAAAGGGAGGTATGTGTATTACTTACTATATGAGAGAGACGTGTGTGGCTGAGCGATGAATACTGCGCATTGGAATAATATGTATTAATTTATGTACATTTTTAGGAGTCCGTTTGATTTGCAGTAAAAGAAAATAAAAAATTAGTGAGTTGTTTGATTGTTCATCAATTTCAAAAATTATATTTTAGAAAATTGTATTTCTCATAAAAAATTTACGTATTTTTTTTAAGTAATTTTTATTTTTTGAGAAATATAATTTTTTTTATGTTAATTAAATAATATTAAGAATTTTCTGAACATGTATTTTTTATAATTAAAATATAATATATATTTATTTTGATATTTTCAAAAAATTATAAATAAATTATAAAAATTTTGTAAGTTATTTATAAATTTAAAATAAAAAATGAGACTACTCGCTAGTACAAAATTGAAATTTTTTATTATTAGAAGAAAGACAATGGGAAAATTTAAAAATTAAGTAATTTATTTTTTAATCAGTGATTATTTGAGATTATTATTCATAATTGATTGTTGAAAATTTTTAAAAGTATAATTAATTTTTTTTAAAATAATAATTATTTAAATTATAACCATTAATTATAATTTTTAGTATTAATTAAATGAATACTTTGTTTGATTGATAAAATGTTACTTGACTAATGAAACTTTTCAATAAAATAAGAAATATGTGAATTTATTAATTCATCATTAATTGTCTACATAGAGAAGTGTAGGAAATTATTTATTTACACCTCTATTGATAATTTTTTTTATATTATTTATGGGTATAAATATAAAAATATTTCTTTTCAAATTAATTAATGATTATTTTTTTTATCCTCATAATGATTTTATATATATATATATTAAGGGATTGTTAATTTTTATATTTATATATGGAGCTTGCTAGTCTCCACTTTTTCAATTGAACCTAAAAAAATTATATGGCTAATTTAAAAATAATAAAGTAATAAAAGGCATTAAAATTAATTTATCATTGTTATTAATTATTTTAATTAATAAGTGTATTTCTTATAAAAATAAAAGAGAGCGAGTTGACTTGTCTTGAATTTTTTAAATTAATATATTTTAATTAAAATTATTTAAATATTTTTTATTATTTTATCATTATCAAATTAATAAACTTCAATGGGAGTTAGCAATTTCATATATATACATATATAATATATGAGATGGTTAATCTCCATATCCTAATGTAGTGGTTAATAATTTTTAAAAAATTATATTACTAATTTAATAATAATAAAATAAGATATATTAAAGTTAATTTTTCGTTATTAACATTAATGAGTGCATTTATTATGAAGTTGAGAGAAAATGAGTTAAATTGATTTAAATATTTTAAAGTTAAATTAAATTTTCTCATTAAAATTACTTAAAGGCCTTTAATTGTTACCTATCTATTCCTTTTTAAGTAGGGGAATTCTATGTTACCCCCATGAGTTCCAAACCCATGGGGATGTGGCTAAATTTAAGCCATTAGATGAGCTGACCAAGTCAATGGTCTCACTCATCTAATGGCTTGCATTTTGCCATATACCCATGGGGGTAACATAGAAAGCACCTTTTAAGTATCATTTTAGAGAAATGTTTTTATTTTTATTTATTTTTTATTTTAGAAAATTAAAATTGTATTTATTATTTTTATTCAAATATTATTCTTGTTATTTTAATAATTGTTTAACAACTTTACTTAATAATTAATTTTTAGTAAAAGATATATTGGTAAATGATAATTAATTTCTCCTAAAATTATTGTTATTTATTGTTACGCGCCATCTAGAATTTTAAAATTTTATTTTATAAATAAAATAATTATTTTAATTATGATTGTAATAATTAAAATGAAATTTTATGTGGAATGGATAAACCTTAATGACAAAATGTGAAAGAGAAATTGTGAAAAGAAAAGTTAATCAACTAAAGGAGTTCTAAAGTGAAATTTTGTATAAATTGGCTTAATAAAATTAGATAAAATAGAATAGATTTAAGGCATATTTTTAAAAATATCTTTAGTCATTTATCCCATTTTAATTCATAATTTTAGCCTCTCTCCCCATCTTTCAAACCAAGCCATTCCCCTCCATTCTTATCATTTCCTTTTCTTATTTTTTTTCTTTTTTCCATTCACTTTTTTAATCAAGTTAATAAAAGAGCCAAAATTTATCAAGTTTCCTATAAATAATGTGAGATTTCTTCAATGCTAGCCTCCATTAAATTCTTCCTCATATCTCGTTTGAAATTTGGTTAAATTAAAGAGTTTTGGTTCAAGAAGGATTTTGAACCATAACATAAATTTTTTGGAAATTTGAATGATTATAGCATATTTGAATAGAGATGTAAAACAAGTTGTGGGCTCATAAGTTTTATGGGTAGCCTATAGGTATAAAGTGATTTAGTCCTAATTTTATAAACTCTTTTTCATTGTACGTAAGCCCATGAGGCCCTCATGATTGTTTTTATTTGTTATTTTTTAATAAATTTTTAAATATTTAATTTTTTTTAATTTAATCCAATGTACAATGACTTTACATAAATTTTTTAGAATTATTTGGCTAACTAATTATTCAAAATAAAAAAATTAATTAACCAATTGTAATTTATAAAAAAATATTTTTTAGTTTAACTTAATCCAATGTTTGCTTAATGTGCCTTTTTGAATGGGTCGAGTTTAATTTTTGATTGTTGCATATGTGCTTTTAATGATTTAATTATTTTTAATTATAAAAAAAATACAAGTTACTTGTGGCCTTTGCAGTCCAAACCAAATGTACCTATTTTTTATACGGGCAAGCTTATGTGGGCCCAAGTTCACATAAGCCTTGCTTGCATAACCTTCCTGGCCTTAACTTACATGCTTATAGGTGAGTAAGCATTCTAACTCCATTTGAAAGATTAACTTGAAATTGTTTGGTTTGAGTTTAAGCTTCTAAGTTTTTAATGAATGTACGAGGAATATGATGATTTGTGATTAATTTGATTTTGATGTTGAAGCTGGTATAAATATAGTGTTTAAAGTGTGTATTTATAAGTTAGTATAGATTGATGGTATGATAAATGCATTTTAATGGAATTTATAACATATGAACAGTTACTTCATGCTGGAAATCTATAAAAAATAAGGTAATAATCAATTACATAGTCAACAAGATTTGAAGATTGCTTTCTAGGTAGCCATAATTGACTACCTAATGAAGATTTGGCTTCAAGACGCCTGTAGTTGACTATATAGTTGAATATGACTAGAAAGCTTGCCCTTTGGAAGATCATAGTTAGGTATGTAGTTAATTATTGAACTAGACCTCACTTTTTGAAGGTCTGTACTTTTCATCCATTGTTTACTTTAATAAGTTTTTATGTTTGTCATAAATAAGCATGCTCTAGGTTTTTACATTAATTCCTAAATGCTATAGTGACATAATTATTTTTGTTAAAGTTTTTTATGAGTACCTTATTTGTAAGTATAGGTAAAGGTTGTGCTGAAAGTAGTCATGAATTATGATATTATAATGATATAGTGAAGGCAAACATTGTGATGTTATACTTTTCATCCTTTCCTTCCACTATGATGTTTTTCTTTTCCCTCTATGTCATTGAATTTGATAAGGAAGAAAATATGCGGCTTATCTAGTTGTGAAACTTAATGTGGTTCTAGTTAGAGCAATATGGTATGAACCTAACCCGTGGAAATTTGGTTATTAAAGTTGCATAGTTAGACCATCCTGAATTCATTATCTAGTTGATGGCCATACTTGATATTAAAGTATCTTTTCATATGTTCTTTGTTATTTTATTACAATAATCCTTTTGAGTATGTCATATTTCTAAATAAATAGATGTATTTGTATTATTATATGAAAGGAACTTTCTCACATGTTTGTGAGACGAATAATACATATTGGAATAAAAGTTTGGGCTTTTTTTTTTTAAGTGCTATGTTTTTTTACTTATAAATTCTTTTGCCATTATTATGAAGATAAAAAAATTAACAATAAAAATGGAAAGCATGGTACTTAAAATCATATGATTTGTAATTCAAATCATGCAATTTGACATGAAACAATTGAAAAATGATCTAAAGTAATGAGAGAATTGTGCTTGCCTTTGAATCAGATCAATTTCATCTTAATTCATACAAAGGATGATACAAATGGTTCAAATATAGAATTATACAATCCTCAATTTTTGGCACAACAAGGTTCCATTTTAAAAAAAAAAAATCAGTTGCAATAGAGATTAACCCAACTTTTGTGTGACTTGAAATAGAAAACAAGCCTAATATATATTGTGAATATTTTCTTTAGAAAAAGCTCCAAACAACTACTTACCTACAATTTGATTCACTTTCAATTTTTTTTACATTCAAGCTCCATCATCTAGAAACCCTAACCTTCATTACTCTAATAAAGTGGTCCTGATCTTTTTTCTTTCCAGAAAAGATAAAGAAGGTTGTAGAAGAGATAAAGAAACTCGTAGAAGATGCATATTTGCCTTTGAAATTGAATTTCTTCCAAGGTTAAAAATTACAACTTTTCAAATTCAAATATATGTAGCTTTTATTGGATTAAGAAACTAGAGTTCTTGTTTGGTTGACTTTTGAAATTTGAAAAAAAAATACAAAAATGAATTCTTAAAGACATGTGAAGAAAGATGTGACATGGGACATTTTTATTAAAGTAGAAGGAACAAGTATAATGAAAATCAAATGTAAATATTGTGAGAAAAAATGTTAAGGAATGATATTTAAGCATTATCTTACAAGTTCAAACATATATGTTGCCCGATGTGTAGGTGTTCTGAATAATGTGAGAGAAATATTTGTTGAAATTTTGGAAGATTTGGAAAAAAAATTCAATTGAAAAAAAGAAAGAATATTGGTGGTGATGAAATCTTTAAAGATTTAGTAAGTGCACAAGATAATGATGTTATAAAAAGAGAGGAAATGGATTTGTTTGTTACAGAAGGGAAGGTGTTTTCTTCTAATCTTAAATAAAAAATAATGGATAAAATGTTAAAAGATAAGGAAGAAATGATTGGAGATATTTTTAACTGCATTTATGGTAATATTTTGCTATTTAGTTTAGTAAAGAGTTCCATATTCAAGCAAATGTTGAAATCTGCTTATGATTATGGCAAAAGCTTGCACCTTCCTCCTTATTATGAGGTGAGGAAGTCTTACTTAAAGAAAGAAGTTGCTAATGTTCAAGAAACTTAAAAAAATGCAAAATTGAATGGAAAAAAAATGATTATACATTGATGTGCGATGGATGAACTAATAGAGAATGGACGTTGCTTATTAATTTTCTTACTAGTAGTTTGAGTAAAGGTATCAAATTGGGTTGTGTCTAACGATTTGGTCAAGAATTGATATAATTTTCCTTAATATGATATTAGAACTAGTATAAAAAATAGCGATAATGACTTGACTTAACAAAGAATTAAGACTCATTAACCTGACCTGATAAAGGAGTGCGATTAGTAAGTGTTAGCTCGATAATATTAGTAAATAATAAATAATTAATTTATTAATATGTGTATATATATGTTAAAATTATATTTTAATATATATAATATTGAAATTAAAATTATATATATGAGTAATACCAAATAATTTTTAATTTAGAATTATTGAATTTATATATTTGATATTGTCAACATATGTTACATAAGTTTATAAAATAAATGATTATATTAAAATTAAAAAATTAATAAAAATTATGTAAGAAATTAAAATTATTATCTTCAAACCTAAAAATAATAAAAAATAATTACACAAAATAATTATTATAACTAAATATATATAATAATTATTATAAGTAACTAAATATATTAATTAGAGTGATAAATACCAAAATAGTGATATGTTCATATATATATATATATTATGAATTTAATTAATAAAATATTTATACATATTTTAATTAATAGTAAAATATCTTTGAATTGATCTCGTGATTTTTACTCTTTAAATTAGGGAATTTTTTACATTAAAAATTATTAAGCCTTAATTTATTTTCTTATTATTTTAGATATATCTAGTAGTAGTAGTAGTAGTAGTAGTAGTAGTAGTAGTAGTAGTAGTAGTAGTAGTAGTAATAATAATAATAATAATAATAATAATAATAATAATAATAATAATAATAATAATGATGATGATAGCGATAATGAATAATAATATAAGTTTTCAAATAATAATAATTAATTTTAATTAACTAATGACATAAAATTAACAATAAATAAATAAGTAATAATAATAATGGGTTATAAAAGTTATCTAGGACCACTTGGTAGAAGTTGATATAGGACTAGGACTAGTATTATAATAACCCAATTTGATGAAAAATAGCCCGATTTAAAACTAACTTAACGTAAATTTTTGTTTATTGGGTTAGCATGATAAAATTTAGTTAATTTATTTTGATAGGTCTAAGTCCAAGCGAAACCGTTTTCTTAAAATCCATTGATACTACTAATGTAATTAAGGATGCCACAAAAATGTTTGAATTATTATATAATGCTATGGAAAATATTGGAGAAGAAAATGTGATGTAAGTGGTGATAGATAATACATCAACTCTTGTAGTTGTCAGTCTTAAGTTGGAAGAGAAGAGAAGAGAACAAAATTATTTTAGTCCCTATGTACAATTCACTGTATTGATTTAATTATTGAAGATATTGACAAGTTTTCCATAATACAATTTCTAAAGTCAAGTAAATCATAATTTTTATTTATAGGCATATTTGAGTGCTTCGTCTATATACAAAGTATTTTAAAAGTAAAAAGTTAGCTAGACCAATGATTACAAGATTTTCAACCACTTATCTTTGAAGTGCATTATGAATAGAAAATGTAATCTCACATCTAAGTTTGCATCAAGAGAATGGCCATTAGTACATATACAACTAGATAAGAGGGAAAAAAATGTAATGGAGATTGTCTTGAAAGATAAGAGATTTTGGAATTCTATAAAAAAAATGTAATGGGGATTGTCTTGAGAGATAAAAAGTTTTGGAATTTTATCCAATATTACTTGAAGTGTATAACTCTACTTGTTAGTGTGTTGAAACTTGTAGATGACGATTCAGAACCAATTATGCCATACATTTATTAAGCAATGGATAAAACCAAAAAGCACGACAAATTTTGACAATAAAGAGCAAAGATATAAAAAGGTGTGGAACATTATTGGCCAAAGAGCAAATAGCTACAGATTTTGACAGTAAAAAAGAAAGGTATAAAAAGGTGTGGAATATTATTGACAATTGTTGGAATCTATAACTTCATAGATTTAATCATTAAATTTTGTAGAATTCATTTTTGTATTTTTCAAATTTCAAAAACTAACTAAACAAGAATATTAATTTTTTTTGCTCCAATAAAAACTACGTACATTTGAACTTGAAAAGTTTGGAATTTCTACCTTGAAAGAAATTCAACTTTAAAGAGAAATATACATATTCTATGAACTTCTTGTATTAGGGCTATTATGTTAGACTAATAGAGGTTGGGTTTCTAGTTGGTGGAGCTCGAAGGCGAAAAAGGGGATTTTCTTTTTTAACGACAAAGGTGAATCAGTAAATAGTTATTTGAATTTTTTTTTTTAAATTGAATAAAAAAAACATTTTGGTCCTATTTTCCATTTTGGATTGTGCAAAAACTAAGTCATTTTCTGTTACGACCTCCTTTTTTTGGGGAAAAACAGAGCCATGTTATGTAGAAAATTGAGGATCGTGCAATTACTCATTTGAACTACTTCTTGTATTGTCTGATTACCATGATTCATGGATAATTCAAGAGGGATCATAAGGATTCAAAGGCAAATGCGATTTTATCACTGATTCATATTGTTTTTCATTTATTTCATATCGAATTGCATAATTCAAACTGCGAATCATGCAATTCCAACTACCATGATTTTCTGACAATAATGAATTCAATATGATTTTTTAGGTCTTATAATGGATCACCTGGGTGCATGTGCATTAGAAATAGTTGGAACAATGAAGGAAAGATGAGTGGTTCATTTAACAATATAGGAATACGTGGAGGCAGTGGTGCCTTTATATATATATATATATATATATATATAACATCTTGAAGTAACAGGCGATTCTATTCGACTAACATTTGTAAAGCATTTTTTTTAAACAAAAATGGAGATAGTGTTAACTGCTGCCATTCTAATCACCACTAAATGAGCTTGAAGTGTCATGTTCCAACAATTGATTTAAATTGCCGCTAATGTAAAAGGGTGGCCAG
The DNA here is from genome assembly GCA_020226215.1 of Sindora glabra. Lineage (NCBI taxonomy): Eukaryota > Viridiplantae > Streptophyta > Magnoliopsida > Fabales > Fabaceae > Sindora > Sindora glabra. The sequence goes on along the minus strand of CM035230.1, from coordinate 54,434,498 downwards.
TTTTTTTGTAGTGTGGTTTGTTGCTATTTGCAAATTTTTTTTGTAGTAGATGAAAATAAAGATGTTGACATTAATAAGAATAAAGTTGAAAAAAAGGGAGATGAAGAAGATTGAATGCTCGAGTGTTTCACGGTTATATTATTTGTTGATGATATATTAAGTTTGTTTTGAATCTATATAATTTAACTCTTTTGAAATTTCATATTTATAATTTTGAGTTCTTTAATTTATAATTTTTCATCATCTATACTTACATTTTGTTGTACATAAAATAAAATATACTATTTTATTTTATGTACAACAAAATATACATGAAATAAAATAGTATATTTTAAAAAAAAAATGTACTATTTTCATATTTCTTTATGAATCTTATCAATTCATAATTCACTTCAATTTACGATTCAAAATTTGATAAATTGATTCACAATACGATTCACAATTCAATAATTTTCGATTGATTCTTCATAAATGGAAGTGTGGTTACCAAAGCTGCACAAACAAGCCACCCTGATTTAATTGATCGGTTGATGGCATTACTTGGTGTTAAAGTATCTTTCTAAATGTTTTTTATTTTGTATCTGTAATAATCTTTCTGAATATGTCATGTATCTAAATAAATGGATGTATGTGTCTAAGTTTCTTGCAGTATAAGAGGGGCTTTTCTTGTACGGTTGAGATGAATAATGCTTCTTGATCTTTCTTTTGAGGTGCTTTGTTTCTTTGGGTAGGAGATTCTTCGGTGGCCATTATGCAAAAACAGAGTTGTGCCAAGAGAGTGTGGAGCATTTAAGTCTTGGAAAAATGCTAGCTTGACCACCATTTAGACATAATCTGAGTCGAATTAAATCTAATTATCTTAAAATCGGCGGGAATAATTTGATTAAAATCATAAATTTGAACTAAAAAGAAAAGGGGTTATGAAGGAGATTAATGAGATCATTGTAAATTTCTATAATATAATTAAGAAAAGTATAATTTACATATAAAATACATAAAATTAGATGTGCATTTGTCACTTTTTTAAGTAACATATGAAATTCACGTTAATTTTTTAGAAAACATAAAAATACTCAAATTTTAAAAATAGAATAGGCCAAAAAAATAAAAAAAATAGAATGCCAAAAAAGTTCTAACTACATAGCACTTAATAGAGATAACTCCATCAAAAGTATTGTAGAATGTTTAACTATAGACAATTAGAACAAAGATTTTCTTCACCTATTAATTAACCATCTAATTGTAAATGTCAACATGAAGCATTTTCCCCACTGCTTATTCATTTAAAATGGACATCATTAAAAATTGTGATGAAATTTTTTCTACATCTCTTAAGTTGAGTGTAAATTAATTATCTTTACTTCCTCTGTATAGTAAAATGTTTGAATTGTCCACCAAGTTAATCTGAATGCCACTATTCATTAAACAACTGATAGGTTTGCGTGCTTATTATTTTTAAAAAATAATATTTTATTTTTATAATTTTAAAATAAAAATTTTCATTTGGTAAATATTTTTAAAAATTATAATTTTAAATGCATAATTTAACAATAAAAATAAAAATAATTTTTAAATATGTTTTAAATTAATCTTTTATTTTTGTTGCCACTTTTAGAATGAAATAAAATCTTTTCTTATTTACTGCTCCGACCACCCTCTATCTTTAGTTTTTCTTATTCTAAAACAATTTTTAAAATAAATAAAAGTTTTTTAGAATAAATTTTTTAAAGATGTTTCCAAACATATCCCAAAATTTTCGATCAAATTGTACATTGATGTCATGGCATGCGTTGCTATATCTGTCCCTATTACATAACTTCTGCTATTTTAAAATTTAAAGGAGACTAAAACTGTTGGAATCGCTCATTCTTCCCCGTGACTATTTTTTACGTTACTCTGGTCTCCCATGGCTGCTGCTCCTAAATTTCTTTTGCACTTCCTCTTACTCGAACTTAAGATTTTATTTTTTTTTTAAACGAGACTAAAGAAATTTAATTCAAAAGAATCTACGGTTATATTATATACTGATTTCGCAATTTATGATAATAAATTAAACCAAAATTTATAGTTCTATGCAAGTTATAAAGGATTTAAATTTTAACAATTCGTTAGTGTGAGTTAATTTTCCATAATCATCTAATCATGTATTGTTATATTAATAAAAAATATTAAAATTTTTTATTATTAAAAATTATTAACTGCTATTATTTTTTGTAACAATGGGCCAAAAGAGAGTTCTGCTACTATGCGGGGATTGTGTGGAAGATGCTGAGGTATCTTCATCCACTTCGCCATTCACTCATTGCTACTCCTTTTTCTATACACATTTCATTCATTCCCGTTTGTTTAGGCAATCATTTTATTTCAATGACCGCAAGCCTTTGGTATGTCTGTTGATGCAGTTTGTCCCGGAAAGAAATCCGGCGATATCTGCCGGCGATATCTGCCGCACTGCCATTCACTAGAGCTCACCTATGTTAAACTTTGATTGAGCGGCCATGGATATTTTTGAGTTTGGTTTGGTTTTCCATTTAGTATTGCGAGCTAATTTTGATGGATTGATGAATAAACAATTGTGGATTTTATTTTCAGACTGTTTCTGTGACTCGGGGTCACAACTTTGCTCTCAATGCGATTTTTGATGAAATTGAAGCCGAAAATTATGACGGATTGGTGATCCCGGGTGGAAAGTCTCCGGAATATCTTGCTGTCATTCTAGATATTGTGGAGTTGGTTACTAAATTTGCTGGTACAGGAAATCCAATTGCTGCCATTTGTCTTGCGCCGTTGATTTTGGCGGCTGCAGGAGTTATTAAAGGTTCGCAAGTGCATATAGTACGGAACTTATGAAGATATTTTTATAAAATTATAAACATTCTTTACACGTGATCATGAAACTTACCGAGTTTTGTAGATTTTGCCTAGGAATTATAAAAATTTTGTAAAGCTTAAAAGCACGTCTAGAAACCTTAAAATGGAAAGAAATTTTTGTAATGTTAGGATAAATTTATTCATGTAAATAATTATAAATACCTCTCATAAAGTTGTAGTTTGACATATGGACGTAAATAGAAATCTATTATTCAGTTGAAAAGTTTCCTATCTTCTTCTTTTTTATTTGACTTATGAGCCATTTTAGTATTAGAGCACTAGTTTTTTCAGCTTCTTATGCACGTATTTGAGTCAGAAGTGATTGAAATTCTCCTTGATTTCATAAGTTTACAGGTTCATCAACTTGCTAGTGTTGAAACCCCTATTTCCAATTAATTTCTTAGCAAAACAACATTGCAAAAGTGTTCAAAGTGGGCTAAAACATCAAAAATCAAAATTTCATAGTGACCAGAGCCCTTACGCACTTGTATGTGTTAGCCACTATCCACACGCATAGCATATACTTTCCCAAGGTTAAAAATGACACATGTTAGCGTCATGTTAGCAAAACTTGTCTAGTCATCATTACATCATCAACTTTTGGTGTGCCGCGTGTTAATCTTCACTACATTAGCTCGCCCAGTCAATCATTTGACAGCAATTGCAGAGTCAACGTTTTGATGCATAATTAGCGCCATGTTAGCCACAAAGGTTGCGTCACGTGTCAAATAAGCCTTGTCAACAACCCTGTCAATAGAATTTTCTAAAAAACTCCTTGACCTTCATGACTAGGTGCAAGGAATGTTTATAATTTCATAAAAATATCTTCTTTAGTTCCGTGCTAGTTCCATTTTAACCCCTAATATTTTCTAAAATTACAAGATATATTCAAACTTTTCATAAATTTTATTTTGACCCTAGAATTTGGCCTGTTATTACAAAACACTTCCAAACCTTGTTGAAATTCAATTTTAACCCTAAACTTTGCCAACTGTTACAAATAGCCTTTAAACTTTTGAAAAATTTTACTTTGAACTCATAACCCACCATAAATTACTAAAATGCCACTTAGAAGACAGTGAGAGAAGCCTCAATGAGATTGAAATGGAAGAGTTATGATAATAGATTCAACAACTACACAAGATTATTAATGCCTAACAGGACTTATTGAATCAAAAATATGATTTTAATAGCAATAACTATTCTTTAGCAACTAGTTGTTGCCCTTGAAGGTAGCCAACTCAAGGAACTAATATTAAAGTAGACATTCTGGAATTCGAAGGAAGGCTCAAACTAGATGAATTTATAAATTAGCTTCAAACAGTTGAAAGGTTGTTCGAATTAAAAGACATATCGAATGAGTAAAAGGTAAAAATTATTGCTATCAAGCTGAACTATCAAGTTGAAGAAACACACCTTCATTTAGTAGAAAAGTCTAAAAAAGAAATGAGAACACGAAAGATGAAGCAAGATCAGGTTATGGGAGAAAATACAACGAGAACTTACACATAGGTTTCCACTTGATCACTATTATTAAGATAATTTTATCTAGTTGTAGAATCTTCATTAAAAATATCTGCTTGTGGAAGAATACACTAAAGAATTTGAGAAATTGATAACGAAATGCAATATTCAAGAGAAGGAGGAGTAGACTATTACCTACTAACTTGGAAAACTAAGTTCTGAAATTACATAATTAGTCTATCTCCAATAATATTGGATCTTATATGATGTCATTCGACTTGTCATTCGGATTAAGAAATAATTATCCAAAAAGCCATTATTCCAACCTTTTTCCTCTAAAAACCTTATTAACACCTACAAAATTTAAACTACACAACCCAATACCTTAGACAAAACTCTACCTAAACCTACCAAAGAAACTAGCCCTAAAACACCTACTAAACCTAAACTACCTAAATGCTTTAAATGCCAAGGATATGGCCACATTACATCAGATTGTCGAAATCAAAAAGTCATTACTATCATTGAGGGTGAAATTCGACAAGTATTAGAAGAAGAATAGCTTAAGTAGACACAAGATGAATTTAATAAGCTACTAATGTTTTACAAAGAACTTACCCTCACTAATCATGGAGAATTACTAGTGATTAGACAAAGCTTACACATTGTAGCTAAAAAGGAATAACCTTAGCTAAGGTACAACATTTTCCACACTTGATGCATAGCCTAAGGTAAAGTTTATGATATCATCATAGTGGAAGTTATGAGAATATTGTATTAAGATACATGGTAGAAAAACTCAAACTACCTACCCAGAGACATCTACACCCTTATAAGTTGCAATAGTTTAACAAAGATAATAAGGTAAAGTTACGAAATGCTATCTTGTTACCTTTTCAATTGGCAAAAAGTACCAAGATAAGATATGGTGTAATGTCATTTTGATGAAAACTTATCACCTTCTCTTAGAAAGACCTTAGTAGTAGACCATTGTGTTATATACGATAGTTATGCAAACATTTGTTCTTTCATAAAGAATAGAGTAAAGATCAAGTTAACTTCATTACTACTTGAAGAATTCATTCGAATCAAAGATGAAGCTAAGCTATTAATGTTTTTAATATCTAAAGTTTAGTTCAAGGTAACATTAATAGAAGCTTGAGCTATGTGCCTCGTATTATTGCTTGAATAGAACAATGGAACTACCCTTTGACCAAAAATTGAGTAACTACTTATTGAATTTTTGAATGTTGCACTTGAAGAGATTCTTTTAGGTTTGCCACTAATGTGAGACATCAAGCATACCATGGACTTTATCCCTGGAGTTATCATTCCAGAAAAACTAGCCTATAGGATGAGTCCCCAAGAGCATGCTGAGATCCAATACCAGGTTGAAGAGTTATTAAAGAAAGAATTAATCTAAGAAAGCATTAGTCCTTATGCTGTACTAGCATCTTTGGTGCTAAAGAAGGATGAGAGTTAGAGAATGTCCATTGATGGTCATGCTATAAATAAAATCATTATTAAGTATTGTTTCCTAATACTTAGACTCAATGACATGCTTGACCAACTACATAGTGCCATTATTTTTTTTTTTCTAAAATTAACCTTCATAATGGATATCACTAGATTAGAATATGGCTTGGAGATGAATGGAAGATCGCATTCAAAACTAGAGATAGCTTGTACGAGTAGACAGTAATACCTTTTGGATTATCAAATTCTCCCAGCACATTTAAGTGCTTAATGAATTAAATATTTTGACTTTTTATCCAAAAATTTGTAATTGTGTACTCTGATCATATTTTGATCTACAACAAAAGCAAATAAGAACATTTAAAGCATAAACAAGTGCTGGAGATCCTTAGGGAGCAAAAATTTTATATTAACCTCAAGAAGTGTTTATTCTTAACAAATGAAGTTATAGTTTTTAGGTATATCATCATGGTAGAAGGCATCCAAGTTGACCCAAACAAGATAGAAGCTATTAATAATTGGCTAACTCCTAAGTCTATCCATAATGTTAGGAGCTTTTATGGACTAACCTCTTTTTACAAAAGATTCATCAAACACTTCAGCTCTATTGTTACTCCATTTACAGACTGCATTAAAGGAGACAAATTCCAATGGACATGATAAGTGTAGAAAAGTTTTGAAGAGTTAAAGAAATGATTGATTAAAGCTCCAGTATTAACCCTTTCAAATTTAATCAAGTCTTTGAAGTTAACTATGATACTTCTAACACCAGAATTGGTGCCATAATAAGTTATGAAGGACATCCAATCACTTTTTTCGTGAAAAACTTAGCAATGCTAAAGTTAAATACTTTACTTATGACAAGAAGTTCTATATCGTCATTCGTGCTTTACAACATTAGAGCTACTACTTATTACCCAAGGAGTTTATCCTTTGCTCCGACTATAAAGCTTTCAAACATTTAAACTTTTAACAAAAGATTAGTCATAAGCATGTTGCTTGGAGTAAATTCTTACAAGGAGTTTATCCTTTACTCTAATCATAAAGCTTTCAAACATTTAAACTTTAACAAAAAATCAGTCATAAGTATGCTGCTTGGAGTAAATTCTTACAAGCTTACTAGATCTTACGAAAGCATAAAGTTAGGAGTTAGAACACTATAGCCAATGCTCTCAGTAGAAGACATACTTTGCTTTCTACTTTCTAAACAAAGATTGTCAGCTTTGAAACTATCAAAGAATTGTACTAAGATGACTTAGATTTTAGAAAAGTGTGAAGTATCACTAAAACACAACCATTGCAGTAATATTATAGGCATCAAGAATTCTTATCCAAAGATAAAGCTCTGTGCATTCCTAAATATTCCTTATAAGAAGCCATTATTTGGGAAGCTCATGATGGAGGATTAGACAATTAATTCGAGCATAATGAATTTTAGCTCTAGTTAAATAGAATTTCTACTAGCCTAAGCTTGAAAGAGACATTAATAGATATATCCAAATATGTAGAATTTGTTACACGGCTAAAACTAAAAGGCAGAATACAAGGCTATGCATGCCTTTACTAGTTCCAAAAGTACTATAAGAAGATCTCAGCATAGATTTTATCCTTAGACTACCTCGTACTCAAAGATGGAAGGATTCCATAATGGTAGTCATATACAAATTTTTGAAGATGACACATTTTATACCATGTCAAAGAATAAATGATGTTGTTCAAGTTGTAGACTTATACTTTAAGGAGATTGTTCAACTCCATAATATTCTAAAAATTATTACTTTTGACTTGGATGTCAAGTTTCTAAGTCATTTCTGGAGAGCTCTATGGAAGAAAATGGGCACTAAGTTTCAATTTAGCAATACCAATCACCCCTAAATAGATGGATAAATAAAGGCAATCAATAGACTTTTGGACAACCTATTTTGTAGCTTTATAGGAAAGAATCTAAAACAATAGGATCTTATGCTTGCCCAAATCAAATTCACTTACAACAACTCCACCAACCAAGTTAGTGGAAGATGTCCATTCCTTTAACCCCTTTAATTTAGCACCATCTTCTACTAACCATTCGTACGGTATAGATGTAGTGCAAAGAGCAAATGAGATCAAGAATTTCACAAATAAGTCCATGTAGGAATTCAGAAATAGAATTCCAAATATAAAGTCCAATGAGACAAACATTGATAACAATATACTTTCAAAATGGGAAACTTGGTATGGATACACTTGTTAAAAGAAAGATTTCTAAATTAACCTAATGTCAAGTTATTTCTAGTTATAAATATCCCTCTAAAGTTATAGTTCAACATCTAAAAGTAAATAGAAATGCATTGTTCGTTTAAATAATTTTCTCTCTTTTTCTTTTCCATTTGGCTTTTGAGCTAGCATAGGTCATCCTTATTGTAAACTAGTGCTTGTGACAGATTGTTCTCATTAGGTTGAAACTAAAAGTTCTATAGTAGCCATGGTTGATGGTAATCTCATCACTGAAGTTGATTATATTAAGCATCTAGAATTTATTCAGCACTTTGTGAAAGTATAAGAAAGTGGCATGAGTAACTTCAATAAGAGGATCCTCTTTCCTTGTGGAGTATCTTTAACGCACTTTAATCTCTATGGTGTGATTAGTTATAGTAGATTTTTCCGTTAGAAGTAGACTTTGGTGCACCACAAAAAAAGTGGTGCACAGGTGCAACAATACATCAATAATTAGGATTAGTTCATCGACAATCTGAAGTTGTTGGGAATAGGGATAAAATTATTTATAAAGTAGTCCTAACAAATTGGTTTTATTTATTACTTTAGGTTTAATTCGAAATGTAGCCTAGTCGAGACAGAAACCTATCTATTTAAACGTGACATTCTTTGTTTTTGCCTTCATGCGACTAGATTCCATATGCCTAGGACATGATTTTCTTGCAAGCTGAGTGTGATATGCCCTTTCAATTAAGTTCCCTCATGTAAGTCCTAGTAGGGAACGCCCTTTACCTTTAGGTCAAAATGCTAATTGATCCACTGTTGGTTTGTTTTAGGGGCGGATGTAGAAGGATGTCCTTATTATTAGTAGACACCCAATGGTTGCTTTTGTTGGAAAGAAAATCCAATATCTAACAAAGAAATCCATGAACACTTATGCACATCATAACCAAATGATTAGTCTTTTAGTTTTGAAATCACCAAAGCAAGAGAGGTTTTTGCCCACAAACGGAAATCCACCATTACCCCAAATTTCATAACACTGTAAACCATAAAATAACCTAAGCTAGATCTAAATAGAAAATGAAAAATATCCATGATTAAAGAGTGGCAATTGAGATTCACATCATCCTTAATGCCCATCGTTGGCAATTTCTTTGACAATCTTGGTCATTGACAATTGACACTGCACTCTGGGGATTTTCTTCATCTAACCAGTTACCAAGAGTTCCTTCAAAGGACTAACTCATCTCCTAGCTCGAGATTTGGTGGTAAGCCCTTCCCTCCTAGATCAATTTCTACCAACTCTATCAAAGGCATTTTAATTAATAAAGTTAGAATTAATTGGTCATTTTGGGTTGGGTTTAATTTGATCTAGCCTAAAGCTTTGTCTTCATAAATATTATTTTTGAAAATTGATGGGGTTAATATCGAAATGCTAAAATTTTTCTATTGCAGGTTTTAAAATTGGCTTATAAGTTGTAGAAAACCATGTAAGCCACTAATAAATTGATGTATTGATGTATCGTAGTCTCTCCCTTTTAGTTATAAAGCTAATTAGTGATTATATAAGAAGAAATTGATTAGTGAACTAATAATTGTTGGAAGGTGGTTACAACATTGTATTCCTTGTTGTTGGTATATATTGATGAAGTCCTGTTTTAACGAATTCCCATGCAAGACCACATGGAAGATTATGAGGTGACAGTTCCTTCTCAGTCCCTTCAAGCTTTGGGATGCCATGTCAAAGAAGTTTGCCCTAACAATAAGGCTGGTAACATCTGCCCTACTTTTGTCCATAATTTTGAAGGTGATCAGACTTAAGATGAGAAGACGAGATATGACTTTGTTTTAAATGCTAACTACAATGACGTGAATGCTCCATACTATGATGCTCTTGTCATCCCTGAAGGACTATCGCCAGCATATTCGGCAGTGAATGACTTAGTCATCACTTTGGTAAAAGATTTCATGGAAAGCAAGAAGTCAGTTGCTTCTATCGGCCATGGACAAAAGATCTTAGCTGCTGCTAATGTTCTCAAGGTATTATTACTCAGTTTCATATTGGGAATTTATTGTCTGTTATTTTGCCTGTAGGAATGTCATAAGAAGTGAGTGGTTATTCATGTGTTTTGAAAAAGAAATTTTTTTTCTTTTGACAAGTTTTGTAGTTTTGAAATAATTTTTGACAGTAAGTGCAATTCTTGGCTTCACACTTAAATGCTTAGTTTCTCTTTCTTATGCACCTTGGTTTTTTATTCCCGTGATAACTCTACTTCCATTTTTCTTTCAGTAATTCTTCAAACAGCAAAATGTTTAAAATATTACTATGACATGCATAGTATGTAATGGTATAAATTCCATATATCACATCTCTATGTTGTGCTATTTTGGACAGGGAAGGAAATGTACTGCTTACCCAACTGTGAAGCTCAATGTGGTTCTAGCGGGAGCTTAATGGTTGGAATCTGATCCCACTAACCGTTGCTACACTCAAGGAAATTTAGTTACTGGAGTCGGGTGGCCCGCACCCTGAGTTCTTTGCTTATTTAATGGCACTACTCGGTATTAAAGTATCTTTCTAGATATTCTTTCCTAACTTGCTGTACGTGCATGCATATGAAGACATATTGCCCATTATTATATGGGAGGTACTACTGATGTTTGGCTGACAGAACAATAAAAATTAAGAATGAGGATATAGTCTTGAAGTGTGCTAATTTCCCAATGTTCTGATTCTTTACTTGGAAATCCATTGGTGGTTGGCATGCAAAAATGGCGGAAAGTCAGAATGGGAGGATTCCATCTCCGTAGATGGAAATTTGGTGAACCAGAATTTTGTGAATCAAAATAAACTCATTTCAAGATACTTCAATAATTTGCTTTAGGGTACATAAGAAGCCCTTATTAATAGGCCTTTTAAGTATCTAAAGCCAGCCGGACCCATAACCTCAAGTAACTTAATAAATGACTTGAATTTTGAAGACAGGAAAAAGTATGAGAGGAAGAATGGGAACAAAGAAAAAAAATCATGAACCAGCAAATATTTGATAAATTTGTATGCAATAGAATAGTTCAGAGGATCCTTTAGGTTTCCAAGAATTAACTAAATAACAAATACTTGATATCTAGCTAGTATTTGATAAACATGGAACAAGAAATATCACTAAGAGCACGACCAACTAAGACATCATTAGATACAGTGGAAAGAGCACCAAGTGTTGCTATTTCACATATACTTTGTAACTTGGGGTTTGATGCTTCGTTACTCAAGCTCCTGAAGTTTGGAATGACGAATAATCTTTTTCCTTTCATTCTTTTTCTTGGTTCTTACATCCTATAATCACCTAGCTGACAGTACGAAAATGGAGACAGTAGCATTGGACACAGAGGAACCAGCTATTGAGGTAGATGTGTCTGCACGAGGCCTGAAATTAGTATCAACAAAGACGGGCATAGTCGGTTGCATTTGCTGCTATAAGCCCTTACCTTTTATTAAAACAACAATTTCAGACATTGATGGCCTTATAGCTGGTGATGCTTGGGTGCATGTAAAATCTAGCTTTATGATTTTCTTCACTTCTTCTTCATAAGAGTCACTCCAAATTTTCACCTCTCGTAGAGTTTCCATGCTTGTTATATGGGATTAAAGTTTACTTTTCCAGAATTGATTTCATTTCATTTCAATTGAAATGATTTCAATTCATTTACAAATAAATTCTATTATTTAGAAACTTTATTAAAAAATAATGATTTAAATTTATTTGCAAATGAATTATTTTATTTAAAATACATTGAAAAATATATGAAATTCAATTAAAAAGTAAATTTTTATAGTATCATGATAAATATAATAGTAGAAAGAGGAAAAAACTTTTATATAAAATACTTTTTAAGTCAAATGAAATGAATTCTAATAAATTTTTTTACTAAATTGGATACATTTCATCATGGTACAAATGTAATTAAAATAAAAATTATAAATGAAATGAAATCCATTTTTACTTAAAGCTAAACACTATTTTTAAAAATAATTTATTTAAAAATAAAATGAAATCTTATTTTGATTCCACCAAACAAAAAGTTAGTCAAATGGAATAAGATAGGTGATAATTCCTTGTAAAGTTCAAGAAATTGCTTATCCATTAAAGGAGGTATTTATCATCGTCTTCAATATTCAATTCATTGCTCTTTTGTCCCTTTATCTTATTTTTGATTCCACTAAACAAAATGTTAGTCAAATGGAATAAGATAGGTGATAATTCCTTGTAAAGTTCAAGAAATTGCTTATCCATTAAAGGAGGTATTTATCATCGTCTTCAATATTCAATTCATTGCTCTTTTGTCCCCTTATGATTTCTAGGATTACAACTCCATAACTTTAGGTATAAGCCTTCTTTGATAATTGATCATGTCGTGCATAGTCAAGTGTCGTGCATCCCCTAAGGAGAGTGTAGAAGCATTTAAGGCATTATTGATCAAAGCTTCTGTTAAAATGGTTCATAGTATGTCACAACAAGAAAAATATTTTATGATTATATGTAAGGGTGATTGGACGCTTTATGCGTAAATGTTTTGGATAATGTGAGAGAAATGTTTGTTAAAATTTTAAAAGATTTGGAAAAAAATTCAATTGAAAAAAAAAGAACATTGATGGTGATGAAATCTTTGAAGATGTAGCAGGTTTGAAGCTGTAGTAGGCATATTAAATAGTGATCTTGTAAAAAAAGGGAAAATGGATTTGTTTGCTACCAAAGGAAAATGGGATGTTTTAATCTTTAACAAAAGACAATGAATGAAATTATAAAAGATAAGAAAGTAGTAATCGGAGATATTTGGATATGCATATATGATAATGCTTTGTCATTTATTTTGGTAAAGAGTCCAATAAAAGATGTTGAAATCTGTTGGTAATTATGAAAAATGTTTGAATTCCTTACTTATAACGAGGTATAGGAGAATGAGTCTTACTTGAAGAAAAAAGTTGCTAATGTCCAAGCAACCCTAGATAAATACAAAATTGAATGGAAAAAGAATGGTTGTACTTTGATGTATGATGGGTGAACATATAGAAAAGGAAAGTCATTTAGTAACTTTCTTGCCAATAGTCCAAGTGAAACCATTTTCTTAAAATCCATTGATACTAGTATTGTAATCAAGGATGGTATGAAAATGTTTGAGTTATAATTACATGGTGTTGTGGAAAAGATTGGAAAAGAAAATTTAATGCAAGTGTTTATGGATAGTGTATTAGTTCTTGTAGCCATTGGTCACAAGTTGGAAGAAAAGAAAATAACATTATTTTAGTCTTTATATGTAGCTCATTGCATTAATTTATTTCTTAAATATATTGACAAGCTTCCAGTTTTTATAATACAATTTCTAAAGCCAAGAAAATTATAATTTTTGTTTATATGTATACTAGTAAAGAGTTGGTTAGGCTAGTAGTTACAAGATTTAAAAATGCAATACAAGATTTAAAACTACCTATCTTAATTTGAAGTGCAATATGGATAGAAAATGCAATCCCATATCTATGTTTACATCAAGAGAATAGGCCAGTAGTGCATGTACAACTAAACAAGAAGGCAAATATATAATGGAGATTGTCTTAAGAGATAAAAGATTTTCGAATTTTATCCAATATTATTTGAACTGTGTAACTCCACTTGTTGGTGTATTGAGACTTATAGATGTTGACTCAGATTTGATCATGCCATACATTTATTAAGCAATGGATCATAAAGTCAAAGAGCAAATAGCTACACATTTTGATAATAAAAAGGAAAGGTATAAAAGGTATGGAAGATTATTAACACTTATTGGAACCTATAACTTTAAAGACTTAGTTATTAAAATTTTGAAAACTCATTTTTTTTTCAAATTTCAAAAGTCAATTAACAATAACACTATTTTTTTTACTCCAGTAAAAGTTATATGTATTTGAAGTTGAAAAGTTTTGATTTTTCTACCTTGGAAGAAATTCAAATTCAAATACAAATATGCATATTCTTTGAGTTCCTTTGTCTCTTCTACAACTTTCTTTGTCTTTTCTTGAAAATAGGATTAGTACTACCATGTAAGAATAATGGAGATTAGGGTTCCTAGATGGTGGAGCTTAAAAGTGAAAAAAGGTTTTTTAAATGTAGGTTATAATGAAAATGAATCAAATTGAAGATAAATATCTATTTGGAGGTTGTTTTATATAAAAATTGAAAAAAAATGCATTTTGAACTTGTTTTTCATTTTAGGTTAAGCAAAAATTAAATTAGTTTCTATTGTGACTTGCTTTTTCTAGAAAAATAAAACCTTGTTATACATAAAAGAAAAGATTGTGTGATTCATCATTTAAATCACTTTATCATCTAATTAGCACATTCATGCACAATTCACAATGGAATTGTTGTAATTCAAAGGTAAATGCAATTCTAACCCTAATTCATATCATCAAATCGCATGACTTGAATTGTGAATTGTGCAATTTCAACTATCATGATTTTTCATGAATAATGAATTCAATATATTTTTTAGGACTTATAATGCTTCACTTAGGTGCATCTGCATCATAAATAGTTAGAACAATTAGATGAGTGATATCTTTAGCAATATAGAACTATTTGGAGGCAATGATGCCTCAATTTTTTTAATATTCAAAGACATTTTATGGTGATTTTAAACAACTATCTTTTTTCTTGAAAAATTCTTAACCTATAAGACACTTCAAAACTTTTAGCATTTTTAAAGCAGAAATTTTTAAAAAATATATAGAGATGGTGTTGTCCACTACCATTCTAACTACCACTAAATATACTCAAAATATTATGATTTAATGGTTGATTTAAATTGTTGCTAATGTAGAAAGGGCCATTTTTTTGGTAGTGCATGCCAAAAAAGAAAAAACACCAAAGGTAGTTCAAATTGCTACTAATAGCTTTGCAAAAACTTTATTAAAGCTCTCGATATTAATGATAATATTGATAACAACAAAGTTGAAGGAGAGGGAGATGAAAAATAATATTGAATTCTTGAGTGTTTTATGATTATGTTATTTGTTGATGATATATTAAGTATGTTTTGAATATATTTGATTAACTCTTTTAAAACTCCATATTTATAATTTTGAGTTCATAATATTAAACAAGTATTATATTTCTTTACTTTATTATTTTTCATCATTTATTCTTACATTTTGTTATACATAAGATAAAATATATTATCTTTATATTTCCTTGTGAATCTTACCAATTCACAATTTGCTTTAACTTATGGTTTAAAATTTGACCAATTAATTCATGATATGATTCAAGATTTGATAGCCTAAGATTGGTGCTTGATAGATGGAAATTTAGTTACTAGAGTTGCATAATCAAGCTATGATGATTTCATTGATCAATTGATGGCACTGCTTGGTATTAAAGTATATTTCTAAATTTTCTTTATGGTGTATTTGTAATAATCTTTTTGGTGAATCATTAAATGGGATTGATAATCACTTTTGAGATTAAAAATTTAACAAATTTCTTTATTTTCAATAAGTGTTATCTTTAGGATTTAAACCCTTGTTCAATGACAAAACATAATCTTTTCAAATGTATCTTAAGGGTGACAATTTATGTTCATATGTTAAGTTTGTATTATGTTAAAAATTAGTAACAATCGAAATAAGAATCATGTTGGATTAAGTTAATTTATTTATTAAATATATTGAGACAAATTAACCTGTCTAATATGTTTAATAATTTTAATTAAAAATTTATATTATAAAATTATTTATTAAATTTAATTAATTATTATTTTTTATAAAAAGATTATTTTAATTATTGATAAAATATTTCTTAAAATTTTATTATATTTTATTAAAACATAAATTTTATATTTTTATCATGTATAACTATTTATAATTTAATTATTAATTATTTTTTAAATAATATTTTTATAATTTTAATATGAATTTTTAAACAATCTAATGTATTAATTTGTTTACAACCTTAACATAACTCCTTTATTATTCGTATTAAACTGGTTAATTCATTTATAACTTAAACATATATAAGTTCAACTCAAACTTATATAAGAGTTTTATACTCTTTTTGTATAAAAAATTATCACCCTTAATATATCTAAATAAATGGATATATGTATATTGCTATATGAAAGGGACCTTTCTTCTAAAGTTGAGATGAATAATGAATATTAGAATAGAAGTCTTGTTTTTTTTTTAAAGGTGCTATGTTTTTTTGGCTAAGAAATTCTTTGGTGGCCATTATAATTTTTTTTCTTTTAAACTATAAATGTACCTAGTTTGTACTTACATTACAAACTATAAATCTAAGGAATAAAACAAAAGAAGTATCATGCTTAAAGGTACATAGGACATTCTCCAGGGGATTACAAAATAAGGTAAAAGCTAGTTGTTCTTTTTCCTTATCCCAGCTAAGCAATTTGCACATTGTTTAGCCTTTTTGAATATATGCTCTATACTACTATAGGGAATCATCTCTATGAGCTTCCTACACTTAATAATCAAAATCCTTTGTACATCTTCTTAAATTAAATGCAAAACAATCTTAACATCCATTTGGATATGCAATTGGGGAATATTCAAGCTTAAAGCTAATCTAAGACCTTTTACAAATGCCTAGATTTCAACAACCACACTAGTTACATATATAAGCCCTTTACAAAATCCAACCATCCATTGTCTTTTATAATCTCTAGTAAGACTTCTTGCTCATACTAGTTTAGATTTACTATTAAAAGAACCATCAACATTCAATGTGAATCACCATGGTTGAGGAGGATTCCATTTATTTAATATCATATCAATTTTCTTGATACGAGGAAAAGGTAATCTACCTAAGATAACAAATTTTTTTGTAGCTTTCTCTATAATTTTCCTCGGAAGTTAATCTAGAATAAGTATATTGTTTTCTACATTCCTAAAAAGGACATGATTTCTTTCTATCTAGATGCACCATAGAGCTATGTAGAGGATTAAGTTCTAGGTTAGAATCTTATGGCTTTAAATCAGGCATTTTGAATTCACCTTTAACCAGATATTGAAGTCTAAATTAAAAACATAAGAAATCTCCCACGGGAAATTCAGATTTTGCTAATTTTTTTCAACAAACTTGCAGTCTATTAATAAAGGAACTCGAGTTTCCTTTTCCTATTTGCAAAAAGTACACAAAGTATTGATATTAACACCTTTGTGAGCCAAAGAATGATTAGTTTTCGCATATCCTCTAGTTAAAAGCCATAACAACATTTAGCTTTTTAGAAGGATAGGAGTATTCTAGATCCATTTAAAGTTATCCATACCTTGCTCCACCCTTTTCCTTATAATAGCATTAATCATTACATATGCATTTGTCGAATTGAATTGTCTATCTAGGTAAGCATTCCATGCAAGTTTATTTTTAGCATTATCATCATTTGAGACTATTAAGGCTTGCATAGTTAAAAGAATTTCCTTAAAGAAATGATTTGAAAGCATATAAGTATTCCAACTACCAGTCTTAAAGATAAAGTGAGAAACATTCCAATTATCATGTCTTTTTTTAAAAATACCAATGAATTTGTTCTTTAAAGCCTTTAATCCTATCTAATTATCCTCCTAAAACTTAATGTTCCTTTCATTGCTAGGAATCTATATAGCCCTATTTTTGTAAACATCTTTGCCCTACTCATGCTTTGCTAAATGAAAGAAAATTTTAATAGTGGTTTTGATCTATTGTTAACATTTCTCTAAAATAAACATTTTAGCCATGGTTTATCACACTAATTCAAAAATCTCCAATTCAATTTTGTAAGGAAAGTTAAATTTCTTATATGAGCTTTATGAATACTTAACCCTCCTTCCTTTAAAGGTTTTGTAACCTAATCCTAAGCTACCAAATTCATTTTCCTCTTTTTAGATGTAACTCCTCACAAGAAATCTCTGGAAATTTTGTCAATTTTATTACAAATTCTTATAAGGATGAAAAGGCATTGCATAAATTGAATAGGTAAGATTTCCAAAACTAACTTTATAAGCACCCTTCTTCTTACTAAGTTAAGAAATTTAGTTTTCCAATTACTAAGTTTAGCATTCATTCTATCAATGATAAAGCTAAAGGTTTCACTTTTCCTATTAGCATGAAGGGGAAACCACAAATACGAATCTATGTTCTCGGTACTGCTATAGTTTAAGATATCTTCTATAATACTTTTTCTATTAGCATCAATATTACTAGAAAATTAGATTTTTTATTTGCTATGATTCATTTTTAAACTAGATAACTCGTAAAACTTTTGCAAAACAGTACTAATGGTGGAAGCATTAGTTCCTGTAGCCTCAGCAATAAGGATAATATCATCAACAAAAAAAAGTAATAAAAATCTTAACCATTTCTACACACTTTAGTGCTCACCAATTACCATTTTCTATCTCACTCTCAATTAAGTATCCCAAAAACTTTATGCACAACATAAATAAGGGAATGGATGGTCTTTCTATCTCAATCCTCTTATAAGATAAAAAGAAGGCATTATACCTCCATTAAACAGAATAAAAATAGAAGTTGAAGATACACAACTCATTATAAGATTTTTTAGATGAAGTGAAAAATGATAGAACACTAAAATAAATTCAATAAAGCCCCATTCAATTCTATTGTAAACTTTTTTCAAATTTATTTTTATTATTATAACACCATCCTTTCCTTTTTATAATAAAAAATTCTTAAGTTAAGATGACATTATTAGAAAAGTCCCTGTTAGTAAGAAGGCTCCTTAAAATACAGACATGAAGTTACTCAAAAGGGGTTTTAATCTGGCCATAATCACTTTAGGCAGAATCTTATAAATCATGGAGCATAGGTTTATAGTTTTAAAGCTTTGAACAAACTTTAGGTTTTTACCTCTAAGAATAAGAATTAAAATAATCTTATTTAAGAAATTAGGGACTAAGCCGAAAATGAAAGTCTTTTAAATAGTTTTGATAACTTGAAATTTACCGATCTCCCAATATTTTTGAAAGAAACCTGGATTTAAACCATTTGGGCTAGGAGATTTGTTAGCTTTTTGTGAGAACAAACCTAATTTGATTTTTTATTTAAAAGGCATTAAGCACAAAACACTCTCCACATTTGATAGCAAAAAGACAAACTAGCTTAAATCTAAAGGTAAATTGGAAGCATCTAGGACATGATCAGAGGTAAAAAGTTATTGATAAAACTCTTTAACTAAAGACTTGAGTTGATGTTGAGAATGCACCTATTGACCTTTTCATTTTTAAGGTTGTTGATTTTATTGTATTTTCTTCTTAATAAGGTAGTAACATGGAAGAAATGAGTATTCCTATCATCTTCTAAAAACCAAGCAAGTCTAGATTTCATGAATCAAAACTCCTCTTTATAGTATAAAATTTCCTGATACTCTTTTTTCAATTCTTTTCTAAGATCAGGAAGAAAATTGTTAAGTTTTAAGGCTAGCTTTAAATCAATGCCTCTTAATTTGGTTGTAATTTTTTTCTTTTTTATAAAATATATTTCCAAGAACTTCTCTATTCCAAAGGGAAGCAGCATTAGTAAAATTTTTTATTACATTCTCTATATTAAGATCCTTATTCCTTAAAATTTTTTGACCAATAGTGAGAAGTTAGGGTGAGAAGTCCATATGTATTCTAGTCTAAAAAGCTTGGGTAAACAAATACTTCTTTTCTTTGAAGTGTTTAGAAGAATAAGACAATGGCTGAGAACATTTTAATCTTGGAAAATGTTGACTTGACTATCATTTAAATGTAATCTAAGTCAAATTAGACTTAGTTATTTAAAACTATGGACAACAATTTGATTTTAAATCATAAATTCAAACTAAAGAGAAAAGGGGTTGTCAAAGAGATTAATGAAATCATTGTGAATTTCTATAAAATTAGATGTGGATTTATACACTCCTATATAAAGTATGAGATTCATGTTTTTTTTTTATAAAAAAAATATAAAAATACTCAAAACAAAAAAAAAATGTAAAAATAGTTTTACTTATGTAATATTTATTTCAGATGACTCCATCAAAAATTTAGAAATCATTTGGATCATAGTAATAGTATGAAAAATTTTATTTTTTAAAAGATAAAAAAGAGTTAGGTTATTTGGTTGATCATTAGTTAATACTTTTCATAAAATATAGGAAATTACTTACCTACCTCATCTAAGTAAGTTTTACATCTTATATTATTTATGAATACGAAGATAAATTTTTTTATTAAATTTAATTAATGACAATTCAAATTATTATCCTATATATAATAATATTGATGATATAGTGATTATTTTATTAATATTTTTTAAAAAATTTAAAATTAAATTAAATAAAATATAAAAAATTAATTTCTGAAAAGTATCACTTATTCAATGTCAATCAAATAATTTTGAATATTTTTTCAAAAATTTACATAAAAAGTCACATTTCAATAAGTTCAATTTCTCACACAAAATAACTTATTTTACGAATCAAACAATTCACTATGGTACTCACTTTCTAATTATAGAGACGGAGAACAAGTTTTTTTTACCTATTAATTAATCAACTGTATAACTTAGCACTGTGATACTCCCTTTCTAATTGTAAACGTCAAACATGAAGCATTTTCCTGCTGCTCATTCATTTAACATGCAATCATCATTTTACACTCAACTTAGGAGTTGTAGAAAAATTTCATCTGTGTTTACAATTATAAAGTGGGTAAAACTCCTAAGTTGCAAAATGATTGATCAACTTAGGAGTCCTATGTTGAGTGTAAATTACTTACCTTTACTTCCTTTAAAAGGTAAAATGGTCGATTTGTTCAGCAGGTTAATCTGAGTACACTCACGGAAGAAACTTATTGAAGAAACTCACCGAGGAATTGATACTAGAAGATCTATTTATTTATTATTTTTAAAAATAAACAATTTCGTTTGACAAACTGATTTTAAAATTTATTTTTAAAAATTAATTCTGAAATTCTTGTTTTAAAAATGAAAAAGTAAGTTTTAGATATTTTCTGAACCTTTTTTTTATTTTTGATAGCTGTTTTGTAGTTAAATAAAAACTTTACTTATTTATTTCATTAAACATCATCTACTTATTATGTTCCTTGAATTCAGAAATAAATTTTAAAAAATAAATTTTAAGAATAATTTTTAAAAATAAAAAATAAAAATATATCCAAATACACCAAAAAAATTTTTTTTTATCGAATTGATGTCATGGCATACGTTGCCATTTTAAATTTCTTTTACTATTTTAAAATTTAAATGAGACTATGTTTTGGAACCACCCATTCGTTCCCATGACTATTTTCATTTTTTATTAATTATTACCCTAGTCTCTTATGGCTGCTGCTCCTAAATTTCCTTTCCTCTAACTCTGACTTGACTTAAACCCAAAACAATCTAGGATTACATTGTATTTGTATTTGATGATTTTTGCAAATTTTATTTACTAAGAACGAGTCAAATCAGTTTGCGAATAACTTATAACTTGATTTAATTTTTGATTCAATAAGTCAAATTTATAAAACAAATGAATAATATATAAGTCAAATCATTTGGTTTGTGTTGAAATGAACCGAATTTGATTTAATGAAAGTTCAACTTATTTATATTAAGAACTAACTTCGTATATAAATATAAAAGTAAAAATATATATAAATATAAATATATATTATAATATATTATTATATTTTAAAAAGGTTATTTAATAATTTTATATTCTAAAATTTAAAATAATATATATTGGTTATTAATATATTATTTTAATAATTTTTAAATATTTTAAATGTTATTTTAATTAAAATATAAAAAATTAAATTAACAATGATGGATAATTTTAGTTTATGAATTTACTAGAAGAGTAGTGGAATTTAAAGACTAAAAAATTAATAAATAATTTATTAATTTTACTAATATAAATCAAATGATTAAGTAATAATTTACTTTGAATTTTATTATTTCAAATAATTTATTAATTTTATTTTTTAATTTAAATAATTAAGCAAATATTTTTAAATTCAAGTTTCATTTTTTTAAAATAATTTATAATTCAAATTTTATAAATTAAATAATTAGGTACGATTTACTATTCATATGTGATCGACTTATAATTGTTTATAGATAAGTAAATAAAAAATTGAAATTCAGACTGATTCAAAATTTAGAATTTAGTTATGATTATATTGTAATTTTATATTTTAAGGCAAATTGTGAAAAAAAATAGTCCGTCTGAATGTACCGACTGGGTTTAAGTCTGTTTTGAGTTTAAGATCACCCGCCTTTTTAAACAGCTCTCCCCTACGCTTCCGCAGTTCGGCTTCGCTCACACACAGCTTCTTCTGCATACTCCCCATTTCCACAGATTCCATCATCCTTCACAGTAACAATGGGCCAGAAGAGAGTTCTGCTACTATGCGGCGATGACGTGGAAGACGCTGAGGTATTTTCATCCACTCCCGGCATTTACTTGCTGCTTCTTCTTCTTCTATGGACATTTCTTTCATTCCATTTTTGTTTCAGGCAATCGTTTTATTACAATCACTACAAGCCTTTGGTGTGTCGGTTGACGCAGTTTGCCCCGGAAAGAAATCTGGCGATATCTGCCGCACTGCCATTCACCAGAGCTCTCCTCATCAGGTCCCTATTTCATATAAAGACTCAACATTTTTTTTTCTTTCTAGGTTTGGTTTGGTACTTCGATTTTCGGTATTGTAATTGAGTAGCAATAGATATTTTTGGGTTAGTATTGCATGTTAATTTTGATGGGTAGATGAATAAACAATTGTGGATTTTATTTTCAGACTGTTTCTGTGACTCGTGGTCACAACTTTGCTCTTAATGCGACTTTTGATGAAATTGAAGCTGAAAATTATGATGGATTGGTGATACCGGGTGGGAAGTCTCCGGAATATCTTGCTCTCATTCCAAGTGTTGTGGAGTTAGTTACCAAATTTGCTAGTACAGGAAACCCAATTGCTGCTATTTGTCATGCGCCGTTGATTCTGGCTGCTGCAGGAGTTATTAAAGGTCGCAAGTGCACAGCTCATCATTACTGTAGACCGGTGGTCGTTGCGGCTGGTGCCCAATGGGTTGAAACTGAAAGTCCTACAGTAGCTGTGGTTGATGGTAATCTCATCACCGGAGTTGATTATAGAGGGCATCCAGATTTAATTCAGCATTTTGCGAAGGCATTGGGAGGCAGCATAAGTGGTTTCAATAAGAGGATTCTCTTTCTTTGTGGAGTATGTTTAAAGTACTTTGATGCTCTTTATCGTGGTGTTATTAATTGTAGTAGACTTTTCAGGTATAAAGCTAATTAATTACTATACAAGAAGTTGGTTACTGTACTAACATTTGTGTGAAATTTTCGAAGGTGGTTACAAAATTGTATTCCTTGTTGTTGGTATAAACTGATGAAGTTCTGTTTTAACATATTCCCATTCAGGACCACATGGAAGATTATGAGGTGACGGTTCCTTTTCAGTCCCTTCAGGCTTTGGGATGCCATGTCGAAGCAGTTTGCCCCCACAAGAAGGCTGGTAACATCTGCCCTACTTTTGTCCATGATTTTGAAGGTGATCAGACTTACGGTGAGAAGACGGGATATGACTTTGTTTTAAATGCTAACTACAATGATGTTAATGCTTCAAACTATGATGCTCTTGTCATCCCTGGAGGACTATCGCCATCATATTTGGCACTGAATGACGCAGTCATCATTCTGGTGAAAGATTTCATGGAAAGCAAGAAGCCAGTGGCTTCCATCGGCCATGGACAAAAGATCTTAGCTGCTGCTAATGTTCTCAAGGTATTATTACTCAGTTACATATTGGGAAATTATTGTCTGCTATTTTGCCTGTATGAACGTCATAAGAAGGGAGTGGTTTTTCATGTGTTTTGAAAAAGAGAGAACTTCCTTTTTCCTGACTAAGTTTTGTAGTTTTGAAATAATTTTTGTCAGTGAGTGCAGTTCTTGTCTTCTTACTTGAATGGCTAGTTTGTCTTGTACACCATGGTTTTTTGCTTGAATTGTTATCCTCGTATTCATTCTTCAAAAACGCCACTTCCATTTTTATTTCAATAATCTTTCAAACAGCAAAATGTCTAAAATGTTACTATGACATGCATAGTATGTAATGGTACAAATTCCACATTTCACATCTCTATGCTGCGTTATTTTTTACAGGAAAGGAAATGTACTGCTTACCCAACTGTGAAGCTCAATGTGGTTCTAGCAGGAGCTACATGGTTGGAACCCGATCCTGTTGACATTTGCTACACTGATGGAAATTTGGTTACTGGAGCTGGGTGGCCTGGACACCCTGCGTTCATTGCTCAGTTGATGGCACTACTTGGTATTAAAGTATCTTTCTAGATATTCCTTGCCAACTTGCTGTATGTGTATGTGTATACATATGCCCATGATTATATGGGAGGTGCTACTAATGTATTGCTGAGAGAACAATAAAAATTAAGAATGAGAATAAAGTCCTCGAGTTTTTTTATCTCTCAATTTTCTGATTCTTCAGTTGGAGATCCTTTGGTGGCAAGCACGCAAAAACGAAAAGTCAGAATGGGAGGATTCCACCCCTGTAGACGGAAATATGATGAACCAGAACAACCATCTTTGTGAATTAAAATATGGTCATTTCAACTTCAAGATACTTCAATAATCTGCTAAGTACATAAGAAGCCCTTATTTATAGACCTTACAAGTTTATAAAGCCAGCTGGATCCATAACCTCAAGTAACTTAATAAATGACTTGAATTTTGAGGACAGAAGAAGTAGAGAGGAAGAATGGAAACAAAGAAAAAGAAATAATTTTGAACCAGCAATTATCTGATAAAACTGCATGCAATGGCACAATTCAGAAGATCCTTTAAGTTCCTAAGAATTAACTAAATGACAACGTATTGACAGATACAAACCTTTTTAACAAAATACACAATACTTGAGAGTCTTGCCAGCACTTAATATGGTGCAAGAAATATCACTAAGGGCACGACCAACTAAGAAAGACATCATTAGATACATTAAAAACAGCACCAAGCATCGCCATTTCACATACACTTTGTAACTTGGGGTTGGTGCACCGTTAATTAAGCTCCCGAAGTTTGGAATGAAGAATAACCATTCCTTTTTATTGGTTCCTGCATCATATAATCACCTAGCTGATAGAACAGACACGGAAACAGTAGCATTGGATACGGAGGAACCAGCGGTTGAGGTAGATGTGTCTGTGCGAGGCCTGAAATTTGTATCAACAAAGACGGGCATAGTCGGCTTCATATGCTGGTGTAAGCCCTTGCCTTTTAGTAAAACAACAATTTCAGACATTGTTGGCCTCGTAGCAGGTGATGCTTGAGTGCATGTTAAGGCTAGTTCTACGATTTTCTTCATTTCTTCTTCATCATAGTCATTAGGGTCTAAGGTGCTGTCAACCAACTCCAAACTTGCACCTCTCTCATAGAGTTGCCATGCCTGTTATGTGGGACCAAAATTCACTAAGTTTGATGAAATAAGATAGGTGATGCTTGCTTATAAAGTTCAAGAAATTGCTTACTCATTGAAGGAGGTATTCGCCATTGTCTTCAACATTCAATTCACTGCTCTTTTGTCCACTCACGATATCTAAGATTACGACACCATAACTCTAGGTATCAGCTTTCTCTGATAACTGACCATGGAGTGCATATTCAGGTGCTGTGTATCCCCTGAGGAGAGTGCAGAATGGCATCGTTAATCAGAGCTTCTATATAAATGGTTCATAGTATGTAGCAACAAGGGAAACATGTTGTGACTGTGTGTGAGAGTGACTGGACCCTCGCACTAGTGATGAG
Source organism: Sindora glabra (assembly GCA_020226215.1). Taxonomy (NCBI): domain Eukaryota; kingdom Viridiplantae; phylum Streptophyta; class Magnoliopsida; order Fabales; family Fabaceae; genus Sindora; species Sindora glabra. The sequence goes on along the minus strand of CM035230.1, from coordinate 54,408,632 downwards.
ATCGGGGATGGGACCCACAATTCGCATGTGGCATCACAAAGAGTTATTTCAACTGCACTTGATCTGCCTCACACAATGAGAGAGATGTGGAACTCGCAAATAAGAGTGGATTCCATATCTCTCTTAGTGTTTGAGGACATTACTGGAGAAAACCATATGCATGAAGTATTTCCCTTGTCAGGATGTCGAACTAGTCACTAATATAGTTGAAGAAATAGAGGCGTTTGAACTGTTTCAACTTACAATGTTCCTGCAAATTTTGTGCTAAGGTGAGATTGGTCCCCTGGTAGTAGCCTTGCCAAACCAGAATCAGCAATTCTAGGCCGAAGATCATCATCCAAGAGAATATTGCTAGTCTTAATGTCTCTGAATGATGCAAACGTGGAATTCCTCGTGTAGATAGGCCAGACCCCTTGCTGTCCCTAGAATTACATTGAACCGTTGTTCCCAGTTGAGAGAACCCTTCCTTTCACCTGTTTTCAAAGTTCACTTAAAGGAGTTGGGGAAGAAAAGAGGAAAACATGAGAGATTTACTGGAAAGCTAGTATAGGTAGTGTTACCAAATAAGAATCTGTCGAGGCTGCTGTTTTTCATATATTGTTTCATTTCAATGACCGCAAGCCTTTGGTATGTCTGTTGATGCAGTTTGCCCCGGAAGGAAATCCGGTGGTATCTGCCACACTGCCATTCACTAGAGCTCCCCTCATCTGGTCTCTATTTCATAAAAAGACACTTTTTTTTTCTGGGTTTGGTTTGGTAACTTTGATTTTCAAGATTTTATGTTAAACTTGATTGAGTAGCCATGAATATTTTTGAGTTTGGTTTGGTTTTCCATTTAGTATTGCGACTTAATTTTGATGGATTGATGAATAAACAATTGTGGATTTTATTTTCAGACTGTTTCTGTGACTCGTGGTCACAACTTTGCTCTCAATCCGGCTTTTGATGAAAATGAAGCCGAAATATCTTGCTGTCATTCCAAATGTTGTGGAGTTGGTTACCAAATTTGCTGGCACAGGAAATCCAATTGCTGCTATTCGTCTTGCGCGGTTGATTTTGGCGGCTGCAGGAGTTATTAAAGGTCGCAAGTGCACAGAACTGAAGAAGATATTTTTATAAAATTACAAACATTCTTTGCATCTAGTCATGAAACTCATGGAGTTTTCTAGATTTTACTAAGAAATTATAAAAACTTTGTATTTAGTTATAGAAAAGTTCAAAAGCTCGCCTAAAAACTCTAAAATGGAGAGATAATTTTATAATTTTTAGGACGAATTTACCCAAGTAAACAATTATAAATTCCCTCCTAAATTTGTAGTTTGGTATCCAGAAGTGAATGGAAATCCATTGTTTAGTTGAAGAGTTTTCTCTTTTCTTCTTCTTCATTTGGCTTTTGAGCTATTTTAGTATCAGAGTTGGTTTGTTTCTTTCTGCACATGTGTTTGAGTCAAAAGTAGTTGGAATTCTCCTTAATTTCGTAAGTTTACAAGTTCATTAACCTACTAGTGTCAAAACCTTTATTTTTGATCAATTTCTTGGCAAAACAACACTCTAGAGGCATTTAGAGTGGTCCCAAACATTGAAAATCAGAATTTCACAATGATCGGAGCCCTCACGCACCCGTATGCATTGGTCACTCTCCACATGCACCGCATGTGCCTTGCAAAGGTTAAAGAAAACACACGCTAGCAACATCTTTCCAATCACCTCCACATCATCCACTTTGGGTGTGTCACGTGTCAAACTTTGCCATGTCAACTCGTCCAATCAGTCATTTGACGTCAATTGTAGAGTTAGCATTTCGATGTATAGTTAGTGCTGCGTTAGCCACAAAAGTTAGGCCACATGTCAAGTAAGCCCTGTCAATAGTTTCGTTAACAAAATTTTCTAAAAAACTCCATGACTTTCATGATTAGGTACAAGAAATGTTTATAATTTCATAAAAATATTTTCTTGAGTTTCATGCTAGTTCCATTTCAACCCCTAATATTTTCTAAAATTACAAGACAAATTCAAACCTTTCATAAATTCTATTTTGACCTTAGAATTTACCTTATTATTACAGAAACATCCCTAAAGTTTGCCAAAATTCAATTTAACCTCAAACTTTGTCTAACTATTAAAAATAGCCTTTAAAATTTTTAAAAATTTCACTCTGACCCCATAATCTATCATAAATTACTAAAATACCACCTAGAAGACAAAGTGAGAGAAACCTCCATGAGATTGAAATGCAAGAGTTATGGCATTAGATTTAACAACTACAAAAGATTATTAATACCTAATAGGACTTACTAAACCAAAGAAAGAATCTAAATATGATTCTGATAATAGTAATTACTCTTCAACAACTACTCATCACCCTTGAATGTAGCCAACCTGAGGAACTAATATTAAAATAGATTGTTAATGCCTAATAGGACTTTGTAAATTAAAGAAAGAATTCATAATATGATTCTAATAGCATTAGTTACTCTTTAGCAATTAGTCATCGCCCCTGAAGGCAACTAACCCGAAGAACTAATATTAAAGTAGACATTCCAGATTTTAAGAGAAAGCTCCAACCAGATAAATTTATAAACTGGCTTCAAATAGTTAAAAAAGTGTTTGAATTAAAAGACATACCAAATGAGTAGAAGGTAAAAATTATTACTATTAAGTTGAAGAAACACAACTCTATTTAGTGGAAGAATTTGAAGAAGAAACAAGAACACGAAGGATAAACTAAGATTAGGACATGAGAGAAAATGCGACGAGAATTTACATATAAGTTTCTACCTAATCACTATTATTAAAATAATTTTATCCAATTGCAAAATCTTTATTAGTAATCCCTATCTGTGGAAGAATACATTAAGTGATTTGAGAAATTGATAATGAAATGTGATGTTTAAGAGAAAGAGGAATAGACAATTGCTCGCTATCTTGGAGGACTAAATTCTAAAATTATCCAATTAGTCCAACTCTAACAATACTAGGCCTTATATGATGTCATTCAACTTGTCATTTGGATTGAGAAACAACTATCCAAAAAGCTCTTATTCCAACTTTCCTCCTCCAAAAACCTTACTAGCACCTACAAAACTCAAATCACATAACTAAATACCTCAAATAAAATCCCACCTAAACCTATCAAAGAAGCTAACTCTAAAACACCATTAAACCCAAACCCCCTAAATGCTTCAAATGTCAAGGATATAGCCACATTGCATCAAGTTGCCCAAAATGAGAAGTCATTACTATCATTGAGGGAGAAATTCAAAAAGTCTCAAAAAAAGAAGAGCTCAAACAGACACAAGATGAATTTAATAAGCCACTAGTGTTTGACAAAAAAATTATCCTTGTTAATCATAGAAAATTATTGGTGATTAGAAAAAACTTATATATCGTAACTAAAAAGGAAGAACTTTAGGTAAAGCATAACATTTTTCACAATCAATGCACAACGCAAGATAAAGTTTGTGATATCATCATAAATAGCAAAAATTGTGAGAATAATGTATTAAGAAAGATGGTAGAGAAATTCAAACTACCTACTCAGAGGTATCGGCACCCTTACAAGTTGCAATAACTTAACAAAGATAATGAGGTAAAATTTACGAAATGCTGCGGTGTTGCATTTTCAATCGACAAAAAGTACCAAAATGACATATAATGCAAGGTCATTCCAATTGAAGCTTGTCACTTCCTCTTAGAAAGGCCTTAATAATACAATCGTTATGCTATATACAATGGTTATATAGACATTTATTCTTTCATAAAAGATGGTATGAAGATCAAGTTAATTCTATTACCACCCGAATAATTCAATCGAGTTAAAGATGAAGCTAAGCCACTGATGTCTTTAGTATCCAAAGCTTAGTTTAAAGAGATATCAACAAAAGCTTAAGCCATGTGCCTCATATTATTACTTGAATAGAACAACAGAACTACCCTTCCACCAGAAGTTGAATAACTACTCACTGAATGTTCAGATATTGCACCATAAGAGATTCTTCCTAACTTGACACCAATGTGAGACATCTAGCATGCCATAGACTTCATCCTTAGAGCTACCATTCCAAATAAACTAGCCTATAGGATGAGTCCTTAAGAGCGTGCTGAGATCCAATGTTTGGTTGAAGAGCTATTAAAGCAAGGATTAATCCAGGAAAGTATCAATCCTTGTGCTGTACCAATACTTTTGGTGTTGAAAAAGGACAGAAGTTGAAGAATGTGCATTAATAGTTAAGTTATAAATAAAATCACCATCAAATATCATTGTCCAATACTTAGACTTGACAACATGCTTAACTAACTATATGATGCCACTATTTTTTCTAAAATTGACTTTCATAGTAGATATCACCATATTAGAATCCGGCCTAGAGATGAATGGAAGACCGCATTCAAGATTAGAGATGGCCTATACAAGTGGACAATAATGTCTTTTGGATTATCAAATACTCCCTGCACATTTATGTGCTTAATGAATTAAATATTTTAACCTTTTATCAAAAAATTTATAGTTGTGTACTCCACAATATTCTAATCTACAACAAAAGCAAAAAAGAACATTTAGAGCATATTCGACAAGTGTTGGAGATCCTTAAAAAGCAAAAACTTTATGTCAACATCAAGAAATGTTTATTCTTAACAAATGAAGTTATATTTCTTGGAAATATTATCATGGCAAAAGGCATTCGAGTTGGCCTAAACAAGATAGAAACAATAATTGACCAACTCCTAAGTTTATCCATGATGTTAGGAGCCTTCATGAACTAGCCTCTTTTTACTAAAAATTTTGTCACAATCCGTTCTAACTGTGACCGACATGAATCATGTTACAGATTTCCACAAACTTTATTACTTTTCATTCTTTCTATTTAACAGAAGTTTGCAAATTCTACTAGTAACTTGAATTTCACTTTTAAATTTTTGCAAAAAAAGGATAAAATCTCCCTTATTTTTAGATACTTTCCAAGAACCGCACGCCCTAAAATACCACCTATATATGTTTTTAGATAGAACAGGTACATCAACAATAGACATACACACAATACTTTCTAGACATAGACACAAACAAATAATTCAACGCATCAAGTGTTGATTCAACACAACATTTATTTCTACTTTTAATTTTTCATCCAACTGTTAAATTTCTTTAGTAGGGCGGTATTGAATCCCCATGAATGCAGCAAAGTCAAATATGTTCACAACAACCTAAAAGCATTGAAGATACAACAAAGTGAGTTATAAGAACTCAGTGAGTATATATTTACCATTATCATGCAAATGATCAATTTTATATATAATGATCACAAGTTAATTGTATAAGAAAATTCATTTTTTTTATTGAATTTTTGAAGTATTTGTGACTATGCCCTGATATAGAAGTTCACCTACATATGACTTAAACTCCATTTCTCATAATACAATCATAAGAGTCTTGATTTTCTGTTAAAACTCAATATTATATGCTACCTATTTAGGATAGGCATCACACATACAAACAACCATTAAGGCTCAAATATAATAAAATCATTGCAATCACATCAAATCTTTGCAATCATGTCAAACAAAGATATAAGATCACAAATAATTTCCAAGGAAATGTTATAATTTTTCTCAACTGTTTACTAGGAATTTCCCATTTAACTTTTAAATCAATCTCATATTCTTTATAATTATTATCGACAATTTCCCGTTCAACTTTTAGATTAATCTCATATCTTTCATAATGATTTGTTGAAAATTTACCATTCGACTTTCTCATCATTTCCTCATCACAGCTTATGATATTCAATGTCATCACTCTAGTACAATTCATAATTTTTCAACGCCCCATATGGTTCAATTCACGATGTAGTAAATTCATTAGAACTTTACCTTATTCACATTACCAGATTCAATACCAACTCACATAAATAACTATTCAACAATTACGAATAATTAAAGCATATAATACAATCATAATATGATCTATTGCAACTTTATCACAATCAATCAATCAATAACTAATATAATATAACTAAGCTTTCGTTGTACATTCTAATTTATTATCATTCATCAACAACTAATTACTCTTATATCACAAAAATAAATTTATATAATAAATATAAACTCAATATTACTAATGAGAAGAATATAATTAAATTATTTTATATTAAAATAAAATCAATAGTAAAATATATATTCAATTGCTATCATCCATCCACTCTTGGGAGTTTTGATGCATTTATCTTCATATGTTCACCCTTTATTCCGAGTCCATAATTTATAAAGATAAATTATTTATGAGCAAATAAGCATTCTCTTACTCCTTTTCCAAATTATTTCAATTTCAATTCGTAACATAATATACTAATATTCTGAATTATCATCTTCTTGTATTTGATATCATTAGCTTATAGTAATAAAATATGTCATTCTATCTAGATTTTCGCATTATATTCACACTAGGAGAATTATTAATACTTAATAATCTTGGAAGATCCCATTTTTATCATTCTAGTCATAATACCTTTGTTTCAAGATATTTAACATTTCATTTCACATGAATGGAGGTTTTTCTTGAATCATTCGAAATTAAGATATAATACTCTATATTCACTTAGATCATATTATCTTAGACATATGAATATATTTTTCCTACATAATATTATATACATCAAAGCATACAAGTTATCAACTTATTACTAATGCTTTAAGGGCTTCTAATTATTTTCCTCAAGCTAATCACAAATTTATTTTCAATACTTTAAAAACTATATTTGAATATTCAAAATATATGTAAAATAAACCTATGATTCAAAAATAATACAGCCAAAAATATTAGAGCATTCTGCTCTAAGGAAACTTTGACCATGGAAACTTTGAGCATCTTGTTGAAGGATATTATACATTTGGTTCTTAGTATTTTAACTCTATATCTTAGGTACTTTTCCCAAATTAACTCATGAGCTGTCCGAGACCCGTTACAAATTACCCCCACAAGCATGACAACAGAAAAAAAAGGAGAAAAAAACAGCAGCTCACCAACGTCCAGCCGTGATGCACGGCAGTGGGGAAAGCTGTTCCACAGGAGTTGGCCGAACTGGGTATTCGGCGTTCTGTAGCAAACCAAGTCGCGCCTCCTCATGCCGCCATCAACAGTGACCAGCTCAAGAAGGGGATGGTGTCCAACCATGGTGTTACGGCAGGAATTAGAGGCGAGAATGAGGACGCCAGAACGAGTAAAGGACAAGAAGCCCGAAAGAGAGGAAGAGGCGGAGGCTTTTTGGTGTGACAGAGAACCGCCCAGCAGAATAATAATAATAATAATAATAATAAAAGAAGGCCGAACGTTCCACAAATAAGAAATAAAGAGAGAAATTGGGAGGGATGGTAGAAAAGGGAAACCGGGCATGTATGTGTGTACCGAAAAATAGGCCGCAGAAAAATATATATATTTTTTTAAAGAAGTAAGAGAGAGTCCAAACAAGCAAGGGAGAGGGGCAGCTGGCTTCTCAGAAAGGATATGTAAATAAACACGTGGGAGTTGTCCAGAAAAGTGAAGAAAGAGGGAATGCAATATTGCTATCCGAAAAAGTAAGGATACAGGCCGAAAAGACATAAAAAGGGCGAGAGAGGAAAGAATGTGGGAGTTTTGGGTTTTGTTATTATATTTCTGATATACGTTAAGCTCGAATTTTATATCAAATCATATCCTTCTATCTAATTAATATTCCGTCCCATCCATTTAATTAGATTACCATTCTATATAAAAAAAATTCCCTTTTTATTATTAAGTTTAAAACTCCAACATAAAAATTCCAATCCTACATAAAAATTCCTTTTTTCCTTATATTTCTAATAATTAATTTTAAACCTTTATAGTTCTCAAAATAATTTATCAAATACCAATAAATTATTTTTATTAACCCATGCACTATTATTCACTTATTTCTCAACTTATGAGAAATTTTTTATAAAATTATTTTAATTAAATTTTTAATCAATAATCACCATAAAAATAAATATATCTTAAACATTATTATTAAAATTATTTTAATATTTCAAAATTCTTTGAAAGAAGAGAAATTCAGAACCAATATTCACCAGATGAATAAAATAAACATTAGCAAATATTGAAATTTCTAAAACCTTAAATAATAAAATGAATATTCTCAAGTATAAAAATTTATAACCTAGTATCTTAGGATATTATAGATTTATTAAACACTTTAGCTCCATTGCTGTCTTGCTTACAAACTACATCAAAGGAGATAATTTTTAATGGACAGGATAAGCTCATAAAAGTTTTGAAGCGCTAAAGAAACGATTGATTGAAACCCCAATATTAGCCTTTTCAAATTTTGATTAGGTTTTTGAAGTTAACTGTGATGCTTCTAACATTGGAACGAAGACTGTACTAAGTTAAGAAGGATGTCCGATCATCTTTTTTAGTGAAAAATTTAATAATGCCAAGCTTAAATATTCCATTTATGATAAAGAATTTTATGTTATTGTTCATGCTTTACAACATTAGAGCCATTACCTATTACCCAAGGAGTTTACCTTTTACTCTAATCATAAAGCTCTTAAACATTTAAACTCTCAGCAAAAGATCAATCATAGGCATGTTGCTAGAAGTGAATTCTTACAGGTTACCAAATCTTATTAAAGCACAAAGTTGGAAGTTAGAACACTGTAACTAATGCTTTCAGTAGAAGACACAATTTGCTTTCTGCTATCTAGATAAAAAATTGTCAAATTTGAAACTATTAAAGAACTATACCAAGATAATCCAAATTTTTAGAAAAGTTTGGAATATCAATGAAACACAACAATTCTAGTAGTACTGCAAGAATTAGTAATTTTTATTCAAAGATAAAGCCTTGTGCATTCTTAAATATTCCCTACGAGAAGCCATTATTTGGGAAGCCCATGATAAAGGATTAGTCAATCATTTCAAGCATGACAAAACTATAGCTCTAGTCAAAAAAGATTTCTATTGGCCTATACTTAAAAGAAACATCAATAAACATGTCCAAAGATGCAAAATTTATCATATGGCTAAGACCAAGAGTCAAAATACAAGGTTATACATGCCTTTATTGGTTTTAAAAGCACCATGGGAAAATGTTAGTATGGATTTTATCTTTGCACTACCTCATACTTAACAGAAGAATTTCATAGTGGTAGTCATAGATAGATTTTTTAAGACTGCACATTTTATACCATGTCAAAGAACAAATGATGTAGTTCAAGTTACAAACTTATATTTTAAGGAGATTGTTCGACTCCATAGTATTCTAAAAATTATCATTTCTGAATGGGACATCAAGTTTCTAAGTCATTTTTTAGAGAACTCTGTGGAAGAAAATGGGTATTAAGTTTCAATTTAGCAATACCAATCACCCCTAAATAGATGGATAAATAGAGGCAATTAATAAAATTCTAGGTAACCTACTCTATAGCTTTGTAAGAAAGAATTTGAAGTAATGGGATCTCATACTTGCCTAGATCAAATTCACCTACAACAACTCTACTAACTAAGTTATTGGAAGATACCCATTTGAAGTGGTGTATGGTACCTATCCCTCCAACACACTGAATTTAGTACCATCTTTTATCAATTGTCCATACATCACAGATGTAGAGTAAAGAGTAAAGGAGATCAAGAATTTTTCACAAACAAGTCTTTGCAAAAATTCAGAAATAGAATTCTAAATATTAAGCCTAGTGAGACAAACATCAATGACAACATACTTTCAAAGAAAGAGACTTGGTATGGATATACTTGTGGAGAGAGAGATTTTCATATCAACTTAATGTCAAGTTATTTCCAAAGGTAGAAGACTTATTTTGAGTTGTGCATAAGATCAATGACAATACTTATAAGGTAGAGCTACTAGATTCCTATGATGTTTCCACTACTTTCAATGTTGTTGATCTTTTGCCATGCATGAAAGTCATGGAGTTTTCTAGATTTTGCCTAGAAATTATAAAAACTTTATATTCAGTTATAGAAAAGTTCAAAAGTTCCCCTAGAAACTCTAAAATGAGAGATATTTGTATAATTTTTAGGATGAATTTATCTATATAAATAATTACAAATACCTCCCTAAAACTATAGTTTGACATCCAAAAGTGAATACAAATTTATTGTTCAGTTGTAGAGTTTTCTCTCATTTTCTTTTCCATTTGACTTCTGAGCTAGCATAGTTCATCCTCATTGTAAACCAGTGCTTGTTGCAGACAGTGCCCATTAGGTTGAAACTGAAAGTTCTACAGTAGCCGTGGTTGATGGTAATCTCATCACTGCCATTGCTTATATTGGGCTTCCAGAATTTATCAATAAATTCAAACTAAAAAGAATTTTTAAAAATAATTTATTAATTTAACTTTTATGAATTAAATAATTAAGTAAGATGTACAATTATTTCTAAATAAGACTTATAATTATTTGTAGATAAGTAAATAAAAAATTGGAATTCAGACTAATTCAAAATTTAGAATTTAGTTATGATTATATTGTGATTTTATATTTTAAGGCAAACTGTTGGAAAGAAAAAATGGGTCTGAATGGACCGATTGGGTTTAAGTCTGTCTTGAGTCTTGACTTTAAGATCACCTGTCTTTATAAACAGCTTTTCTCTGCGCTTCAGCTTCACTCGCTCACAGCTTCTTCTGCATACTCCCCATTTCCACAGATTCCATCATCCTTCACAGTAACAATGGGCCAGAAGAGAGTTCTGCTACTCTGCGGTGATTACGTGGAAGACGCCGAGGTATCTTCATCCACTCCTGGCGTTCACTGATCGCTTCTCTTTCTTCTATGGACATTTCTTTCATTCCATTTTTGTTTCAGGCAATCGTTTTATTACAATCACTACAAGCCTTTGGGGTATCGGTTGACGCGGTTTGCCCGGGAAAGAAATCTGGCGATATCTGCCGCACTGCTATTCACCAGAGCTCTCCTCAGCAGGTATCTATTTCATAACTTTTTTTTTTCTGGGTTTGGTTTGGTACTTAGATTTTCAGTATTGTAATTGAGTAGAGATAGATATTTTTGGGTTAGTATTGCATGTTAATTTTGATGGGTAGACGAGTAAACAATTGTGGATTTTATTTTCAGACTGTTTCAGTGACTCGTGGTCACAACTTTTCTCTTAATGCCACTTTCGATGAAATTGAAGCTGAAAATTATAATGGATTGGTGATACCGGGTGGGAAGTCTCCGGAATATCTTGCTCTTATTCCAAGTGTTATGGAGTTGGTTACCAAATTTGCTAGTACAGGAAACCCAATTGCTGCTATTTGTCATGCGCCATTGATTCTGGCTGCTGCGGGAGTTATTAAAGGTCGCAAGTGCACAGCTTATCATTACTGTAGACCGGTGCTCGTTGCAGCTGGTGCTCATTGGGTTGAAACTGAAAGTCCTACAGTAGCTGTGGTTGATGGTAATCTCATCACCGGAGTTGATTATAGAGGGCATCCAGAATTTATTCAGCATTTTGTGAAGGCATTGGGAGGCAGCATAAGTGGTTTCAATAAGAGGATTCTCTTTCTTTGTGGAGTATGTTTAAAGCACTTTGATACTCTTTATCGTGATGTGATTAGTTGTAGTAGACTTTTCAGGTATAAAGCTAATTAATGATTATACAAGAGCTCGGTTAGTGAACTAATATTTATGTAATAAAATTTCGAAGTTGGTTACAAAATTGTATTCCTTGTTGTTGGTATAGACTGATGAAGTCCTGTTTTAACATATTCCCATGCAGGACCACATGGAAGATTATGAGGTAACGGTTCCTTTTCAGTCCCTTCAGGCTTTGGGATGCCCGGTCGAAGCAGTTTGCCCCCACAAGAAAGCTGGTAACATCTGCCCTACTTTTGTCCATGATTTTGAAGGTGATCGGACTTACGGTGAGAAGACGGGATATGACTTCGTTTTAAATGCTAACTACAATGATGTTAATGCTTCAAACTATGATGCTCTTGTCATCCCTGGAGGACGATCGCCATCATATTTGGCATTGAATGACTCAGTCATCACTTTGGTGAAAGATTTCATGGAAAGCAAGAAGCCAGTTGCTTCCATCGGTCATGGACAAAAGATCTTAGCTGCTGCTAATGTTCTCAAGGTTATTACTCAGTTATATATTGGGAAATTATTGTCTGTTATTTTGCCTGTATGAGTGTCATAAGAAGTAAGTGGTTATTCATGTGTTTTGAAAAATAGATACTTTTTTTTTTTTTTACTAAGTTTTGTAGTTTCGAAATAATTTTTGACAGTGAGGGCAGTTCTTGGTTTCTCACTTGAACGGCTAGTTTCTCTTTCTTGTACACTATGGTTTTCCGCTTGAATTGTTATCCTCATATTCATTCATCAAAAACGCCACTTCCATTTTTCTTTCAATAATCTTTCAAAGAGCAAAATGTCTAAAATGTTACTATGACATGCATAGTATGTAATGGTATAAATTCCACATATATTGCTGTGTTATTTTTGACAGGAAAGGAAATATGTACTGCTTACCCAACTGTGAAGCTCCATGTGGTTCTAGCAGGAGCTACATGGTTGGAACCTGATCCTATTGACTGTTGCTACACTGATGGAAATTTGGTTACTGGAGCTGGGTGGCCTGGACACCCTGAGCTCATTGCTCGTTTGATGGCACTGCTTGGAATTAGAGTATCTTTCTAGATATTCCTTGCTAACTTGCTGTATGTGTATGTATACACATTTGCCCATTATTATATGCGAGGTGCTGCTAATCTGTGGCTGAGAGAACAATAAAAATTAAGAATGAGAATAAAGTCCTCGAGTGTGTTTATTTCTCAATGTTTTGATTCTTCACCTGGAGATCCCTTGGTGGCTAGCACGCAAAAACGGAAAGTCAGAATAGGGGGATTCCACCTTTGTAGATGGAAATATGATGAACCAGAACAACCATCTTTGTGAATTAAAATATGGTCATTTTTGAGAAAACAAATGGAAAATAAATTGAATTTATAATTTATTTAAGTTAGATCTTGGGCTTATTAGTTTTTATAATAATAATTATTATTCAACTTATTTGGGTTTAAAAATAAATGGATTAAAACCTTATGGATTTTTGGGCCATCAAAATTGCAAAAGCCCAATAAAGTTTATTTTCTCATGTGAGAAAAATATTTTATGATTTCTCATTTATTTCTATTTTTGAAAATATCAAATTTACTAAGTGAAAATATTATTAACTATAATATAATATTTATTTTTCAAAGAAAAGAAGACAAGATTCAATGGTTAATATTTATTAGTTATTTTAAGTTTTTGATTGATTAAAAATGAAAAAATCAAAATCAGAGGGAATTTCAAATTTTAAATAGTCTAATGTGTTAAAAATTAATTTTAAATTATATAAGTTGTCTTAATAACATTTTATAGTTGGATAAATAATTTTTGAACGGTATATACATATTACAAACCAACTAGATTAGTGTTTTGGTGAAATAGGAATGTAGTTACTATCATAAGCATAAAACCTAGAAAAAGTGAAAAGTGGTGAAAAATCTAACATTTACAGTACTTATATGATATTTTCAAATTGTGTGAAAGCTTCTAAAGTAAGTCAATACTTTATAAAGTCCTTTTTTAAGTTTCAAATTACTTGAATCAAAAAAGAAGTTTGGAGCCAAAATTTTAAATTCAAAATTAGAGCCCAAATTTAAATTTGGAGTTAAAAGACAACTTGGAGGCTAAGTTGGTTCTCATCTATAAATAGGTTACATACATATGAAGATGATACAAGAGAAGAAATAGAAGCTTTACACTACAACTTGTAAATTCTCTTTAACTTTCTTTTTAGAAATATCTTAGTTTTCAACTTCTTTTCATTCTAGAGTTAAAACTTGCATATTTATTTTAAGAGTGTTAGTGAGTGAAAATTTGTTGTGAGGAAAATTTTTCTTATATCTTAAAATTCTAGTGTAGATTGTGTGAATTTTGTAAAGTTAGGTGATGATTGAAATCTTAGTACAGATTAATGAACCTTGTAAAGTTAAGTGATGGTGAAATTCTAGTTAAGATTGACATATCTTATAAAGTTAGATGATTGTGAAATCGTAGTGAAGATTGGAGTTTATAAAGTTAGGTGATTATAAAAATTCTAGCATAGATCAAAAGTATCTTATAAAGTTAAGTATTATAACTTGTTAAAAAGTTAATGAATACCTCAAGTGATATTTAGTAGTTTGAGAAGAGAGTAGTAGACCTAAATGGGAATCCTTTTGAACAATTAAACCTTTGTAAAAATTTTGTGTTCTCTCTATTTCTTTACTTGAATCTTAGTTTGAAAATTGCATTACATCTTGAAAAGGAAGGTCTACGATTTTCTATATCATATTACATAAAGAAACATTTTTGAATTATTTTTGGAAAACATTTTCAATCATTATTTAAATATTTCTTATTTTTGAAACTATATATTCGTAAATTTTTAAGAACTCTTATTGCACTTCACAGTTTTACTATATCAAAATCATTAATTTATTTGTAAATTTTTTTTTAAAAAAAATGCTAATTCTCCCCTCCTCTTGACTTATAAAGCTTTTTCAATTTCAACTTCAAGATACTACAATAATCTGCTTTAAAGTATAGAAGAAGACCTTATTCATAGACCTTGCACGTATCTAAAGCCAGCTGGATCCATAACCTCAAGTAACTTAATATACGACTTGAAGTAGAGAGGAAGAATGGAAACAAAGAAAAGGAAATAATTTTGAGCCAGCAATTATCTAATAAAAATGTATGCAATGGCACAATTCAGAGGATCCTTTAAGTTTCTAAGAATTAACTAGATAACAAGGTATTGACAGATACAAACCCTTTTAACAAAATACACAATGCTTGAGAGTCTTGCCACCACTTAATAAATATGATAGAAGAAATATCGCGAAGAGCATGACCAACTAACAAAGACATCATTAGATACATTAAAAACAGTACTAAGCATCGCCATTTCACATACACTTTGTAACTTGGGGTTGATGCAACGTTAATTAAGCTCCCCAAAGTTTGGAATGAAGAATAATCATTTTTTTTTTCATTACTTTTTATTGTTTCCTGCATTTTATAATCACCTAGCTGATAGAACAGACACGGAGACAGTAGCATTGGATGCGGAGGAGCCAGCTGTTGAGGTAGATGTGTCTGTGCGGCGCTTCAAATTTGTATTAACAAAGACGGGCATAGTCGGTTGCATTTGCTGCTGTAAGCCCTTGCCTTTTAGTAAAACAACAATTTCAGACATTGTTGGCCTCATAGCAGGTGATGCTTGAGTGCATGTTAAGGCTAGCTCTATGATTTTCTTCATTTCTTCTTCATCATAGTCATTAGGGTCTAAGGTGCTGTCAACCAACTCCAAACTTGCACCTCTCTCATAGAGTTGCCATGCCTGTCATGTGGGACCAAAATTCACTAAGTTAGATGGAATAAGATAGGTGATGCTTGCTTATAAAGTTCAAGAAATTGCTTACTTGTTGAAGGAGGTATTCGCCATCGTCTTCAACATTCAATTCACTGCTCTTTTGTCCGCTTACGATTTCTAAGATTACGACACCATAGCTGTAGGTATCAGCTTTCTCTGATAACTGACCATGAAGTGCATATTCAGGTGCTGTGTATCCCCTGAGGAGAATGCAGAATGGCATCGTTAATCAGAGCTTCTATCTAAATGCTTCATAGTATGTAGCAACAAGGGAAACATGTTGTGACTAAGTGTGAGAGTGACTGGACCCTCGCACTAGTGATGAGATCGGGGATGGGACCCACAATTCGCATGTAGTATCACAAAGAGTTATGTCAACTACACTTGATCTGCCTCACACAAGAGAGAGATGTGGAACTCGCAAATAAGAGTGGATTCCATATCTCTCTTACTGTTTGAGGACATTACTGGAGAAAACCATATGCATGAAGTATTTCCCTTGTCAGGATGTCGAGCAACTCACTAATACCGTTGAAGAAATAGAGGCGTTTGAACTGTTTCAACTTACAATGTTCCTGCAAATTTTGTGCTAAGGTGAGATTGGTCCCCTGGTAGTAGCCTTGCCAACCCAAAATCAGCAATTCTAGGCTGAAGATCATCGTCCAAGAGAATATTGCTAGTCTTAATGTCTCTATGAATGATGCAAACGTGGAATTCCTCGTGTAGATAGGCCAGACCCCTTGCCGTCCCTAGAATTATATTGAACCGTTGTTCCCAGTTGAGAGAACCCTTCCTTTCGCCTGTTTTCAAAGTTCACTTAGAGGAGTTGAGGAAGAAAAAGGGCAAAACACGAGATTTACTGGAAAGCTAGTATAGGTAAAGTTACCAAATAAGAATCTGTCGAGGCTGCTGTTTTTCATATATTGGTAAACAAGGATTCTCTCTTTGCCTTTACTGCAACATCCAAGAAGCCGGACTAGATTCCGGTGATGAACATTACTTATAAGCTTCACTTCACTTTCAAAATTTTCCTCTAGCCTGCTGCTGGATTGGCCTAAAATTAATTTCTTGACTGCTACTACTTTCCCATTCTTCAGGGTCCCCTGTTGAAGAGTGCATAGAATGGCATGCTGATCGCTCAACATGATCTAAATTCAAGTATTGAAAGTTACCGTAAACTTTACCTTGTATACATCTCCAAAACCCCCTTCTCCTAGTTTAGTTTCATCACTGAAATTTTTTGTTGCAGCCTTCAAATCTTTATACTTGTAGTTTACTGGACCTCTCAACTCAGTTGCTCCCAATATGTCACCTGCCGAAGATAACAATCATAATTTGGAATCAGTTATTAAAGAAATGATAAATTTAAGGGGGGAAAAGTTAATTGATTCCTTCTACAGTCATTAGATGCAAATAGTAGCAAGATGCGATAAAATATTCCTGAATGAATGAACAACATCTACTTTGGATTTTGAAAAATATTCAACAATGGTAATTAGCATGAACAGTTATTTTTTTTTTCGGAAAGAAATGAAACCAAAGTATTAACTGAGTTTGGGACTTTCTAAACTGTCTTACCTCTAGGAGCCCTCTTGGGTTTCTTTGATCGTCTAAGCCAAACAAATACTGCAAGAAGGATCAGAACAAGAGCCACACCCCCAATAACACCACCAATAATGGCCCCGTTCTTGCTAGAAGCTCCTGCAAAATAGGCCAGAGGTTCATCTCAGTGCCAAAAAAGGTCTGTTAATATTGAAACTCTAGAAAACCACTTGCTCTTTCCAGCTAAATAGAGAAAATTAAGCCGGTACTACAATCATCTGTTCATTAAATATGCATGTTCTTATTTACAACTGACTCACATCCAGGTACAGATGTGGGGTCCATATTAATAATATGTATGGCTTCTACCTGGATTTCAACAATGCTGTTCTCACTTCTTTGTTCCAACTCTCTCATTCACACCCTCTCAAAGGAAAATTGGACTCCACTTTAAGTCTCACGCTCGCTAATAGGAAACTCATCCAATTTCAATATGAATTAAGTATTTTTGCCAGGATTTAGATATGAGTTGGTGGCAAGTGATAATAGTTGTGTAACCAGAAACACAACTATGTCACACACCCATGTGTAAATATGACTTGGTTCTAAGTGATGGTGCAAAAAAAAATTTATGAGTACATGATAACATGAGGCAAACAATTGACTGACACATAGCAGGACTTTGGTGTTATTGGTTAATTGAACATGTGTAGTACTTAAAATCCCTGAGTGTAATGATCTGTGCGTACCTTGTTTCAAGAAGGGTGTGATATCAATGGTCTGGTTATCAGCGAAAAATGGTGTCTCTGAATATCTCATATAACAGCCAGCATCAAATGCCCCACCATCAGCACTGGGAAGGCAGCTCTGAATGTTGTTGTATACCACCGTCAAGCAATTAAGGCAGCCACTCTCTGTGACGGTCTCAACACACTGTGCAAAGGCATAAATTGCTGAATCAGCATTACCGGCAATTTGGGTCTTAGTAGCAGCATAGAAGCCAGAAATTCTTGGGGTGGCAATTCGGAGATCCTCCAGAACTTGCTGTGCAGCCGCAGTGAATGCTGTGGCTGGAGCTGCGCTCTGATTTCCACAAAAATTGCTGTTTCCTGGCTGAGTGGTCTGGTCGTAGAAGCTGCTACTCTCATACCTCAACGCACATAAAAATGATATTTATTTAAATGGAAATTCATTAAAATTATAGAATGTATATTGCAAAGCAGATTTGTAATCTCTGCCTGTTGGAGGAATTACTATATTATACGATGTTCCTCCACCCTGACACATGCAATTCGAATGATATACTCTTGTGAATGGGAATCCAATACAGAAGGCTGACATTTACCAGCACTCTCATTGGGGGTCCCAAAATATGTAGACAGTGGTCAGAAGGAGAATAATCAGAGCTTTTAGTTACTACGGCAAAAATATTGTGTCAAATTAAAATATTAATTAATAAAAATAAATTAATTAAAATTAGATTAAGGGATAAGAATAAAAAATAAATTGGTTAGCATTGGTCAAAATTAAATAAGTATAATAAATTATATTAAAATATTTAAATAATAATAAAAATTTATATAAATATAATTATATCTTTTCATCAAATTATAGAAGTCTAAAACTCAAAAAATAAAATGATAATATCTGGAAGAAAATAATTGATCAAAATGAGTAACTAGAAAATTTTCTCAAGGAAAAGGAAAATGCTGAGAAGTGCAGTGGAAAAAAAGAAGTGCAGAAGAAGTGAGAAATATGGAGAAGAAGTAGAGCAAGTGGATAGAAACGTAGCAAGTTATTTTTAACAGAAGTAACTAAATCATTAAACTTATACACACAAAAGGATTGAAATTGAATTCAAAATACGAGGAGAGGTAAAGCACTCCAAAGAACATAAAATTAGTCTGAATGTAAGAAAGTTCAGTTAAATTGTCACATGGATTTTGATTAGAACATTTAATTAACATGAAGGTAATAATACTGAGATTACAAATTTATACGAAGAAATCTCTACCAGAAATATTTTGTCCGGTACAATGTCATCTTACCTTAATTTAAATTCCATTAATTTTTTATTTATCTATTTTTTTTATTTAAGAAGTTAAAAATATAATCTTTCATTATGTGATTCATTTTTTTTAACTAAAACTAACTATTTTAATATAATTTTTTTGTTATCTGTCTTCTTCCTAAATTTACCCTCTTAATCTCCTTTTAAGGACATAAGAGATCCAAATTCATCCTATCCACAATTTAACCAATGGATTGTGGTGGGGTGAGGTCAACTATCCCTGCGATCAAAATTCCATTCCAAGTCTTTACATGTTAATAGTAAACTACAAGGGAAAAAATAATGCTATTAAAAATAGTTCTATTCTATGCAAAATACGACAATACGATGCTGACGTTACATAATTTCATATTTCACAGTCGTAGATATTATAATTATAATAATTTGTAATTGTGAGGCTAACTCTTCCCTTGATAAAATTAATGAATAATATCTTTAGCCATCATTGAAATATTTTAATTGGGTCATTGGTATGCATTAAACAAAAATCATTGAAATATTTTAATTGGGTCATTGGTCATTGGTATAAATTTCAATAAAAACACTTCCAAAAATCATATTTAAAACTCTTCACTAAATTTGAAATATTTTAAAATTCAGTTTGCTGTTATTGGTCCAACCAACTGTTGATTTTAAATTCCAATCGTTGTAGCAGCCATCCATAGTTTATACCCCGAATTATTATTTGACTAATTATATATATATAAATTAATACATCGCGAAAGAGTATGGACAAAAATTATGTAATGTAATTTTGATGGAACTCAATTTAAAATAGTATAAAGTAAGCGTCAAAGGTTGAAAAACTCGAAAAATGACAAAATAAGGTTTTGTTATTGTAGGCGAAAAAGGTTGCAAGTTTTTTTTGAAATTTTGAAGTAAAAGTTATAAACTTTATAATTTTTATATAAAATTTATAATACTTTTATAAAACTTATAAATGTATTTATATTTTGTGTGCAAAAAATACATAAGTTTCAACAAAAAATTTCGCGAATTTTCGGATTTCTGAAAAGTTACAACGATGAAGTTACAAAATTTTATATAAAAAGTTTTGTAACTTTCAATAAAAAATTTATACCACTTTTGTCAAAGATGTACCAAAACATAATCCACAAAATCAAAGTGGTGAATCTTAAGTGTCAAAATTA
This sequence comes from Sindora glabra, assembly GCA_020226215.1. Taxonomy (NCBI): domain Eukaryota; kingdom Viridiplantae; phylum Streptophyta; class Magnoliopsida; order Fabales; family Fabaceae; genus Sindora; species Sindora glabra. Next base: position 54,388,428 of record CM035230.1, on the reverse strand, counting down.
AGGGTGATATAATAATTTTTGAAACCATTAAATTAACATTATTTAATTATATCTATTAAAAATATTATTATAATTGAATAATTTCAATGTATTAGTTTTATCATATCACCTTATATTTTAAATTTTTTGAGATACCATAGTAAGTACCAATCAAATATTAAGGAAGAGATTATGATATATTACTAATATAATAGTGTATGGGTACATCGTCAAATTTGATTTTACATCAAATTTTTAAAATAAAATTTAATATATCATATAATAATATATTAATTTTTAGATTTAGTGTGTAAATAATATACTATAGTCGGCCTTTAGTCCTCACTCCCATATAAGAAAATTTTAATAAAAGATGTATTTACTGGTGTTCACTTTATATGATATTTTAAGGAAAGAGATTTCAGTACATAACCGACTTAATGGTTATATTAGCAAATTTGATTTTATTTCAAATTTATTTTTTTTAAAAATTTAGATTCTACACATTATACGAAAACATATTAATAGTTAAATTTGATCTAATAGTTTGTTGGTATATTAGTATATTAAGGATGTATCATATAATTTTCCCATTTTAAATAAATTGTAAAAATAATCATCTTTTTGTTGTGTGAATTTTGGTTGTGCAAGTGGAATTATCTTCTAATAAACAATAAAATATCTTAACACCATGAGTTAAATGTGGTTAGCGTTTATATTAACCCAATTATACCAAACCAACTATTAAGAATAAACAACTTGATATTGAATACAGCCCACACTGTGAAGGCGGTACCTGAGAAAGCAGTCATCATAGATGTAACGGGCACCATTAGCGGCGGAGCAGTTGCGGATGCTAGCGGTGGCGGTGGCCAAGCAAGAAGCACAGTCCGCCGTGGAGAGGTAGTTCCTGCATTGAAACATAGCATAAACTGGGGCTGCACCTCTGGTTGATTGCGCTGTCGCAAAGTACTTGCTCTGATTGCTCACCTGCGTTCTGAGATCCGAAAACGTTGCGTTTAGATTGAAAAAGAAGTTTGAAAGGTTGGTGGCGTTGTACTGGCTGCAACCCTTGTTCACCAGAAAGGCCTGCGGATCCGCGGCCGCCGCATATGAAGTCCACCGCCCTAACCAGAACACGAAGCTTAAAGCCACAAGTTTGTAAATTAATTGCAGCATCTTTGAATTTGTTTGAGTCTGTGAATTGGTGTGAATTATGAAAAATGGATATGGAAGAAGAATTATATATAGGAAAATGGAAACGATGAAAGAAGAAAAGAGTATGAAGTATGGAGGTGGCGTTTGATTTTTCATAAGTATTGATTTGACTGAAAGATTAAATTTAATGCATTAGAGTACGCGTGCCCTTCTTTTCCAGAAACAAAGGTGGGTCGTTTTCGGAGAGGATTAAAAAAAAAAATAATTTTTGAGATAAAAATTGTGTACACAGAGTTTTGATGATGAAAAAGGACGGATGGAAAAGAGCTGGAATCAAATCCAATGCGCCAATCGATGATGAAGTCCATCGATTACGTAGGAGAGGAAGACTCAGACAGCAAGAGTAAACGCCAGAGAAGAATGCGACTCTATCTGGATTTTTTTCCCCTGACGCCAGCCACGTCAGTGTTAGAAGGTGCTTACTTGGTAAAATTAAATATTTTCAAAAATTTTAATATTTAAGAAAATATTAATTTTAAGAGTTTAATTGAATATGATTTTATTATATCTAATTTAATTAAAAATATTTTTAAAAATATTATTAAATTAATAAAAATATTTTTATTAAAAATTGAATAATTAATATTGATGAACAGAGAACAATGATGGTAATTGGCTATATAGGCAATAATAGTAGAAGACAATAATCACTAATAATTTATGATAATTGATGATTACTATTGAGAACGAGTAATGGTTGGTGATGATCATCAACAATAAGTTATGATGAATAATAGTCATTGATAATAAGTAAATAAGCAGTAATTGACATTGCTTATTGATAATGGATAGTGGGTAGTGGTGAATAAATAGTGGGTAGTGGTAATTGACATTGATTATTAACAATAGATGGTAAGTAATGGTGATGGTTATTGACAATAAGTTATGATGAATAATAATCATTGATAATAAGTAGATGAGTAGTAATTGTCATTGATTATTGGTAATAGATAGTGGGTAGTGGTGAATAAATGTTAGGTAGTGGTAATTGACATTGATTATTGATAATAGATAGTGGGTTATGGTGAATTGTGATCATTGATAGTAGGCGGTGATTGATAATGCTTACCAATAATTAGTGATGATCACAAATGATTAGTAGTAATGAATGATGGTGGATAGTGATTAGTAGTAGACAATAAAAGTGATAGACAATAATAATGGATGACGATCATAGGCAATAATAATGGAAGACAATGATTGTTGATAATAGGTGATAATTGATGATTATTATCGAGAATGAGTAATGGTTGGTGATGGTCATCAACAATAAGTTACGATAAATAATAATCATTGACAATAAATAGATGAGCAGTAATTGACATTGATTATTGGTAATGGATAGTGGGTAGTGGTGAATAAATGGTGGGTAGTGATAATTGATATTGATTATTGGCAATAGATGGTGGACAATGGTAAATGATGATAATTGGTAGTAGGTGGTGATTGATAATGCTTACCAATAATTATTGATGATCATAAGTCAGTGGTAATGGATGATAGTAGACAATGATTAGTGGTAATGGATGGTGGTAAACAACAATCATTAAGAGTAGGTGGTGGTGGTCAATAATGATCATTAGCAATATGTAATGATCAATAATAGTCGCCGATAGTAAGTAATGATTAATTGCAATAATTGATGGCCAAAGGTGGTCAATGATGGTAAAATAAAATATTAATAGTAATACAGTTTTGACAAAAAGGTGGATGAAATAACTATTTATATTAATAAAATATTTTCATATCATAGAAATGTAGGATACCTATTTCTCTTATAAGAATATTTTGAAGGAATATTAAATTAAAAAAATTCTTAAAAATATTCATATTTTCAAAAATATTTTTTTTAAAAATTTAAACTAAATATAAGAATCGTACATTCCTTTAAAACATTATTAGAAATGTGACAAAGATTTTACAAGTCAAATATCACTTTAATGTTATATATATATACACTAAATAATATATAAATATATATCTACTTAATGTTCACATTCCTTTAAAACATTATTGGAGATATGAGAAAGATTTTATAAATCAAATATCACCTTAATGTCATTTAAATATATATTTACTTAATATTATTTAATTAAACACAATTATTTGAGTGGAGTTTTTTTTCTTTTTAATTAATTGGAATTAACAAGATGTTTGGTAAAGAATTTTTTTTATTAGTTACATTGTTATTCTATATGTTTTGTTTACAACTAATTCAATAAGTTTATTGATATTCAATTAGTTGATTTGAAAAAGTTGAAGGCCCTAGCATTTTTAGGTAACTAATTCATTAAATATTTATAAAAAAATTAGAATTACCTTGAAATTATATAAATAATAATTATTTTTTTCACTATTTTATTAAGATTACTAGCAAGAGAAATTGAATCCATACCCTTAATACGTAATGCTTAAAACTCAGGGCATCTAGCAAATAATTTTTGGATCAATTTTTTGCTGACTTAAATGTCTTTAATTGTTTCAACTAATCAATTAATTGATTTCAGTATTTGATAAATAATTATTTTAATTAACTTATTAATCAATCAAATAAGTTAATATAATCAATTATCAATTAATAATTCATAAAATAAATTAACCCCTGATATTGAAAACAACCTAAATAAATGTGATTGAGTACGTAAATATTTCTTCAATCACTAAAAAACAAGAATAATATTATTTACAAAATTAATGAAGATATTTAAATTAGAAAAATGATTTTTTAATAGTAATGAATCTAAAACACTTAAAAGGGAAAAAGCTCCAAAATATTGTTTGTGATTGTACTATTACAGATGTGCCTACATAAATGATCTATGGCATAAAAAATTGAAGAATAAAATTAATAATATTAGTAAATAAATTTAAGATTAATAAAAGAATTAAGAATGACCGTATTTGTATTGTTGATATTTGTATATGGATTTGGAGTTAATTGATTATTAATATAAATTAATTTTACACTATTATCTACTTATGTATTGATATATTAATAAATTTATTAAAACTTCTTTATCACAATTAAAAATTTTGAATTACTTATACTCTTTTGCTCATTCACTACTAATAATGTAAAATATTTTTTATTGACAGTAGATCAAATTCAACTTTGTATATATATTTGATGACATAGCATGTGAAGTCAATTTAATATATATATTGTAATATGCTTAAAATACAAACGAAAATATTATGCATCAAAATATTAGTTTTTAATAAATAATGTTGCTTTCACCATAAAAATAACTAAATAATGTTGGTTATGTCACTACTCGTTAGATTACATTGTGTTACACTTCAACGGATGAAGCAACATAGATCAACTTGGTTCCACTAATTAAAACAAGCTTGATTCATATTATATCATATCACATACTAAATATAAGAGAGTATATGAAATGTTTATGCTTGCGAGTAGTATCAAAATAAAGAGGATCGGTTACATAAAAAAAATTAAAAAGAAAATTAAGAGGGTCGGCTCTTCAATCTGTATACCGTCTCTACAAATGGACTGAGTTTCGGAAGTTTCCAAAATGCAACCCATCAAAAAATGATTCTATTTGCAATATTAATATTTTTAAAATTTAACTACCCTTCATACAATATTAAATTAAATTAATTCTAATTTGTATCTTTTTGAATCAGACGAATGTGAAGTAAACTGAACTTAAGTTACAGAGTGGGTATTTTAACTACTTTTATTGTCGCAATTCATAATCTTAGAAAGTTAGTTAAATTAGTTACGAATTTTATATGGAGTAACTATTTTTTTTAATTAAATTAGTTAAGGAACAAAATTTATAAATATTAGATTTTATTTTTAAAAAGTAAATACGTCTGAAATTACTCTTGTTTTCCACGAAGTTCTCTACTTAAATTATAATATATTAACACAATAATTATTAACATCCTAATTACATTTTTTAAATAAATAAATTAATACATATATTTGTAATTTAAATAGAGAATTTTACAATAAATATATAAAAAATTTATCTAAGTTTTGACTTTAAAGAAAATATGATGAATAATCAAAAACATAAAAATATTGATAATTAATTAAATAAAATAATTTGACTAAATTAAGACACAAATAGAAAAAAACCTAAAGCAAAGACTCAATACAAAGTTTTAATAAAAATTTAATTTACAAATTCAATAAACCATAAAAGCCTTTCAAGAATTTGTGTATGCCACAATTAATATCCAAGACAACTTATATATGTTAACTAAATGATTATTCATAAGCCATTAACAAATATAAATAATTAAATTTTTACATATCTGTAAAATACACTTATATATAGAGTTGAAAAAAAATAATAAAAGGCATCAGGTGATGGGTTAACAGTGAAACTTTGGATATAAAAATGTTATAGATATTTAAAATTATATTTGAATCTTTTATATTTATTGAATTAGTTTTTATAAATTTATTTTATAATCTTATATTTAATGATGATTTTTAATTTATATTCAAAATTTAATAATTTTATATCTTCATTTTAGTGCATATAATACTACTTATTTAAATAATATATTGAGTCTTAAATTTGAACTTCCCATATAAAAGAATGAATTTTAAATAAAACCAAATAACATCGGTACAAGGGAGATCTAAGTTTTCATCTTCTCAATGTATAAATTGTGCACTGCCTCGTAAAAATTTGAACTGAACACTAGTTATTCTGAAACAAAATTATAATTTTCTACTTGTTCATTCTCTACTCTCCATCCATAAAGACGTGGTTGTTAAAACAAGATTGATCTAAAATTATATTTAAAAGTATAATAATTATAGTTACTCATAAACACAAATATGATTTTAAAAAATATAAAAAATATTTATAAGTGATATTTAATTTTAATAATAAATTTAATTAATCACATTAAAACTTATGCAATAATCTTAGGTATTTCTTTAAAAAATAAAAAATACTATTAATTATTAGTATTATTTTTTATCTTATTTAATTAAAAAGTAATTTATTTGAAGACGTTGTATTAAATAAGACGTGACATTAGTGAGAAAGTGGTTTTGGAAATAATTCCAATCAAATTATATTATGTGTATAACTATAAAAAAAATGGTTATGAATGACATATGAAAATATCTCCTCTTTAAACACATAAGCATCAAACAATTAAGTTAATCAAAGTAGTATAACAATATATAAAAATAATTTTACATGAAAAATTTCAAACTGTAGAGAAAAATTATGAATGAGAAAAAATTTCATTATATCATCAAATATTATATAATTGTGCATATAAAGATTCTCAACTATAATTTCACAACTTCTTAATCATCATCCTTGCATATCTTATAAACTTCTATAAAAGTTTCCACAAAACTCTCTTAGGTAATTAAGTCATATCTTTCTTATACCTCAAATTTTTCGTCAATAAAAATATTTATATAAAAAATACTTGTTTGACAAAAAATCACACTCCAGTTCTACCACAAAAATCTAATTTGAATAAAAAAATAACTCACAACCGAAAGCAATCAATAATTAATAATACGTTGAATTTGAATTAAACCCAATAATCTCCATCTTAACATAAATTACATCATCTTCATCAATTTTCTTGTTTTAACTATTGCCAAACGGGACTAATTATGAGGCATCAACTAGGGATACACAAAAATTGAGTTAGACTTATATAAATATTAATGTATTTTTGCTTAAGCGAATCTTAGTTTAACCTAGATATTTTTCATATTTTTTATGCTCAAACTTGATCCTTTTTAATATATATATATATATATATATATATATATATTATAATTAAATCCTATAAACATATAAATTATATTTATATTTACTCATATATTATATTTAATATATATAATAAAAATATCATTAAAAAATTATTATATATATACTAATTTCATATAATTGAGATATGTGTCACATAATATATTTAAAATATATAATATATTAAAATATTTAATATATAAATATAAAATCAAGTTGGCACAATTTTAAATATGCAAGTCCTAAGCTTGGCTCATTTACAAAAAATGGCCTAAAATTTTGCCCAAATACAATATTTGGAACTAATTTCTTTGTTCAAACCCTATTTATTCTAGACTAAGTTCAAATGAAAAATAGAGTTGAATTTCATTTGCACACCTTTAGCACTAACCATGAGGATCCTTCATTGTTGTACTTTTCTTTAAACTGCTGCAACCATTTTCCTATCAAGTAGTTTCACCTCAATCAAGTCTTTTAAGTTTCATTGGAGTCTATCCACAACTTTCTTATCCATAAAAATTTCTTACATTTGCAAAAACACAAAAATCTTGCAAATGCTTTTATGAATTGACATAAAATTTCACATTATCATCTTTATTATCATTATAATCACCGTCAAATTTATCTCTCATTTTCATCTCCAAACACACAAGTATCATTCAATTATTTTAATTAGAGTAATGTAATAACATACAAATAATTTAACATGAAAACTTCAATCTGTTGGAAAAAAATCACAAATAAAAAAAGATTCGCTATATTATTAAATATTACAAATATTACAAGATAATGTATGTGAAGGTTATCAACCATAATTTCATAATTTTTTAATTACCATCCTTATATCTTTCAAAAACATTTATAAGATTTTTCGCGTAACCCCTATTGGTACTTTACTTGTATTTTTATCATATCTCAAATCCTTCGTCAATACATGTATTTATATCCAAAAATATCTTTTTGACAAAAAATCAAACTTCAACTATAACATAAATAAGGAAAATAATTTATGATAGAAAATAATTAATAATTAATAACAATTTAAATTTGAGTAAAAAATAATAGCTACAAATTAAACAGCATCATCATTCTTTTAATAAACTAATAAATCCTTCTCAATATGGTTTAATCATAGCTTAAATCTCCATGCACCCCATTAAATATAGAACAATGAAAAAACACTAAACCCAAAACTACTCCCATGGGTAAAAATGGTCTTCCCATCAGCATGTGTGCAAAAATTAGAAACTTCCATATTCCTGTAAGTGTGGTAATTGATGTTCACGTATAGGGGTTATCATGTTAAATATTAATAACAATTTAACTAAGCTAAAATCGAATTCAATTTAAAAAATAATCATATCATGTTAGATTAATTTATTTTTTTAAATGTATTAAAATAAGTTAATCTATCTAATTCATTTAATAATTTTAAGTAACAAATTTTATTTTTATTTATCAAATATAATTACTTATTATTTTTTTAATAATTAAAAGCATTTTTAATCATTAATTAAATGTTTTATTATCTTTTTATCATTATTTAAAATTTATCCTTTTGTTATATTTAAGTATTTATAATTTAATTATTAATTATTTTATAAATAATATAATTTTAAGCTTTTAATATAAATTCTTAGATTGATCGAAGTGTTAATCCATTTATTTTTATAACAACCCTAATCAATTTATTTATTATTTATATTAAATGCATCGATCTATTTAAGACTTGAACCTTACGCCCATGTATGACACTTCATCTTTAACTACCACCATCATAGTATAGTATTTTTAACAACTTCAACGTTGAAACCAGAGACATCTAAGTGTTTGCAAGTGAACACCTTACACCTTCAATTTTCTTATAGAATAGACCAAATTGCATTGTTTATGAATCCATTAAATTTTAAAATTTGCACCCACTGAAATATGATAAACATGAGTGATGAACTATACCCCTTTTTTGATAATGAATTAATTATTATAATTGCGATTTTTATATAGTATTATTTAATTAATATTTATAGAAAATTGAGTAAAAATTCCTTTTTTTTATCAATGTATTGTAGCAAATTATAACTAGGTTTTTACAACATAACATGAATGCATTTAAACAATCTGCTTACAATAGAATTGGAACAAGCTGGTTAAAAACTAAGTGGAACTAGTTTTAATTAAAATATATTATATATAATAAGATTAAATAAACCAAAATAAATAAAAAGATATATTGACATCCCTTAAGTCTTAATGAAATTATACAAATATTTCCTTTGATTTCAAAACCTACTTAGACCTCTCTTAAACATTAAAAAAAAAATCATATTTAAACTCAATTTAAATTTTTCATTAAGAAATGGCCAAAAAAATGACTAAATAGTTCAAATATACCATTATGAGTTATTTTAAGTATTGTAATAAAAAATATACTTTGTTTAATTTTAAACAATTAAAATATAATTGATGACAAAGCCAAATTTTAACATAAGTGTATATTTTTTTTTACTTGCTTGAACTTAATCAAAGCATATTGTTGATAACAAAGTGTTAAAATTATCATATATTATTTAATTTAAATTTATAATTATATTTTCTTATTATTTTAGTGAAGAAAACTTATATTTTATATGAATTTTATGTATAATAATTATATAAAAATTACATTTCCATTAATCAAAGTTGCTTAAAATATTTTCTAAAACTTTATTTTGTATAGATATTACACCCTTTGATAAAGAAAGTTTATAAAAAATATAAAAAATTTCACAAAAATTATAGGATAAGTTTTGTTGGAATCATTGAGTCTTTTTTAATAATAGAATTATACACATTTCTTATATTGCAAGGTCTACTGTTGTTGGGGGAAGATATTTTATTTATTTATTTTTAAATATAATGAGTTTTTGAAAAAGCATTTTTTTATTTTAAAAATAGATTTACTTTTCTCCACTATTATATTTCTAGGTGAGGAAATTATTTTTTTTCTTTGGAGAAATTTTTAGCTAGTTAGTTGGCACACAACTTATATATTGACTATTAATAAGAATTCAAATAAATATAAGAGGGGTTATTTGAAAATTCTAACATATCCAAACTTATCAATACTTAAGATACTTGTCTTCATCTTGAACATTAGCTTAAAATGTTATTTAGATTTATGATCAAGATAGACGGATAGGAGAATTGATTAACTTGTAAAAAATAATGAGATAATATTATTTTTATTTTACTTATATATTTTAACTTATTTATATATCCGACAATGACTTAAAATAAACTTTTACGATGAACTATTAATATTGGGTCAATATTATTAGATTAGTAGTGATTTATATAATAATTTGTTGGATTACAAAATACATTCAATAAGTGATACTTTTGATCTACAAATAAATTATCTATATTTGGCCAAAATTATAAATGATAGATTATGTATGCAACATATTGGAAAAAAATTACAACCAAAATTTTTATCTATGGAATTTATTGAAAAAATTAATTCAAATAAGTCATGAGATAATTGTATACATAATGACTTACACTAGTTTTGTCCATGTTTGTAAAGAATTTTTTTTAAATAATAAACACCAAAAGTAAATTATAATTTTGTATAATGTAATTTTTAAAATTTGATATATAAAATTAGATTAAATATGTGAGTGCATGTGTGCAAACACTAACCCTTAAAACATTATTCCTAAAATTAAATTCAATATATATATTTTGTAAATTCTAACTACTTAATAAGATTCAATATACTCATGTATTTTTGCAAATCCTAACTTTCAAAATATAATCCTTAAATTTAAATTCAAATACTTTAAATATTTTTAATTTTTAGATTTACATACAAAATATTTGAAAGTTGAACAAGTCAAGCTTTTGTTAAGAGAAATAAATCCATTTTTATTAACAAAATAAATTTAAAAGAATGTTTAAGTCTTGTATTTTCCCTTACTCTTTTGATTTTCAATGAAACTAGACCATCAATGTATATGAAAAACTAATCAAATATGCATACAATAATTTAGGGGTGATAATTTAGATTCATATTTATATCATGTTAAAGGTTGGTAATAATTTAAATAAACTCAATTCAAATTTGACATGAATAGTAATTGCATTGTATCAAATTAACCTATCTTTAAGCGTGTTGAAACGAGTCAGCCAATCTAAACAATTTAATAATTTCAATTAAGAAAATTCATATTATAATTAAATCTATGTATCATATTTAATTACTTAAATATGCTAATGTGTTAATCTATTTAATTTTGAGTTAACCATCCATTTATTATTCATGCTCAGTAGATTGACTCATTTATAAGCTAAATTTGTATAAATTTAACTTAAAACTATATAAAGTATTTTGTGTTCACGCCTAAAATTATCTCCCTTATAAAAATTTGTTTCACTTTAAGGTATTTCACCACTACACTAGTGTAAACTGTCTTGTGTTTAGGCTCAAAATTGATATGTTAATTAATAATAATTTTTTTCATACCCAAAATTACCATTTCTATAAAACTATATAAAGTGTCTTATGTTCATGCCCAAAATTAGTTCTCAAATGCAATTGAAAGTAATGGTTATTGAAACCTTACTTATTGGTAATTCTTAAACAATAATGATAAAATATAATTAGTGACATTTATTAGTGACAATAACATAATTATTTATTTATAAAATATATAAATAATGAAAATAATTTTTAATTATACTTAAAATTATATAAGATTTATAAATTTAACATATGAAAAGTTGCAATAATGATTAAAATGATCCGAGATTTAGAAATTTAACATATAAAAAAGTTGCAATAATTTGATGAAAATTAAATTGATTTACCATAAACTAGTATGCTTAATTATTTATGAAGTTTTTAAATAGAAAAAATTAATTTTTGGTAGTGATTAATATGTTACTCTATTTTGGTAGGTGATAATTTTATCAAATTGATACATAAAAACTGCAATATTTTGATAGTAGTTAATTTGATATATTATAAATTAATTAGTATAATCAATTATTTATGTAATGTTTAAAATTAAAAAATGATTTTTAGTAATGATTAACATATTAGTCAATTTAACTAAGTGATAATATTAGTAATTTAATACATGAAATTTATAATAATTTGACCAGAATTAATTTGATACATTATAAATTAATTAAAAAAAATATTTATTTATATAAAATTTAAATTTATAAAATTAATTTTTAATCATATCATAATTAATATATTACCTTATTTAATTAGGCAATAATTTTAATATTTTAAAATATCTAAAGAAAATTATAATAAATTGATCTAAATTTACTTTAATTTGATGAAAATTTAATGCATTACATCATGCATTTTGACTTGAGATCAATGAAAATAAGATGCCAAATTAACAATTATTTATTTATATAATATTTAAATTTAAAAAATTACTATTTAATCATTATTAATATGTTACCCTATTTAATTAAGTAAAAATTTAGTATTTTAAAGTATTTAAATAAAATTATAATAAGTTAGTTTAAATTTACTCTATTTTGATGAAAATCCAATGCATGACATCAAGTGTTTTGGTTTGAGATTAGATAAAATAAAATGCTAAATTGATAATTATTTATTTATATAATATTTAAATTTTTAAAATTAATTTTAATCATATCATAATTAATACATTACTTTATTTGATTAGATAATAATTTTAGTATTTCAAAATATCTAAAGAAATTATAATAAGTTAAAATAAATTTACTCTAATTTGATAAAAATTCAATACATTATATCATGCAATCTGCTTCCCATGATAGAAGTAAGAGTTGCTTGCTTTGTTCATCTTTAAAACTAACTCTATCAAAGGTGTTGAAAGCTATGATAAAACCTTTCAACTTTAATTTACTTTTTCAAATTTATTTTTAAAGCTTAGTTTTTATTTTAAATATATTAAAAAATTGACCCAATTTATTTTTATAAGCCCATAAGTTTATTAAAAAAGTCTTGGATAAAAATAAAATTAGAATAAATTTAAGACTAAACTTACAAGATTTACAAATAAGTAAATTATTTGGAAACCTCTTTAATAGATGTATATGTGTAATTTAATCATTAGTTTATCAGATAGGATATGGATATCTAAATTTTTAGTTTGAGTAAAAAAAATCTCTACGATAAATATAGAGGAAATTATTTGAAAATTAATTATTAAAAAAATTTATTTTTATTTCAATTCTTTTTATATTTATTTTAATTTTTATTAATATTATTTTTTTAATTATAGAGTATTTAAGTAATATATTACTTATTTATTAATATATAAATACTTTTAAACAAATGAAACATAAAATTTATTATAAAAATTTAACAAAATTAATGGAAGCTTGTGCACGGATGAAAAACTAGTTTCCTATATGGTGAGGCCCACGGTGCCCCCGGAGAAAATTTGGACAGAACCTTGGCGTTGTTGCGTCTACTGTGCCCCCTTTAGTGGGTTGCTTGTTGACTCGTGCAACCCACTAAAGGGGGCGACGCTGGGAGTGGGGACCACCTTGAAAAATTGCACCCCATGTGTGGAGGTGCAAATTAGTCCGGCCATGAATTTTATTGGCCTGTTTTGTCTTCTCCATGAATTCGTCTGCACATGAGAAATTGGGGCCAGTTGGGAAATTGACTGCCCATAATAAAAACAAAAGCAAAATCATTTTATTATTTTAAAATTAAAAAAAAATTAAATTCACTCTTATTCGTATAAATGGGAATTGAACAAATCTTAACTCAAATTCGATTCATTTTAAATTTGTTTGATTCATAATTCACTTCAAATTCGATTTGCACCAATTTTTTGAGTTCAACCTTGAATTGAATTGAATTGAATTAATGAGCGATGCGGTTTGACATATTAACTCAAATTAATTATAATAATAAAATATTTTATCGACATTTTTAATAGCTTAAAATACTTACTAAAATAATTTTTTATAACAACTTAAAAGTATAAACTAAAAAATAAAAAATAATTAAATTTAATATTATTATATTATTACTTATATATTATAATTATATTTAATATAAAATAAATGATAATTTGTGTTAAAATATAAAGTTGCAATATCACCCTAACTAGATTATAAATATTGAGTTGATTTGAATTATTAAATTCTTTTATTAATACTTATAACTTTATTGATTTGCTTACAAATCTTAGCCCATTGCCTACTTATTTAATTTATAAAAGTTAAATTAATAAATTACTCAAAAGAATAAAACTTGAAGTTGAAATTAATTATTTAATTATTTAAATTTAAAAATAAAATTAATACATTCTTTGAAAGAATGTAACTTGAACTAAACATTATTTACTTAATCATTTGTCTTATATAAGTGAAATTGATAAATTATTTATTAAATTTTTGCTCTTTAAATTTTACTCTCCTTGTAAATTCACAATTAAAAATTATCAATGATTGTTAATTTAGTTTTTATCATATTTTACTTATAACAATATTTGAAATATTTAAAAAATTATTGAAATAATATATTTGTAATAAATATAAATTATTTTAAAATTTAAAGCACAATGTTATTAAATAATTTTTAAAATATAGTAATATATTATAATACATATATTTATATTTATGTATATTTTATATTTTTATATATTGAATTAGCTTATTGTAAAATATAGAGACATGTAGTAATGCATTAACATATCCAAAATGAGCAATATCTATCAGGAATGCAGAAGTTTACCTCCAGTCATTGCTCTACAATTTGTATGGTAAAAAATACTTATAAATTGCTATTAGGTGTTTTCAGATTCTCACTTATACTCGGGATAATGATCTATGAGTGTTGTGAGTTAATTTTTTCACATAAATAAACTCGGGTACTTGTAGGTTTATATATTGCATAATGAAGACTTCTCCCATCAAAGGAACCGTGCAATTTAGGTGGCTGTTGAGCAAAAAACTACTCTCCTATTTTACGGACCATATCCAATAGACTTAAACGTTGGTTTGTTGCTAACATTTAAGAGGAAATGGTTACATTCTCATTTGTAAAAACCGAATATATTTCAAAAAAGAGAAAACTTAATGAATTGATTATAGTGGTAGGTCCTTTATATGTAAGTATTACCTCCCGTGTATGATAATACATTTTGCTTTTTCAACCTACTATAACTTAATGAATAAGTCTTTCTCTAAATAGAAATGTATACACTAAAATGAGAAAAACAACTTCATACTAGATAAAAGCTTTATTACTAATATATGTTATATATACATCAAAGACTTAACATGGTATTAAGTCTCATCTTTAATTCATGATCCTTAAACAATAATGATGGCATGTCTTTTATTAAAGGATCTGTTATCATTAACTCAGTACTATTGTATTCAATGGTGACTTTATTTTTCTTGACATATTCCTGAATGGCTAAGTACTTGATGTCGATGTATTTGCTTCGACTTCTACTTTTATCATTCTTAGTTAGAAAAACTATAGTTGAGTTGTTATTATAAATCCTTAATGGCTTAAAAATTGAATCCATAATTCTGACCTCAGAAAAAAGTTTTTTAGCAATATACTATGTGAAGTTGCCTCAAAATAAGATACAAACTTAGCTTTTATGATAGAAGTAGCAATTAAAGTTTACTTGGTGTACCTCTAAGATATGATTTTGCCAACAAACATAAAAATGTACCTTGATGTTGATTTCCATGGATCAATGTATCTAACAAAATTCAAGTTTAAGTAGCCAACTTTCTCAAAATTCTCAGTACGTCTATATATCAGTATGTAATGCTTAATATCTTTAAAATACCTCATCACTTTCTTTGCAACTCTCTAATGATCTATTCCTGTATTACTTTGATAGTCCCTAACATTCTAACTATGAATGCAATGTTAGGTTTTGTATAAACCTGAGTATACATAAGGCTTCCAATAGTTGAAACATATGAAATATTTTACATTTGTTCCCTTTCTAGATCGTTTGTCGGGCATTAATTCAATTTGAACTTATCACCCTTTACAATAGGTGCTACACTTGGTGAATAATTTTTCATTCAAAATCTCTCTAAGACATTATTGATATAGGTCTCTTGTGATAAACCTAAAATACATTAAGTTATATCCCTATAGATGTTAATGCCAATTACATAAGATACCTCATGCATATCCTTCATGTTAAAATTCTTAGAGAGAAACTATTTCACCTCATATAGCAATCCTTTATCATTAGCTACAAACAATATATCATTAGCATATAACATAAAGAAATAGATTTTACTCCTACTGACCTTCTAGTATATACATTGAATCATAATATTTTTTACAAATTCAAATAAGGAGATAACATTATGAAACTTAAGATATTATTGGCAAGAGGCTTATTTCAATCTATATATAGATTTCTTAAACTTGCATACCAAGTGCTCACTAGCACTAGAGGAGAATCCTTTAGGTTGTTTCATATATACCTCTTATTCTAGATCTCTATTGAGAAATGTCATTTTTACATCTATCTGATGTAATTCAAAGTTAAATTAAGTAACTAATACCATTATCACATGGAGGGAATCTTTCTTACATATAGGAGATAATGTCTCTATGTAATTGATTCTTTCCTTTTGAGTGAATCCCTTGGCCATAGTCTTACCTTGTATTTCTTGATGTTGCTTAATAAGTCCATTTTTGTCTTATAAATCTATTTATATTCAATGGCCTTAGCACCATTAGGTAACTTGATAAGATCCTAGACTCTGTTGGATGGCATGGAATTTATTTCTTCTTTCATGGCATTGTACTACATTTCAAATTCTTTGCAGCTAATGGCTTGTGAAAACATCTCAAGGTCATTTTCAGTTCCTATATTGTAGTCAAACTTTTGTAGGTACATAGTATAATCACTAGGAATTGCTAATCTCTTTTCCTTAGTTAATATTCTCAATATTAGGTTAGTATCATTTTGAGGAGCATGTTCCTCAACTGGTTGCTCAATAGTTTCTAGTAACTGTTCAATAACCAAATCAATTTGGTCATGGCTTGTTGGTTGTGGATCTTCAATTATTAGCTATTCAATACCCACTCGTACCTAAGGGGCATGAATCATAACCAATTTATCACTTGATGTAAAAGTTTGAGAATTAAAATCATCATACTCAGTGTCTAGATGCTAAGTTTGATCATTCCTATTGATCATTCCTATTGATCAAGTCATTCTCAAGAAATTTTGCATTTCTGAATTCCACAATTCTAGTGCTATGAGATGGACAATAAAATCTATATCCTTTGGACCTTTTAGCATATCCAATGAAGTATCCACTTATGGTCCTTAGGTCTAACTTCTTCTCTTATGGATTGTAAACCTTGATCTCAGACGGGCATCCCTAAATGTGCGTATGTCTTAAACTCAGTTTCCAATCTTTGAACAACTTAAATGGTGTTTTTTCAACATCGTAGGTTGGAACCCGATTAAAGATATACATAACCATCTTAAAGGCTTTAATCCATAAAAGCTTAGAAAGCTTGGAGTTGTTAAGAATGCTTTGAACCATGTCCAACAATGTCCAATTTCCTTTTTTAGCTACACTATTTTAGTCTAGAGACTTAGGCATGGTGTATTAGGTAACAATCTCATGCTCTTGAAGAAATCTAGCAAATGGTCCTAATGCTTGTCAATCTTTAGTGTATCTACCATAATACTCATCACCTATATTTGATTTCATTATCTTAATTTGTTTATCATATTGTTTCTTTACCTTTGCCTTGAAAACTTTAAAAGTATCAAGTGCTTCATTTTTATTATTCAACAAATAGAGATACATATATAGTGAGTAATCATTAGTAAAGGTGATAAAGTATTTCAAAGTACTAGATTCCAAATTTGGACTACAAATGTCTATATGCATGATTTCTAAAATAATAGTACTTTTCTTGGCACTTTTCTTAGTTTTATTAGTCTACTTGTCCTTAATGCAATTTATATAGGTATCAAAGTTAGTAAAATTAGGTGTACTAAATATTTCATCTTTTACTAATCTTTTCACCCTCTCTATTGAGATATGACCTAGCCTATGATGCCATACATAGAAGAATTTTCATTAATAATACATCTGTTAACAACTATATTACTAGAAACATGCATTGAATCATTAGATGTACTATCTTGTAATTGATTTGGAAAAGACTATAAGAAATTATACCATTGCCAACAAGGTTAGATTTATAAAATAACTTAAACATATTATTTAAAAATTCAAAAGAGTATAGAGAAGCTTAGTATATAAAAAGTCTTTTCCAAGATCAAACTAAATCCAGTATCTAAAATTAAGCTGCAAGTTCCTATAGCTTCAACTAGTAAGCCTGTCTTATTGCCTGAATAAATGTATTGCTTGCTGCCTACTAGCTTCCTTTAGTTTAGAAAGTCTTGCAAGGTATTAGAGATATGGATTGTAGAATCAAAATTAATCCACCATATGTTACCATGAACATCTACCATATTAGATTCATAACAAAAGTGTGAGATTGAGATACCTTTCTTTTGAAGTTAGGCCATATGTTTGATATAGTCTTTCTTCATGTGTCCTTTTTTTCTTTTTAGAGAAGAAACACTTGGACTCCTTCTTTATGTAAGCTTGAATAGGTGTATTGCCTTTTCCCTTTGGTTTGGCATGTTTGTTATTCTTTCCTTGTGTTGCCATATATGCATATTTTCCTATTTCTATTGTAAGCCTTCTTTTTTCTTGTACACACATGGACATAAGTTTATTAATTATTCATTTCTCCTTATATGCATTGTAGGAAATCTTGAAAGGTTTATATTGAGACAACAAAGAATTCAAGATGTAGTGCACAAGGAAGGACTTGGATATCTTAACCTCAAGTGTTTTCAATTAAGCTACTATATCCCTCATCTATATAATATGTTCTTGCATACCTTTTATGCTAATAAGCTTTATTGATGATAACCTCATCATTAGAGTGTTTGGCAAAGCCTTGTTTCAAGTTTGAAATTGTTCATCAATAGCTTCAAGCAAACTTCAAATGTTTGATGCTCTCCAATAAACCCACGAACACTAGCAGATATTTTGGTTTTCATAAACATCATACTAAGGTGATTTGATCACTCCCAGCATTCATAAAGGGCTATTGCAAATGCACTGCTAGTGTTCGTGGGTCTAAAAGGTTCATATTTTCTAATCACATCATCAGGGACTGCCCATCCCAACTAGAGAAGAATCTTCTCCTTCCATATCTTGTTGTTATTACCTGTCAATTTAGGAACTTGAAATCCAGAGATATTTAAAGGTTGAAAAGTTGAATAAAATTTACATGATATGTCAATAATATAAGATAATTAAATATTCCATATGACGTGTCTTATCAATGCAAAACATATCTATCAAACCATGGTCCTAGTAGTAAATAAAACTATCTGTAAGCTTAGTTTTATTTAATTAGGCTCATGTATAAAATTTAGTGAAACTAGTAAATTATATCTCTTATCTTAATTCTTGTGGGCAAAAATTAAGGCAAAAGAAAAATTTACTATCCCACCTTAATTAATTATATTAAATATGATAATATTCCTGTGAGATAATAATTATCATATCAAATATGATTAATTATAATTTGATGCCATTTTATCTTCATATAATCATATCATGTAATGTATAATTTTAGAATAGTTAGAGGTGCTGTGGCTATACTCTAATTAAACTAAATTATACTAATCATATAGTATCTTAGTCTTAATTTATTGTAAGCAAAATGTTTTATGTATAAATAATTTTATCATAATGAGAATTAAATAATTAATTAATCAACCAAACTAAATGTGATTAATTAATTAAATTCTTCTAATTAATTTAATCCAAATATGTCAAGATAATGACTAAAATAATATCTAAATATTATTAGGTATAAATTATATAACGCCAGTGTTATTATTATGATTCAATAAAATTTGAAAATTAAAACCCAGAAAAATAAAATGTTAACTAAAATCCTTCATATATTAAATTTATGACAATTTATAGTAGGAAGTACACATGGAAACAATGGGTAGCATTGCTTTATGCTTATGATAGCGGTTTGAAACCTATAGGCCACAGTCTATGTTTTCCATTTTTTATTATTTTGGTTGTTTTCAACCTCCAATTAGGTTGACTTGACCTAGTTATGACTCATTTCAAATCGGAAATAAAACCTAGCCATTTCTAACATTTTAAAGCTTGTTTCCTAATTTTTCCAAGGCCTAATCCTATCATAAACTCATGGAAGATATATTTCTAACCTCTAAAAGCAGAAAATCGGCATAAAAATTAAACCTGAAAGTTACAAATATTTGGTTTATTCATATGAACTAGATAGTAAGGCAGAGGTTATACATAAGCTCTAATACCAAATCTGAAATATAGAGACATGCAATAATGCTTTAAACATATCCAAAACAAGTAATATATATTAGAAATGCAGAAGTTTACCTCCAACCATTGCTTTGCAATTTGTACGATAAAAAATACTGATAAATTGCCACTGGGTACTTCTAGATTCTCACTTATGCTTAGGATGATGGTGTATGAGTGTTATGAGTTGATTTTTTTTGCATAAATGAACCTAGGGACTTGTGGGTTTATATATTGCACAATGAAGACTTCTCTCATTAAAGAAGCCATGCAATTTAGGTGGCTGTTGAGCAGAAAATTGCTCTCTTCTTTTTATGGACCACATCCAATAGACTTGAACATTAGTTTGTTATCAACGTTCAAGAGGAAATAATTACATTTATAGTATAAATAAATTGAACTTTAACTAATTCAAATTTAATTCATTTAAAATACTAGTCATATAATTCAATCCATATATTATTTATTTATTTTGTGAGATTAACTTATTGAATCAAATTGTGAATTGAGCCGTTTGCCACACATAAACAATTCATTCTCGTCTATCATCAAATCTAGTCTCACACAAAAAATAGGTGAGGTCTTGGGTCTAGTAAAATTCATTTTTTTTCTACATGAACTTGATTGAATTTATTGTTTCTTTTAGTTTAAATATAATTATGATTATGATTCTCCTATACCGTCGGATTGATTTTGGTTTCTTAATAAAAATGATGATTTTGACTTCCCAAATAAAATATAATTATGATGCTTCTGGTTCAACTGTGCAAAATTTTCAGTAATTAAGCATTCAAGTTGCTTATACGAATTTTTAATCTTTGAAATTACTTCCTAACATTTTCAATAAATTCAATAACAATTGAAATTCTATTTTGACCTTAAAAAAATAAGAAAGTTACGTAAACAATTTTGTATGAAAAATTCATAAAAGAACCAATTCCCTATTTAATTAAAACTTTAAGAGATATAAAAAATTAATTTTGTTAATTAAACATCTTACTTTTATAAAATGAACTTAAAAATATAAATAACAATAATGAGTAAAATCATAACTTGACTAAAAAAATTAACAAAATTTTAAATTCATTATAAATAAAATAGTTTTATTAGAAAAATCCAATACAAATTGCTTTATCTGTACTTCATAACTTCAAATTCATCATGACTAAAAATTTGTGCTTGTATAAATTTGGATTATGACTAGTTTTATCTGACTCAATTCTGCTTTCTAGAATTGAACTGATTAATTACAAAATATTCAGCCATGAACTAATTAACATGCATAACCCATATGGGGCAGTTCTGCTAAACTCAACATACTGATTCAACAGTTCAAATATGAATCACCTTAACAAATTTCTTAGCACTATTGAAATTCCTTAATATGAATAAAATAAACTTAGAACATCTCAAGGATTCATTAATATTAATCAAATAAACATTTAAACGGTTCATGAATATAAATTAAATAAATTATCTCAATTATCCAAAGCATTTTCGATCTTCCCTTCAATAAAGAGGGATGACATTTTAACCCAAATTTATACTCCATCTCCTAAAGACAAGCAAATGTAATGATAGAAATGCACAATGCAGCTTCACAATAATAAAAATAAAAAGGTAAACGAGATGTTAAACTGAAGGGAAAAAGGAGTTTGCAAGCCAACACCAAGTCACCAATTATGATAAGCAATATTTTTTTTCATCAATTCAAGGCCTTGTTTGTTTTGTCGACTAAAAAGCATTTTCTATCAATTGAATGTATGTTAATAAATAAATGATATGCTACTTGTATTTGTGGTTAAGAATATAATACTTAGAGTCGTGGTATTGAAGGAAAGCAAATTCCTTTTTAAAATAGAAAAATTTATTTTTTCATACTCTTTATATTTAACATTAAATAAACGAAATATTTTTCCTCATCTTAACATTTTATAAAAAATATTTTCCATCAATGTAACTTCTATTTTCTATAGTTGCATCTTGAGGAGCAATAAAATAAAAATATTGAAACATTGTTAAAATGGAGAACATAGAGATGACATGCTCTAGATCTTTGCCATATTACCTATGAGCCAATGGAAATGATGTGTCTGAACTTTATGCTTTGTTTTGGTGATATTATTTATTTTTAAATCACTTAAAATAGGATGCATTAAACAGAAATCATATGTTATATGATCAACAAAGAAACAGAAATCATATCTCAAAGTTCACAAAGTTAGATTCCTTTAAACAGAGAAAAATCAGGAAGTTAATAGTAAACTATGAATATACATAAACCAAAAATTAGATATAATTTTACTCATGGAAAACTACAAATCGAAAGCATAGAATTGAAAATTTTGCGCATGGTTATGATTTTGCATATTCCTTTGCAACCAGAATTGACTTATCAATCTAATGTGATAGAAATTTATTGTACATAATGAAATGTGGCACGTCATAATTAAAGGAGGAAAAAGTGTAATAAGATTGCATGCATGTAATTTGTTAATTTCATCTGTGAATGCCTAAGTAACCAGAATTTGAACTGATGCCATGAAAAATCATGACAACTAGATGATATTTCTCGAAGAAAAGGACAAAAAGCTTGATGCCTTTTAAGATTAAAATTATCTAATTAAAAAATGATGCTATTTTAACTGCATCTCATAAACTTCCTTTTTTTTTCTCCCAGTTCTACAAAATTAAACAAACACACACTTACTAAATTAACTCAATAGTTTGTTAAAGGAGATTGTTGAAACTAAGATAAATATTCTCATCCAAATTGTTCATATTTTTTTTTTACGTATATTAATGACTAAAAAATAACATCCAGTTTAATTCCTTATGATTTCAAGTTTCTTTAGTAAATTGCTTAGAAAATAATTTACTTAATAGGTAATACTTTAGCCACAGCATGTTAAGGAATTGCCCCAGTAGAGTAAGGTATCTAAGTAGTATGAAGTAAAGTGGAGCCTTGTTGCTTCCGCACAAAGAAAATGCAAACAAATCGAATACTATGACCTAACAACCCTAGTGAATACATGAGGGTTAATATAATCGATTAGTTCGAAATGTGTAATAAAGCTTATATAATGAGGTTGGTAGCTATAGTAAGTTTTACCATAGAACTAACTTGGGAATGGTAATTCGAGGTTGGCATTAGTAAAGGGGAAACTCTTTTAACTTGGGATTTTGGTACCTCTGGGTAGTGACTACAGAGTCAGGATCCTTGGGAAAATACCTTTGATATGTGTAGCCACACTGTATTGGTAATTAAGGAAATTTTGGAAATTTAAAAAGTTATAAATAGCAATACATATTTGAATTTTCAAAATCACAATTGATAAGATATTATATTATAATCGGAAATGTGGATATAGAAGTGGAGGTATTGAAGAGCTGGGAAAATTTTATGTTGTGTTCTATCGGGAAAAGTAACCATTAGATATGCAATGGTTAGTAAGTTTATAAAATTCAGGGACTAGTAATTTAGGCAATAGATACAATGTGATTTATAGATGATCTTTGATAGGGGACACATAAATGCACTAGTGGTAATTAATAAAATAAATATTAAAAAAGGATTTAGTGAAAAAGGATTTGGTTGGATACACTTGAATGATTCTGGGTTTAATCCAAAGTGGTGATGAGATGTGATAGGTTATAAGAGTTTAGGTACAATTGAAAAATAGAGGGTTTATTTATGTGAAGCATGGAAACTGAGATTTAGTGGTTTAAAATGATCAATTCTAGGTATACAATTCAAATTCATAAGAGTTGAAATGTGATTAAGGTAATTTGTAGACCTTTTTAGTTAACTCCATACTAAATTGAGAAGAATGGATGGTGTAAGTTGAATTTTTGTGAGCAAATAATCTAAGTAAATCTTAAGAATTTAAAGGTTGCAATGAAAAAAGTTTAAGTTTCGATTTTCTCTAATATATATGAAACAAGCCTAGAACGTAATTGCTATGTTCTCAATTGTTTGAATTAAACTATGGAATTATGCAGATAATGTGAATGACATTGACAAGGAATGCTTAATCACTAGAATCGAATGTGGATGCTTGTGCTAATATGTATATATACGAGTCGAATGACAGGTTCTATTTGAAAGATGTAAAGAAAACTTATAATGAAATAATATGTTTAAAATTTGTTTGCGCTCGAATGTATACAGTGCACTAACACTGTGTGAATTTTCTATTAGGGCTTTACCTTAGCCTTTCATTTTACCCATTGTCCTACCTCCAAGATAAATGAGGAGGGAGTTGCTGTTTTATAAGAGAAATGTTGTTATTTCCAATGGGTATTTGATACTTTGAGTACTATTTTATAGACTGAATTATCTAAAAGGTATAATTACTTACTTTTACTTGTTTGTCTTAAATTTAAACTAGAATAAATTAATCCATAGTGTTATATTTGAGTTAGGGAAAAACAAGCATACTCAAGTTCTTTAACTTAAACTATTATTTTATAGTTCGCAGGGGCTAGCCATGCTATATATAATTGAATTAACTTGTTTTTTTTTATTCTTAATAAATCATCATGGTGTTGCATCTATGTACCTAGGTGGATGCCTTGTTATTTTATGATAATAATTTGTTCGTTCGAACTAGAATATTATGGTAGATGTTCACATGGGAGGTAGATAATAATGCGCTTAGGTGTTAAAAAGTTAGTCTACTGCTACCTTTTCCCTCTTCAACTTGTTGACATTTATGGCTAGTAGGAAGTCATAATATTTGAGATTTATGAGGCTTTCAATTTTGAGGAACTATGGCCAGTGAGGCATGAGAATAGATAACAAATCTTAGTTGTAATTTAGGATGGAATAGTTTTTTTTTTTTATTATAAGTAGTACATCTTTGTTCATTATAATTATCTTCCTAAACTTACCTTGGGACATCTATAGTGAGCTACCCCCAACTACCTAATGACTTTAATTTTCATTCGTAGTACCATACTCAGAATTTGAAGATAAATTCTTATCAGGGGGAGAACTTATAACACCCAAGCTAACTTTCAAGAATTATTTAGATTTTAAAAGCTGTAAAGTATTTATTTTAATCAACTGTATTATCTAAAATTTTTCTATTTTCATGAATTTCAAATAAAATAAAATAATTATTTGTATATCTAATTGTTTAAATGTCATTTAATCTACTTTATGATAAAGCTTGGATATTTAATTTTATCCAATGATTTTATAATTATATTTATTTAACTAATGTGTTATCCTAGGTTGTCTTGAATTTATTAAACTATTATAGAAATTATTAGAAAAGATAAGGGAAATCAAAATGATGAAAGTAAGGACGAGTGGGTAGAATTTGAGAACAATAGAGTTTTAAAGGGAATGAGTGGCCAAGATGATATTAATGGTGATCTATATTACTCCTATCTCACCATAGAGATTCCTTAAGTTTCCTCTTTGCTTTTATGCCAAATGAATGGCCGAGATTAAGTGAAACCTAGAGTAAGTTACATTTGTCACATGGTATCAAATTCCATATCCCCTTTTTTCTTTTTCCCAGCCATGCCTCTTTCTCCTGATCTTTCATTCTCTCTTTTAGCTCTTTCTCTCTCTTCCTTTCTTCTTTCTTCTGCTAAATCCCACTTCAAGCCTCCATTATGCCACTGCCTTTCTTCCTACCTTTGGCATGCCTCCATTAGGTGGCCATAAGCCACTAGCAATGAGAGACGTTACTAAAATATGGCTTGATACAACCACTAAATAAAGCTATTTCGATCATTTAATCTCATTGATGATCCTACACTTTTTGGCCATTGCCAAGCTAGTGGTAGTCTTTTTAAGATAAGATAAGCTCATTTATAATATAAAATTCTAATATTTTTTTGTGTTTGATACTTGATCCAAGCACCCTAACATTAAAGCTAATTTCTAATTTTTTTGAAATATTCTTTGAAAATTAATGAAATTTATGATCTAGTAAATTAAAGTGAATTATTTAAAATCTTGGGGAAATATTTCTAAAAGAAAAATAATTGCTATGAGTGTACTTATAAATTATCCTTTTAAATTGAAAAATAGGAAGTAAATATGAGAAGTTTGAATGTTTTGAAGTGATTGAAGGAAAAAGGGCATCGAGAGGTCAGTGTATATTTACTAAATCATGAAAGTCTTTATTTTATAAATTTCCTATATGGGTGGATAATTATGTGATTATGTTAATATAGAAATAAAGGTATTTATATGCTTATGTATACATGGTTCTATTGCTATTTATTCTATTATGTGTATTTATTTTGTATTATATAATTAAACTATAGTAGTGGGATAGATCTTTGTGGCCATGCATTTGAGGCAATTCAATGCTGTCAATTATTATGCACTACTTGTTATGACCAAATTTGTATTATTAATTTTAAAATAAAATAAGATATATGACCATGAATAGAGGCATGGTGTTATTTGGTTAATATGATGAGAATGATTTATGCCATGTTATAAGAAGAGAAAATTTGAACTAATTATGAAATGTAACATGTGAATGTGATCATTGAGATTGAAATATTGTAAATTATGAAATATGAATCACAATCTATGATAGGGATTGGCTTGTGAGAGGTATAAGATTGATTCTAGAGAGATAATAATGGAGTTTGTAGGGGGTATAAAGCTGATTTAGAGTCATAAGAAGATTTAATTGCTTTTATTATTTATTATTTTATAATTTATACACTATGAATGTGACTTGTATTTAATTGTGTTGTAGAATAAATGTGTCATATGATATTATAATTTAAGTATTCAAAATCTTGAGCAAAAATAATATAAACTGTAAAGTATAACCATGACCCAAGATAAGAAAGGGCAAAGGTATGATATAAGTAACATTAGTATCATAAGATGAGGAACTTAGAAATAGAATGTGTAATTTATTTTATTTAATGATTTAACTTTCATATTGTTCAATCTCAGTTATGAATTTTAGTAAATATATCCTCATGGAGTTCTCATAAGCCATTTCTTTTTTTTTTTTTCAACATTTTTAGTCTAAACTAAGCTAATAAGCCATGCTATTCTCTTGGAGATCAAAGACACCTTGCTGGGAAACTTTGACAGTTAAGATAGAATTGAATGTAATCATGTTCATATTGATATTATGTTATTTTTATTCATTTCATGCATAGTCTTTAATAATTGTCTTGAGTCACATGATTTGTATTTTAGGGTATGTAGTCTCCTAAATATGTTCAAAAATGGAGAAAATTTTATCCATTTATTTTGAAAGTTGTATCAAATTTAGTTACCATAAAAATGAGGAAATTCTTGTTGAGTTAGAGTTTGCATGGTCAAAAGGTAAAGCTACTAGGAAGTCACTTACAAGTTACCTCCTATACCGATCATGAATCAAGAAATAGGTCATGATAAAAGTATTTGTAATCCTTTGTCTATATACAAGGAAATGAAATTTTATTATTAAAATATCTTTCAAAAAACAAACGGATTATATTTTTATAGAGTAAAAATTAAAATCAGTAAAAATAATTTAAATGACATAATTTAAGTGACGTATTTAGAGATGGCTTTTTCATTGTTAAATGAGACTTTAAGAGTCATATTTATTTTTTGAATTTAGCAATGAGTTTTTCAACTCATCACTAATTTTGTCACTAGTTTTGTTAGATTTTAAAAACTTTTCCATTTAAAGCTCTATCCATCATTAATTTTGTTAGTACAATTTACTAGCAGAGTTAGCAACAGAGTTAAAAAATTAAGGCAATAAATTGCTAACTGATTTAGCGAAGGATTTTTACACAAAAATTTAAAAATTCATTTGGTGGTGGAGTGATTTCTTTAATGAAAATAGCAACGAAATCAGTAACGAGCATTGCTAAATAATCCATCGATAGTCTATATATAGACACTGTTTCATTAATTATTAATTAGCTATATCTATTGCTAAATTGAATTATATATCAATCCTTGGTGTTAAACCTCTCATTTTTTTTCTTTCTTTTCCTTTCCCCTACCTTATCTTCCACTGCTATGTTGCCATCATTATTGCCATTGTGATCTCTTAGCTCGATTAAGCATTTTAATTAGTTAGTTTCCTTTTTTCATCTTAGTTTATTAGTTTTTCAATTTTTTAGGATTTAATTTTGTGATTTGTGATAAGTTAATGTATTGTAGTGATATTTATTTTATTATTGAATATTTTTGTAATTAATTATTGTATTTGTTATTTTTGTAAAAAATAACTTTTAGGAAATTTTTCATTTTTTTGGGATTTAATTTTGTGATTTTTTATGAGTGGATGTATTATAATGATATTTGTTTTATTGTTGAATATTTTGGTGATTAATTGTTATATTAGTGAATATTTTGTGAAAAAGTTCTCTTCAGGAGTTTTCCAATTTTTTTTTTTTTGAGATTTAGTTTCATGAGTTGTGATGAGTGGATATATCATAGTGATATTTATTTCATTATTGAATATTTTGATGATTGATTATTATATTAGTGATTATTTCTAAAAAAATAAATTAACTTTTAGGGATTTTTTTCAATTTTTTTTATTTTTTAGGATTTAGTTTTGTGATTTTTGATGAGTAGATATATTATAGTGATATTTATTTCATTGTTGAATATCTTGGTAATTAATTATTGCATTGGTAATTATTTCATTAAAAATTACTTTTAGGGATTTTTTTAAATTTTTTAAGATTTAATTTTGTGATTTGTGAATATTTTGTATATTGTAATAATTTTTTTTGTATTATTGAATATTTCTGCCTCATTTAACGAAGGACTTAATACTTTTTCTCTATTTTTACTCTAGCTACATCAATGTTGGTAGGTTATAAGGATGAGATAAATCATTCCAATGTCATGGGTTACACAGTTGAAGTAATTCATTTTTGCTATTCCTTAATTCTTGATTAATTGTTGTTCCTAGAATGCTTTTATTCTAATCTAGGTTCTACTATGATGAATATGTAGATTGCATGGTTAGGAAAATAAAGGTTGTTATTTTTTATAAAACTAATACAAACCAATATATCTTCTATTTATCATGATATTTTGCATTTTTTTAAATTGCTTGCTTTATGGAATGAGTCAACATATCATTTTAGGATTCTATCCTCTATTTAGTTTTCTATAGTGGCGTAGCCATGAGCATGTGCAAGTAAAGACATTAAATCTAAGGTATAATTTGTATATTTATTATGAATGGCATTTTTTATACTTTCCTATCCATGACCTATAAGCCTAGGTTAAACTTAAAAATTTTTGAAAATAGGCAATTATAATGTTAAATAAATTAACACTTTTATAGTTCAATTGAAAATGGTATATATGGATAGTATATGTCAAAAATTATATAAAATTGGGGTCCAATCTATTTATTATGGTAGTTGCTATATTTATAGTAAGGTTTACTTGAATAATTAAAATTCATTTGAAATCCCGTGCATTAAAATTAGGATTCTTAATTTTTAAGCTTTATAGGTCTTCATTAAATGTCATCTTTTTTTTTACTACTACTTTATTATATATAAAAGGACTAACTATTTTTAGTTCTAACTTAAATTTAATTTCTTTTTTTCTCTCATAATATCAATTTCGCTTAAAATTTCTTTGGTAAGCCTCCCTTATTTGGGAAACATAAATGTGGACATTTTTAACCAATTTGAAAGGCTTAATATGTATGTGAATATCATTACTTTGTTTAAATAGGTCGTCAAAGAAAAAATTATCATTCTATCTTCTAGAACAAATTTTATAAGTATACTCTTTCTTGTGGCATATTTGCATGCAATTTATAACTCTTCATTTCTTTAAATCTTAGAAAATAAATATGTTAAAAATACTAGGAAGTATGTAATTATTAACGGGCCGTTTGGTTCGGGGTCTTCAGAAAAGGGAAAGAAAATTGCAGGGTTTCATTCCCTTTGTTTTTGTTTAGTTGAGAAAAAACTCATTCCCTTTCCCCTTTTTCCCTTAATAGGATTACCCCATTTAAGGGAATGGTGATTCCCCCCCACTCATTAGGGAATCCCATTCCCTTTTCCTATCTTCTCTAATGATATTATCAAATAATCATTATATATTAATAATATTATTAAATATTAAATATATAATAAATATTTTATTATTATTTAATTATATTAATAATATTATAGTATTTTAATACATGTTATTTTTAATATTATAATATTTTTAATATTAATAATTAATAATAATAAAAAATAATAATAAATAAAAAATAAATAATAATAATTTATTATTTATAATAATTATTACCATAAATAATAATAATAAATAATTATTATAATATTATTTAATTATGTTAATAATATTATAATATTTTTAAGTTATTAAAAATTAATAATATTAATAAATAATAATTATGATAAATAATAAAAATAATTAATAATTAATTTATATTAATAATATTATTAATATTTATTTAATAAATAAATAATTTTTATTAAATATTAAATAAATAATAATTATTATAATATTATCTAATTATATTAATAATATTATAATATTTTTAATTTATTAAAAAATAATATTATTTATTTTTTAAATAAATATTAATAATGTTATTAATATATAATAATAATTATTTATTTAATTATTATTTTAATAATATTAATTTTTAATAAATTAAAAATATTATAATATTATTAAATACTAAATAAATAATAAATATTATAATATTGTTCAATTGTATTAATAATGTTATAATATTTTTAATAATAATTATTTTTAATATTATAATATTTTTAAATTATTAATAATTAATAATATTAATAAAATTATAAATATTAAAAATAATAATTAAATAAATAATTATTATTAAAATTATTATAATAATATTAATTATTATTAATATATTAATAATAGTTAAAATAGAGTATTAATAAAAATAATATTAATAAGATGATAATAATTAATAATAAATAATTATAAAAATTATAATATTAGTAAATAAAATAAAAATAATAAGATAATAATTATAATAATTATTTTAAAAATAATTATAAATATATTATTTTTAATGTAATAATTATTAATAAAAAAAATTAAAAATACTTGATTCCCTTTTCTGTTTGAACCAAACAAATTGGGTAATCAGGAGCCATTCCTTTCGTTTCCCCCTAATTCCCTTTCCTGATTTCATTCCCTTTCTCCAGTTTGAACCAAACGGCCCCTAAGTATGATTATTTAATAATTTTCTAATTATGAGGGGGACTGCACTTCTAAATGCTTATAACACAAATAGTCAAGGAGCTTAATATGGGTTTTATGGCTTTGAAGGCTAATGTAAACAATTGGGTATTTGGAGGTGGCCACCTAACAAAGGAAATTAATAGTGATGAAAATTTTCCTCTGGTATAGCATCCTTGAAGTAGTTCTTTACTTTCATATCCATTAGAACCATTTTAATCTTTAAGGCTTTTATTAGTAAAACCTGATAGAAATACTTATTTATTTTTCCTAATGGTACTCTTGGATTCACTTCATTGAGTAGGCAGTGAGCGAATGAAAACAAGGTCATTTTTATCTATTTTAAAATAGTATTTTGACATGAATTGTAGCAAAAGAGGATAACAATTTAGGAGTAGCAATTTGCATTTCATTAATTGATGATTGAGTAGCATAAGCGTAATATTAATACATTGTTCAAGAGCTAGCGATTTTTTGTATTTGTTTTTATTTTCACATGTATAGAGCTTGAATATTAATTATTTTAAGATATATATTTGAATTTGTTAATTTTATCATATTTTTACTTAATATAAATAAAATATCTACATTCAATTTTATTTTATGAATCAATTTTATTTATGAAATTTGATTGGCGTATTTGATTATTAAAAGAGTCTAGGCTTTAAAAAAACATATTTGATAGGGTTTTTTGGATTGCTATAAAAATAAATAGTATATTGACAAAGTGCATAATATTAGTGGCAATATTTTGAACATGATGTCACAAGCTTTCTAGGAAATTTACAATTTAGTAATAGATTTATTAATGGTTTAAAATTAATCCATCACTAAATTGAAATTTAATGACAAAAAAAATTCATTGCTAATTCATGTTTCAAGGACAAAGATTTGTTATTTTATATGAATTTAGCGATAGAAAAATATGTCACTAATTCCATCCCTTGTGTATTCCTTCTATTGTTGTCCTTACAAATTGTTATGGCTTTAGTGATGAATGAAATAAGCGATGAAATTTCTCTAATTAGTGACAAAATTTTCCATCATTAATAAATATCTTTTGTGAAAATTTTAAGAAAAAATAGTAAAAATACACATTGATGCTAATATATATATATATATATATATATATATATATATATATATATATATATATATGTATGTATGTATGTATATATACACACACATACATACACAAACACACACCATTGTTTACTACTATTTCTTTGTATATGTTTTTAGTAGTGCTACTTGTATGCAAGTATAAAAACATGTTAAGCTAAGTCAAGTCTTAACATGTATAGATCAAGTTTGTTACATAAATTTTTAGCTTGAGTTTGACTTATGAGTTATTTGTACCCCAAATTTTCAACCTAACTTGGTGTTAAGGGGTAGAGCTAGAGGATGATATGAGTTCTTTAAAGTAGAGGTATAAGTACAACAATGAGGTGCTTAAAGATAGCTTAAGAAAACAAAGAGTAAGCATTAAGAGTGGAAGTTTGTTGAGCAAGGCAATGAAGTGTTATAATGTGGTAACATTCTCTTTATAGGTCAATGGATGGTATCTATAGGTGCTAATGAATGGGAAAGGCACATGCAAAGGCATGTAAGGATGATAGCAATTTGTGTGAGAATGTTAGAGTCGGTTAGGTAGGTGGTAGACAAGTAATGCATTGGAGCACTACCCAATGGAGGTAACGAGAGGTGTGAATGAATTTGTGGGTTCATAATTGGTTAAGGCTTATTTGTTTCTTGTAAAAAATGTGTTGAGAGGGCACTCTTATATCCTTCACACTCACTTTGGCTTGAAAGATTTGCAATAAGAAAGTTTAAGCATGATATCTGTAATACTCTTATGTTCTAAAGGTAAGGCCTTTACTTTAATATGACCAAGTCACACTTAAAAGGATTCTTAATGCATTGGTGGAAAAGGAAATCTTTGTTTTCTATAAGTAAAGTGACTTTGGCCTTAACTTACATAACTATCAACTAGTTTTGGTCTTTGTAAAATTTTATTTGTTTAGATCCTTACAACATTTCATAGCTATAGTAACTTGGTCTCTTGAGGACCTTTTCCTTCGATTCAAAAAGAAAAAGTTCCTTTGCTTAAGCCAAAAACTTCTTTTGGACATTTTTTAATGTGTGAAATATTATATTGATTTTATAGTTTGTATTAGTGGAACTTTTAGGGGTGGAGCTAGAGGTACATGATTCTAAAAGAGGTGGCTCTTGGTTTGAGTCATTGTTTAGTCTCACGAGTCAAGGTTTACATATCTAACTTGTTTAAGAAGCTTACGTTGAGTTACTGATCTATTTAACTCTAATTACTGAAATCTAAATAAATCGTTAATCATATATATAAGTCATCAATAGGCTTCTTAGTTAAAATAATAATAATTTTGTTAAATAAATAAGATATTGAGTAAAATTTTATCTATAACTTTATAAAATTCTTAATAATTCAATGTAATGAACTATAATGATAATTATTTAAAATAAAAAAGATTAAATGATATAATAATATAAATTTGTTATGTACAAACCTTAAAACTTTAAGTGGATTGATGGCTAAGTTGAAAAAGGAGAAAAAGACATAATGATAAAAAGGTAATAATTATAATGCAACTATGTTAATAGTATTAGATTAGGATAATATTAAAATTGGTCAATTTAATAGATCAATAAATTAAACAAATAAAACATGTTTAATAAATAAATTATTATATTAACTTAAATATGATTTATTTAATTAAATAAATAGATCAAACCAGGCTTTAATCATAAGGATCTAGCGAACCACCTCATTTATTGTATTCTTGATTATGGGATTGGTATCTCTCTCAACATGTCCCCCCCCCCCCCCCCCCAACGATGATGCGTGTGATTGGATTCTATATGTTGCAAGCCTTTCTGAATTTGAATTCTCAATTTTTTTCGTGAAATTGAAGATATAAATTTAGAAAATAGATAAATATAAAAATTTTAATGATAAATTTTATTAAAAATAAAAGATTCATAATATAAAATTAATTATATCTCTGCTTATTATAAACTAAGGAAATTAAATATATCGGATGCGAACTTCATATAATATTAAGCATGAATTTGTAATCTTATAAGACATTGGCAAAGTCACATACAATTTAATCTGGCCATGTACTTCTACTAAATTTTTTAAAATTTCATGTGCTGTTATATATATAATTTAAAATGCTCCCACTTAATTTCAAGTTATACTCCTATTAAAATATCGAAACACACACTAATTATCTCTTCCATTATTTTTTATTGGATTTGATTATATATTTCTTTAATCCCTTTATCTTCTTATGATCATTAAAAAAATACTAATTGAAATAAAAATATAATAAATATATTCAGAGCTAACAAAGTTTAGTAGGACTAATGGTGTAGATATTTAATCTTTCCAACTAATAATCGAGAAGCCTGACAACTGGATAACCTTAATTTTACATGTGATTACAACAATTGTAAAAAGAAATTTGCGAAGAATCCATTAATGGTTAATTTATTACATATATTATGAAAAATATATTTAACATGTTTAATAATAGATTAATTATACAATAATTTTAAAATCTGAAATTATGCTACAGTCAATACTGTAATGTAACTGACTAACTGTGGTTAAAATGAATTTGAATTGCATTAAAAATAAACATATTATTATTGACTAATTTATCTACTTACAACTCAATTTAAAATTTTAAATAAGTTATTCATGATCCATGATCTATTTATTGTTGTATCTTATTATTTTTTTGAATGTAATTTTTTTCATTACTATCTTATATTTGTTATTAAAAAATTTTAAATTATATTTTCACTCTTTTTAAAATTTTTAATTTTAATTATTATTAATGATATAAATAACTATTTTCTTAATATTATATTTTTTTAAAATAATCTAAATATCAAACGCAGCTGCCAAATATTTTAACATTAGAATATATTAAACAAGTGCACAGAAGGAGTTTAACCTGTATTGCCGTTAAGTTACTGTAGTTAACTACTGAATCATTAAAAACACACATTATTAAGTCAATGGTGTATGAGTACACCATCAAATTTGATTATTGATTAAATTTATTTTTTTTTAAAATTAAATTTTATATATTTGATTAATAATTAAATTTGATGGTGTATGGCTAATTACTTAGTAGTGTACCGTAGAATTTTCCAAAATAAAAACAACGACAAATATTATGCCCAGCAGTAGCACAGAACCCTTAAAGTTAGTCTCTGTTTTTGTCGATCCCACGCATGCACGTCTAAGCCAACAGGATTTTTTATTAATTAGTCTATTTAAATTTATTTAAAGAATTTTACTTTGGTGAAAAAGAATCAACATCTCATAAATATATTTATAAGATAAATAATTTAAAAATTTTTTTTAATTTATATTAAATTGTAAAGATATTTTAATATAATATTTACCTTAGTTTATAATATATAATGTAATATTAATTTCTATAATGCAATCACTTATTTTTTATAAAAATAAATGAATAAATAATTATTTATAAATTGACCCAACATAACCTTTATTTGAAAGTGTTAATATTAATGACCTAATTTATATTAATCCTGAAACTAATATAAATAAATATAGATAACTCAAAATAAGAATGAATGTAAATAAATAAATGAAAACAAGTTTTAATTATTAGCTTTACTTATTTGTGTTCGAAATTAAGTAAATTAACCCTTTTTTTTGTTCAAATTAAGTTTGCTATTGGAATCATTTGACACTCAATGTAATATATTATATTATATTTAATATCATAATTTATTTCATAGTTAATTTTATTAAAATTATTTATAATAATCAATTTGATTAATTGTGTTATTTGATGAATCAGATAATTGTAATAAACATAAAGTAAATTTGATTCATTTAACTTAGTAAAAGAGTCAATTTTTGAACTTTAGATTTAAGTAATTTAGTTGGTGAACCCAATTCATCAATTTTTGGATCCAATCACAAGCGATTTACAGAGTATCATAATGCATTTGCAGCTCAAATCACAAGCTATTGTTGGATCGAATCATAATTGATTTACGTTATATATCATCATTCATCAATTTTTTGGTACTTGTCACTCATAGTTTTGATGTTGCATTGTAATTGTCACTCCTTCGTATTTCTTGCTCTTAATGATGCATTCCACTAAAGAAAAACAACAATATATATATATATATATATATATATATATATATATATATATATATATATATATATATATATATGTATATATATATATATATGTATGATGTTACATTGTCATTGTCATTCCTTCTTATTTCTTGCTCTTAATGATGCATTCCACTGGCGATAAAGTCTTCATCTTTTGTCTTCGTTTCTATCGTATTTCTAAGGAAAAAAAAGTCCGATTTTCCGCCAAGCGGATGTTTGGCCAGCTTGTAGAAATTAAGATTTAATTTATTGTTTAGAAGATATTTTTATAAAAAATTATATATATATATAAATGAATGAATGAATGTCATGTATATCCATTGTTGGAATAAGTTCATAAAAATAATTGATTTTGTGAGTTATTTTATTTTTAATAAAAATAATTATAAGTATTTTTTAAACATTTATTTTACATAAAAATTGAATAAATGTCTAATTAATTGTATTATATATACTTATGTGATCATAATATAGATTCACAAAAAATATGAATATGAGTTATTTACAATTAATAAAATTCTTATTCATAGTGTATCAATAAAGTTGACTATTTTATTAATGCTGTTATAAATTTGGGAAACTTGATCATATAAAAATTATAAATGTATTTAGTATATCGCGTATGATTCCAAATGGACTATATATGACTACTATCAATATAAATAAAATTTCATATACATTAGTTTGTTTTAGTAAACTAAATATTGAGTATAAAAATTCTTGAATTATATATAATTATACTTTTATAAATATAATTACATATGAATTACAAATGGGTAGGGCTCAATTGAAGCTCAGTATATTTCGTAATCTAGTATTAAAAATATAATTAAAATATTATAATATAGAATTTGGTGATATCATAGTTTTAGTGAATTTCAGTAGTTAATTATAAGTTTTAAGCCTAAATACTCAACTCTAATTAAGTTAGAAGAAAGTTGAATAATAATCATTAAAGAAATTATTAAATACTAAAATAAATTAAATTGATTTTATCAATATAATTAAATTTTATATAAATGAGTATAAGTAAAGAATTAATGTGATATGAGAATAAAATTTAGAAAAACTATTAGGTTTTTGAATTTTTATTTGAACAAAGGAATATATAATTAGAATATAATTTCAGTTTCATTATGTAAGGAACTGAAATTAAATAATTATATTTAATTACTTGAAAGCTAATTATATACATGTGTGTGTATCCTTAAGATCTTTTTATTAGTTTGAGTCTCTATATATGCGGCTATTAGGTTAGGTTAATTGAGAAAAAATTATTAAATTGATATATTGAAACATATGCAAGGCCTTGTTATTAGATCCATACATGTGGCCCATATAATTAGATAATAGGAATTAGTTTTCAAAACTATCAACTCTTAGAATACTCTCCCTAACAATTATCTTAAAGATGTATTTGGATAAAATTTTATTAGATATGGTTTGATTTATTTAATTTAATAAATAAAATCATATCAAGAATTTGATAGTGATATTATTTGATTTTAAATATTTGTTGGATATATATATTTCCAAATAGAAACTCTAATTAAAAATATTTAAAATTAAAAACTTTAGGACAAATTATATTTTTAATGAAGCACCATGGGTCTTAATGAGATATCTTGAATGTTAATGAGGGCATCATGGGCCTTAACAAGGCATTAAAAGCCTTAATGGGATATCATGAGCTTTAACAAGACATTATTGGTCATAATGGTATATTATGAGCCTTAATGTATCAATATAAGAATGATGTTTTGGGACATTAATGTACATAATTTGTTGTCCTAATACTCTTCAATAAAAAAGATATAAGAGTTCTAGTTTCTATAGAAGGAATAGAGTCGCTCAACACAATTCGAGTAGGTTGTTACTAGATCCATTTAACCCGACTTGTTTGCTTCGTTTAATTGATGAAATATTACATATTTTTATTTATAATATAATATATAATTTAAAATTTAATTTTATTGTTTTAATTTTTTTTATTTAATAATACTTATTTATAGTAAATATGTTTCTTTTTTTAAATATATATTTATTATTTTACAAAAAATATATCTTTATTATTATTTTATTAATTAAAGTTTTATTAATTTGAGTTCAAATAAAACTCAAGCTCACTTTAAACTTGCTCAATTTTAAATGAGACATGTTGATAATGTTAAAATTTGACCTATCTCAGTTGCACATAGCAATTGTGTGCAAAAATGAAAGGAAAATTATGCAGCCTAATTTTGCATATGATATGATGGAATGGAATAATTATTATATAATTATACTTGGTGCAACTAGTGATATAGGAATAGAATAAAAATAGTTAATATAAAAATAAAAATATATCTAAATATATTTTTAAAATTTTCTAATCATTATTAATCCAACTTACTTCAAATATCATATTTTTTTTAATTTAAAAAAGTCTAACACTTGAAACATATTTGTCCTAAGCTAAAATCAAACATACATTTAAAATTTTCTATAAAAAGGGCACATAAGAAAATAAATAATTACACACAAAAAAGTACAAGTGTCACACTTTCATATTCTCCCTTTTAATGCTTCTATTAATTAATGCACCAAGAGGAGCTCTTAAAAATTCAAATCCTAATTTTGGAAGTGTTTTAGTAAACAAATTAACAAACAAGTTAATTATTTGTGATGCAATGAACAATACTAATTTATTTTTCTTTTTCTGCATCACGAGCAAAATAATAATATTTGAACTTTATACATCTTGTCTTGCCATGATTAGTAAGAATTTTCTTTTCTAACCATTGAAATGATTGATCTGTTGTTACAAAAAGTCACAATTTTATGATTTTGTTGTAAGAAATTTTTAGGATTCACAAAATAATTTAATATTCATACAACTATAAATCCATAAAGAGGAGTACAATAATTGTACAAATAAAATAAAGAATTTTCGAATTACCTGACCCTCCTGTTGCATTCATGATGTCTGATTGTGAGATTGGTTGGATCACTGCCCACTTTTCCTCAGGTGAGTCTTAGAGAGAATTTTGGAATTACAAACTGCAATGTGATGGGAGACTGCAGCTCACCTTATAAGGAGGTGGATAGGGATCCTAACCCTAACCCAACTAGGATTAATTGACCCATCACAATTAATCTAGAATAAGGTATATGCACACACTTTAGAGTTTTAATATAACACAAAGTTTAGACATTATTATTATATTAATGACATTAAATTAATATTAATTCAATTATATATTAAAATATGTTTAGTCCATTATTTTACATTTGTTGCTACCGTAAATAATCCAAATAGCTTAACTGGCACAACTAGAGGTTGCAATAAATTCTACTTCAACAATAGATTATGCAAAAATATTTTTCTTCTCTGAGTTTCATGAGAGCGCATTGCAGCCAAGAGAGAGAACATATTCAAATTTGTTCTTCATTCATCAACAAAATCAACCCAATTACTATTAATCTAACCAAGTAAATCATGACTTTCATTAGATTGATACCATATGCCATAATCAACGATGTCTCTGATGTATCCTAACACCCTTTTAGCAACTCCATAATGATGCCTCTGATGTATCCTAACACCCTTTTAGCAACTCCATAATGAGTTTAACTTCGGGTTTCCATGAATTATTTAACATACTCGTAACATATATCAAATTTGGCCATGTTGCAATCAACAATAAGCCCATATCAAAGACATAAATCTTGCTTCATCAACTTTTTTATAACCATCATTTTTGGACAAATTCATATTAATTAGAAGTTGAGTAACAACTTGCTTATAATGATTTATTTTGAATTTTTTTCAAAATTTTTTCAGCAATTTTTTTGGAAAATAAAATTTTCATCATTTGACTTAATAGACTTGTATCTCCCAAAAAACAATTCATCACACTAAGATCATTCATTTCAAATATCTTTCTTGTTTGCTTCTTAAGAGCATTAATCAAATTTTCATTTGCTATCGATCACTAACAAATCATCAACATATAAAGAGAGAATAATGACATTAGAAGTATAAAAAATATTATAAAGTGCCTGAGCTGTACCCAAAACAAAAAAAGAAAAAGAAAGAAAAGGATTGTGGGCTTACTTATTTTTTAAGTCACTTTTAGTAAAATAAGAGTTAATTCTACTGTACCAAATTCTTGGAGTTTGTTTGGACCATAGAGCCTTTTCCAAATAATAAATGTGATCTTTTCCTTTTTTTTTCCCATCATTTATCAATATTGATTTTTAATTTTATTAATTAAAAGATAGTCTAGTCCCCACGAATTTTGTGTATTTAATGAGTTGTGGCATTAACAAATGGTTGTGAAATAAACTTTACCATACCGTTCTTATAGAAAAGTAAAAAAAATTATGATTATTATATTTTATATTAATAACTAAAATTAAAATATAATTTATGATCACATAATAAAAAATTATATAATTTTATATTTTAATATTAACTATCAACATGAAATTTGATAGCCTTAATTTATTCCTCTTATTTCATATAAAAGTTGTCATCACTCCCTATATTATGAAAAAACCATTGTGCTACGAATTTAAGATTTCTACCGATTTAAATAAAAACTTAATATATTCTTCATTTTTTTAACAATAACAATGGTTAAATAGTCAGACTCAAACACAAAAAATCGAGATCCAATTTGAAATGCAACAAAAACAAAGCCATCTTAAAGGTATAGAGCTCCTTGAATGTAAGAAACTTCGAATAAATTGTCACACGAGATTAGAACATTTAATTCAAATACGGGTAATAATGTTGAGAAAAGGAACCTGTAAATGATAGAATGTGCAACTAGAAATCTTTTGTTGACTACAATGTTTTTGTGGTAGACTAAGAGATTACTATTCCAAATCTTTGGACTCGTTTGATTTGTAACCAAAATATGAGAAATTGTATTTTTCAGAAAATAAAAAACTGCAAATTATTTGATTGTTCATAAAATATGAGAAATCACTTCTCAGAAAATTATATTTCTCACAAAATGTGGGAAATCATTTATTTACTCTCCCTAGGTAATTTTTATTTTCTAGAAAATATAACTTCGTCCATGTTAATCAAACAATATTTAGAACTTTCCGAAAAATTCACATAAGAAGTAACTTTTTAGTAAATTTAACTTACTGTAGGAACTTATTTCCCATATGAACTAAACAACTCTTTTATATATAATAAACTATGAAAAGGGACAAATAGTGCTATTAAAAATAGAAGTTCTATGCGATATACCACAACACGATATATTTTACAATCATAGATGTAATAATTTTTCTACCAATAAAAATAGATGTAATAATTTATATTTGTGTGACTAAGTCTTCCCGTAATAAAATTAATCACTAATTTGTTGAGCCATCATGAAAATATTTTGGTTGGCTTATTGGAATGCTATTAAACAAACACCCTGCCGGCAGCTAAAAGAAAGGAATGTAAAGTTAAATCTTAATAAAGCTCGGAGAATAAAAAAGAGGGGGAAATATGCATAAGTGTATGGACAAAAATTTGTATAAGCTTAGTGCCAGAAGGCATGTTAAATTCCAACTGATGCACTAGTGAATTATTATTTGACTAATGTTATATATGGATTAATATAATATATATGCATCAGAGGATGGACAAAAGTTTGAAATGTAATTTTATGCAACTTACTTTACAATATTACAATTAAGTAAATATAATAATAATTACCACCAAAGTGATTGGTTTAGAGATACGAAGTCATACTTCACCTTAAGAGTTACGTATTTGGTACAAGAAAGTATCAATTTGATTCTAGAATTTTTTAGGTAATAATTATGATTTAAATCAAATATTTTGTGATGGGAGACTCCTTAATAATGTAATAAGCACATCAGCAAAATTTATAACAAACGTTAAGATAGAAAATGACATAGTAGATTGTTAAACTTTGCCCTTAAACACTAGATTTTCGCTGGTAAGTTTTAAAAAATGAATAAAGACTGTTGGCCAAGTCGGAGGCTCCGTTATTTTTGGGGAAAAGTTGCAATCTTTCACACTCGGTTTCTGATTAGGGGACAGCCATCCAACTTTAGCCCACCAGGTGATTATTTAATTTTAGGAAAATACAGTATAAAACATAACCACTTAAAACTTTTAATGTCTACAAATAACTCCCCTAAACTTCTATAAAACTTGAAAACATTAGTTTCCAAATTAAAAGAATCAGCAACAAGCACGTGATATGCAACTGACTCTTTTCTTTTGATTTGACTGCAGATTTTACTTCACTCTATTTTCACGTATCATTTTTGTTATGAACCAATTCCAAATCCTTTATTCCTTTGCAAGCATTTATGTTCTTTTCACAGACCTAAACATCCAACTTCAAACTATTTGGCATATCAACTGAACCCCTTTTTTCTGGTGGAATTAGTTTCTACAATTAAATCAAAAGAAGTGGAATTTTTATACAAAGAGAAGACTCAAAGAAGGTTGTGATATGGTTGAAATCGCCAACAACAATTGATCTGTCCTTAAACCTTTCAATGCAAAAGCAATCAGATCCTCTATAGAGTAACTTGCAAAAAACATTTAGCTTAAAAATCATGGCGAAAATGAAAACTAAAATTATAGACTACGAATTGGAGGCCATCTCCTTTATATTCGTTACTACTCTTCACCATCTCTTACTTTGCCTTTCTCTTTCAGATTCACGGTTGATGGAGGGTGTGAAGATTCCTCATATCACACTATGCTTTTTATTTGGCATTCTCAGAAACAAATAAGTTGAAGACAAAAGAGAGAGCCAATAAATGGAGAGTTAAATGAAGAAAAAGCCCAGAAAATGCCATAAATATTTTTGCACTTAAAGCGATAAGAAATGCTAACTATTGCTGGTGTGGGGTTGCCGTTTCTTATAACTTGGAATCAAACGTTTTCAAGTTTTATCAAAGTTTGTGGGATTACTTGTAGATTTTGAAAGTTCAAGAGACTATAAATGTATTTTACCCTTTAATTATGCTTAAAGAATACGCTGTGTGCGGCCACTACCCAACTGAATAACAAAACTAACTGACATTCTAAAAGTTTACAAATATTACACAATCTCCACCCACGAGGAACTAGTATAACCAGGAAAAACGAATGACAACCATCGATCGATACTGCTGAGAGCAACATCATCATTCTTTTCATGTTCACTCTCTTTGAGCGACCAAAACTTGAATCTAAAACCATTATAAACACCTTTTTTCCATGAAAAAACTATCATTTCTATTAAATTTAACCACGTGATACTGCAGCCGCTGCTTGTCCCTGTTCTAGCAGCAGCCACAATATACATTAAAGCAACTTAATACTGTGCCGTAGAAGAACAGTTCAGCATCCATGTATTACTAGTTGAGCATCATGGTGAAAAGGAAGACCCAAAAACCAACGTGAATATGCCAAGTTGCCAACAGGAATCTAGGATTTTCAAAATGAAGTTTAACAATTCTCTCCAGAGGAAATTTACACCAATAATTATATTAAACGTAAAATTAAACAACCATTAATACTAATTATAAAATATGAACAATATAATAGTCAACTCACTTGAAGTGAGGGACTACTTGTTATATTTATTTGATTATAATTAAGAGAGTACAAAAGCATTGAAAAATTAGAAAATTGACAACATATACACAACTTTTCTCTCTTGAGCTTCTGCCCATCTGTTTTGCTCATGATTTTGGTCAAAGCGGCTTGGTCCATTTAAATGCAAATTGTAATTTCGTGGCCCTGGCTCGTCATGTTTGATTACATATGCAAGTCGTAGATATCGTTGAAAGCATGAGTGAGACTCATTGAATTGAGGCAGGAAAAACGTGTGATTGATTTGCTCGTGGAGCCAATTTTATATGGATGTCAGCGCTCTACGGGATGCTAATGAA
Source organism: Sindora glabra (assembly GCA_020226215.1). Classification (NCBI taxonomy): domain Eukaryota; kingdom Viridiplantae; phylum Streptophyta; class Magnoliopsida; order Fabales; family Fabaceae; genus Sindora; species Sindora glabra. The sequence goes on along the minus strand of CM035230.1, from coordinate 54,343,730 downwards.
ATGCAGGGAAATGTCCCGAGTCGGGTGAAAAGGCTATCAAATGCGTTTTAGACCATGTGTGGACTCAAATTCTATCAACTATGTTCCTACAATCCAATGAGAGAAAGCATGGGGACAGGCAGTCGTCTCCTGCCTTCAAGACCAAATCTCTCTTCGCCCTCCCCACCCCCCCGCCCCCCAAAAAAAAAAAAAAAGACATCAGCTATGTTTCCAAAATCCAGTAAGAAAGCATGGGAGTAGGTTCCCTCTCTCACTCTCCCTCCCCCTCCCTTTTGAACACAGAACTTACAAGTAAGCAGCTCTGGCTTCTCCTACATATTAGGATACATTCATAATCATAATTCTACTGATATGTTAGAGAGTTAAGAGTGGAAGGAAAGATGATGAGAGAGAATAAAAGGAGAAGGAAATGAGGAAAATTAATGTTTAAGTCAATGATTTCGCCTCCAATTGTTTAGGATGTTTGAAAACCCTCCAAATTGGATGAATACAAAATTGTTAGTAATGGTGGGTTTTGAAGGATTTTGGAGGATTAATAGTAAAGTTCCAATTTCTTCCCCTCATCAAAACTAAGAGGGGGAAGGTTATAACATAACCTCCCATTCCCACTTCTTCCCCTACTATCTCCTCCATCTAAATATAACATAAAACTCCTCTTAGCCAGGATTCTTAGCATATCTAAAAAAAGGAAAAAAGGCAAGGGTTTGCTATTCCTCGTGAACAAACAGGATTATTAAATGCAGCGTTGGATTCACAAAGAAAACAAGTTAATTAATACAAGTCAAAACAAAATCGTTTATAATCAATTCTAAAGAAGCAGGGACCTTAAGTTGATTATTGATATGTATTATGTAATCACAACAACAGACCAGATACTAGTGCCTAGCAAGTAAATCGTAAGCAGAAGTATATATGTGTATATAAAATTGACAGACACAGATTCAGACCAGAAGTTTGCCAATTTACTTCTCTATTTCGCTACTATCATTATTATCAATTCCAGAATAAGGTAGCAAAGTCCCTTATTTTCATACCACTTCCTTGGCGGATGCTGGCACAGACTCCGATACAGGAATCTTGACGTACCCCATCTTCTTCGGGCTTTCAATCTCATCCTCATCAACATAATCATCGAAAGAGCGATAATCATCCCGCTTAAGGAACACAGACCATACCAAATACATTGTAGCAGCAGCAAGACCACCGCAGCCGAGCCCAAAAAGCATAGCCACGACCACGCTCAGGATGTCCTTGGTTCGTTCACGCAGCGAGCTGAAAGCGTGCGATGAGAATCCGAAGGGAGCCCTAATTTGCGATTCCCGTTGCCGATGTTCAAGTTCCTCTCTGATTTCTTGCCCAGGGTGGCCTGGGAGGGCGCGATCGAAAAAGACCTCGGCTGAGGCGATCGAGGGTTTGTCGTGGTTGTTGTGCCGGTTGATGATGTAGACGGGAATCGAGGATCTGATCTGGTCGAAGGTTGAGAAACTTCTCGAGGGCTTATGATCGGCGTGGATCTGGTGGAGGTGGTGGCCAGAGGGGTGCCGGAGGGTAAAGGAGTATGAGGCGATGAAGAAGGATTTGCAGGGCCTTGCGTTGGCGGAAATGGATAGGTAAAGAATCACTAAAAGGATGGCAGCGATCTGTGCGTAGAGGAGACGCGGTGGAGATGAAGCCATAGCGGAGGGCGAGACGGCGGAGAGAGCAAAAACGCTAACGAAATAGATGACGAAGAAAGGACCGAAATCTTGCCCACTTGCTCTTCTAAGTTGGTTCGGTGGAGAAGTCAACCAGTTAGACTTCAAGTGCTTTCTACCGCTGCCATAGATTTGCGGAACGAATTCTGGTACACCACTGACACGCTATGCAAAACTACAACAGCAGATCAACGGTAGAGATTTCATCTTTGACCTTGAGTTACAAGAGGTATTCTGGCAGTTGTTGCTTTCATAGATATTTTATTTATTTGTTTTGAAAGAGATAATTCTAATTTTAATAATGTTGTTTTATACAAGAAAAAATAGATATTGTCTAATTAAAAAATGAAAATTGGCTACAAAATATTTGGGTTAAGTATTAAAATTTGATTATAAATATGATTGAATATGACATAGAAAATTCCTTCCCCACTACTTGTAATCGATCATGCAAAATAATTTTTCTCCTCTTATAATGTAATTTGCATTGTATCATCGTTCGGACTTAAAAATCTTCCTCTTTCATTCTATTACAATATGCTGTACTTGATTATTAAATAAAGAAAAAAATGCATTAATTATGACTCTTCCATCTAATTTCAAAATTGATACGAACCTCATTCAAAACATAAAATAGTATTATATTTAAATTCAAATTTAAATTTTTGTTCAATAAAATAATAAAAAAATAATTATAAATTTAAATTAAATAATATATACCAATATAAGATATTTTAAGTATTTTATGATGAAAATATGAAAAAATTATACTAACCTCCCTTCTAATTTATCAAAACACTACAAAGTTCCCTTTCAGTTTCAAAACCTACGCAATAGTCCACATAACAATATTTCACAAGAAATATCCTTTTAAGATTCTATTATTATATTAAAAAACTAACATTACGTACAATAAAAGTTTAATGATTCAAATACCCTAAGCAAAATCTAATCATATTCCTATTTGGTCAGATTCATCGTTGTTTGAAGCTAAACACTCCTCTCTCTCTGCTTTCGGGTCAATGCTATCGCTTTTTTGAATCCAAAGATGTATAGTGAGGATTGAAGACACAGAACTAGGTTGTGTGAAGGCAAGCAATTGAAAACTTAGCTTTTTGAGAAATTTGAAGGAATTTTGAAATTTTATGTTCAAAATCATGTTAAGATTTAGGGTTTATTTTTTCATAAATTGAAAATTGCATTTAAGATTGAGTTTAAGGGCAAAGAATGGATAAGTCTTTAATAGATTAGCCTTTGATTTTATTTGATTGACATACAAATAATGAATTATATACATATGGCTTACTGATCTTTATTCTTAGGAGAGTAATAAATACTATCTTGTAAAGTTTTAATTAGCAGGATTCAAACTTGATGTGATAGTAATTCTTGATACTGCTTATTAACATGTGCATTATTTGGTTGTAATATATTTCCTTAGTCCACCCATGAAACATTTTCATAAATCCTTGTATAATAGACATTATAAAGCTAGAAGAAAGAAGGAAACTTGAACAAAAAGTCTAAAACAAACAAAAATCAAATAAGATGGAAGGGGCATAGAATGTTGGGTAAAAAATTACCCAAAAAAAAAAGAATATTGAGCTTAATCAATAAAGTAACTACCTACTGTGCTATTTGAAATTGATCTTATTTCTTTTTGTTGATATAAAAAAGATTGGCAAGATAACTTGCTTTTAATGTCCATATTTTCTATAGTTATTTTTAAGTAGGGTCTTACTCTATTTTAATGAATGAGAATGACATACCTTCTTTTATCTTTGTATATGTTCTTGTCTAATATGATTTGTCATTTTATCTAAAAATATCATACCAATTTGAAAGGGTCAATTAATGCTATACAACTAATATAAGTTACAAAGTTGAGAAACCAAATAAGATAAAAGAGTTTAAATTGAAAGAGATAATGGAACTTTCAGGAATATGGATGTACATAGTTTCTTAAAAAATAAATAAAAAAATTGAAGGTATAAACAATTGCCTTTTGTCTTGTCCTAGAAATGTCATATCCTTTTTTTTTTTTAAAAAAAGGCTCTTGAAATTTCATGTAAAAGAATTAGACAAGTATGAAATGCTATATACTACTTAGCTCAAATAATAGAGAGAATAAACAATTTATAAACTTAAATGATTTTAATAAATCACTATGGATGTAATTGAGGGGCAGACCTACCTATAGTAATACACATATTAGAGTCATAATATTAGTAATATGCTCACTCTTTTTTTCAAAACCTTCTACCTAATACTTATTAGGTTTTATGAAGCTTAGTCTGCCTGCATTAATTATAGTTATTATATTAGTGTCCTAAAAAATTAATGCCAAGGTCAGTATATCTAGAATAGCAAGATAGTGAAATAAAACAATCAAGAATTTCAAGTAACTTGCTAAAATCTATAGAATATAAATCATATGGCTTATCCACTCTGTTTATTTACTACATGTCTTTTAACTATTCTCAAGGTAGAATAGAAATGCAATATAACTTCAAGAAATTATGGAGTAAAAAAATGAATGAGATAAAAACAAATATTATAATAAAAATTGTCACTTATTACCATATTTGGTAGAATTGTTTCTCTTTCTCTAGTGATTTAAAATTTGCCATATGTATGTTATATCTAACAAATGTTAAGGAAATTCTTTATTTATGTTAAGTATTGGTAGGTTTATAATATGTATTTATTATTCATTTTAGGGAATATATCCTTTTCTTAGCACTATTTGTATGTAAGATACAAAGGGAAGCAACACATAATTAATGTATAGGACTTGGATGGATACTCCTACATCAAGCTTAATAGTGATCTATATGAGCATGTTCTGACAAACATTCCCGCCACTATTAATGTTAACTTTAGTGTAAGATAGTTTCTTCTAACCCTTGTGATATAAAACATATATGCAGTGATGTTAATTTGATACATATGTTGGAAAAAATGTAATAGTAGTAGGTTTATATATATTTATATATTGTTAGGTTGGAAATTGCTAAGGTTAGAAATTTGCATGCATAAACCCAAGGAGAAAGTGATAGTGAATTGCATGAACAATCCCAACCTTAAATTAATCCTCCAACTTAGATGTGCTATAAGCCCTACTTAAACATTGAACTTAAACAACCTCCTTAGCAACAATGTGAAACCCCTATTGAACCAAATTTAGAATTACATAATAACATGCTTTTGATTATTCCTAATCCTAGTTTAACATTTTATATAGTGATGCTAGTGATAATGATTATTATGTAAGTGAAGATGAGGTGAGTGACACTAATAAGGAAGTTGAAATTGAATATGTTAGTGAAAATAATGATTCAAATCTTGGGTTAGATTTTAGTAAACAATGTGGTGGTTTAGAAAGTGATAGTGAAATTGAAATTGAAAAGATAGATGTTAATAAGAACATAAAAGGAAAGAGATTTGAATATGAAGTGAAAGGTAATATCCAATTAGAGAAGAATAAAATATTTTTAGATGTTAATGAGTTCAAGGCAATCTTAAGGGATTACATTGTGCAAGAAAACTTTAATATTATTAAGGTGAAAAAAGAAAAAAGTAGAGTCACTGCGATATGCATTAGTATTGCCTGCACATGGAGGATCTATGATAAAAAAAATTGCATTCTAAGCATAGTTGCATTAGGAGGTCTACAAAAACCAATGCTATTTCAATATAGATGGCATAAAAGCTAGAGAGTTCATTGAGGGCAGATCTTGACGTGAATTATGATCTTATTAGTGTTAAATGACAATTTTAGAGTGCAACCCCACATCCAATACAACTTTATCAAGCCAGATGTGAAGTAAGGGAGGTAATTATAGCAAAACATGCTCGAAGTTATAAGTTTCTACAACAATATGGCAGGTTACAATTCGAGAGGAATCCAGGTAATATGGTGAATATAGACTATTGGTTAAGTCACTCACTAAGTGATACTCCTACATTTAAGAGATTCTTCGTTTGTTTAGCTATTTTTAAAGAAGGATTCCTCAATAGGTGTAGGCCATTTATAGGATTGGATGGGTGTCACCTAAAAGGGCCTAATAGATGTGTCTTATTATATGTTGTGTCTCTTGATGGAAATAATGGTTTATTTCCCTTTACTTATATGGTGGCCAAAAGTGAGAATAAGGATTTATGGTTATTTTTTCTAGATTATCTTCATGAAGCAACTGAGTCGAGTAAAGAAGATACAACTTTCAGCTTCATGAGTGATAGATAAAAAGTGTGGTGTTATATTAACTTATCCTTTTTCACTCCTTTTTCATTTATAATACAACTTAAACAATTTTGCTTCATTTTGCAAGGCTTAGATGATATTATGAAGATGCAATTTCCATCATCATGGCATAGATTTTATTCTTTTCACTTGTTGAAAAATTTCAAAGCAAAGTATCCATTAATAATACTAAAGGACTTTTATTAGATGATAGTTAATGCAAGCAACAAGTTCTTGTTTAAGAAAGCTATGGAAAAGATATTGAAATATCATGAGAAGGCCTATTCATACATAATGGATATTCATCTATTAGTATGGTCTAGTATGTTTATAATCCAAAAGCCAAAAGTCTATACACAACTAACAATGTGTGTGAATCATTCAACTGATAGATAAATAATCTAAGAGAAAAACTATAATACCCCAAAATAGGATAAGAAATATCAAGTAACTAAAAAACTTTAATTTAGAAATCTCAATAGGAAAAATTGGGTAAATTTTGAAAGAATCGAAAGGATAATTGAAAAGTAATCCTAACTAGAAAATTTTTTGAGGGCTTTAATAGGCACATAATAAATAAAAATTTAATTGAAAATTTAATATTAGACTTATGAAAGTCATTTTAGGAATTTCATAAAATTTAAAAATTTGGTTAGCCGAAAAGTGAGAAAAAGAGCTAAAAATATAACAAAGAAATTTTTAAAATTTTATGGCTGGCCTAAATTAAATTTTGGGACTTAAAAATGATTGTAGAAAATCAAAAGTGAAGTTCTAAAGATACTTAAAAAGTTTAGGAGTGAATTTGCAAGAAAGTAAAAGAATTAGGGTCAAATCGTACTAAACCCCTTTCATCTTTTAAGTGAATCAATCTTTATTTGTTTTAGGCTGGTTTGGCCTATAATTTAGAGGCCCATATTTGGTTTTGGGAGGCCTAAAACATGGGGCCATGTGTTGGCCCAAGCTTATAAAAAAAGCTAAAGACCTAAGTGAGAAAAAGGTGAAATTTTGGGGTCCTTTTGTAATAAACTCTAATTAGCCTTTAAAATGGCTTAAATTTAGTGGCTAAAGAGCTGATCTCTCAGCCTTTTCTTAGGGCATCTAGATGTTGAAAAGAGGCTCCCAAATGTCCTTGAAAATTTCAATAAAAATTAAGTGGAAGATGGAAAATGAAAGTTGGAAAAAAATTTAATTTTTAGAATTTTTAATTAAGGAAAAATTAAGGAAAATAAAAAATAGTTGATCAGCCACTTTCCCAGCCATTTTTATATGCCACTCTTAAAAGAAAACACAAGGAAACTAAGTTAGAACAAAAACAAGTGAAGATCAAGAAGAAATCTACGAAAGATACTAACATTTTCCACTAAGTAAATTCCTATCTTGACCTTTTCAAGTTTATGTGATTTTCTTTCAATTAAAATTCTAAAACCTTAGCATATTTTAGTGATTAGGCTATTGTTAAGGGAGCATTAGAAATCTTGGAGCAAAAAAGGAAAAATTTCAAGGTAAGTAATAAATTGTTGTGAATTTATGAAGTTCCTATTAGTAAATTGTTGAAATTGGCAAATATTATCTCCTTGGTGTAACTTTGTGTTGGTTGCTATATGATCTAGTTTGAAATGGATTTGTACATACTATGATATTTTTGAAATGAGTACTTGAACCAAGGATAATGAGAATAAAGTTGTTACAAATTGTAACAAAAGAATTTGCCAAAGTTTATGCTAGAAATTTGCATAAAGAAAGCTCCATGATGTTGTTGGAATTTTGCTAAAATGTAGTAACGAAAAACCTAGAATTAAAATCATCAAAAAAATTTGATTCTTGACATTATATGGTGTCTCATGATGTGAAGATACAACCCGAGAAGTTTGGTAATTTTTAGAAATTTTTAGAGTGAATTTTTGTTCTAGACCATTAAAGCTGTCCAGAATAGGATTCCAGACTATTCAGTCTCGGGTTTTGAATTATTGGAGGTACCAAATGATCATGAAAATCATGAAAATATTTATAATAGTCATTCATGATGTTTTAAGGTTGTGCAAAAATTTCGTGACCATTGAAGTTAATTTGGTCATCCAATAAAATCATAAATTAAAACTATCCAGAATAGGACTTGAAATTCATTGGGTTAGATCATGAAATTTATGGGTTTAGTAAGAGGTGAATAAAAATTATGAAAAAAATTTGTGGATGCTTTTCGAGATGTTATGAAGCTTAGATAAATATTTTGAAATTTTTAGGATTGATTGGACCCCTTAAATAATTCATTGTTCAAATCTGTCCAGATAATGTTTGGAATAGAAAAATTGGAGAACATCTTTGTAATCGAGTTGCCTAAATTCTAGAGCCCTCGTACACTATTTACTCTATTCTAGAACCCTCATACACTATTTACTCTAACTATCATCTAAGTTGTGAAGAGTTATCATATATTATTTAAAATTTTTTAGATATGATTTAAACGTTAGAGAAGATGTTAGTCTTTAGGGGTGCAAATACCACTTCTTTCCAAACAACTTGATGAAGATTAAAGTGTACCAATGAACTAGAGATAATTTTTAACCAATATGAATGACTTGGTTATGAACTTAAACTTTGTTATGAATATAAATGGTAGTTAGAATAGAACACCAAGAAATGATAAAATGGCTACAAGATCTTCATGGCATAGTTAGTATTTTATTGTACTCTATGGTGAGAAATGCATGTTGTGGTTAATGCATGTGACATCCTACCATTATCTATCATACAGGTAAACTATTGGGAGGGAGATACATCATCTTTCGTAGAGAGAAGAAGAGTGGCTAGTAGTGGAAGGAAAATATTTGTGGCCTTGTACCTAGGGTAGGAGGGATAAGGTTGGATCGAAAATATAAGGTGAAACATGCATACCAACTATTACCATTTCTTACAAAATAAATTCTATAAATAGTAGCTATAAATTTTTTTTTCACTATATCTGAGATATAGGATGAGTTCTTATAAAATGTAAGAACCAAATAGCAAGTTATTACTTACTGAGTATTATAAATACTTATTTTCTAGTTGATTTCCTTCTTTTAGGTACAGGCCATAGATTGGATGCTGCATACTGATACCTATCTTGGAACTATTTGTACTCCTCACAACTCTTTTAAAGTAGTAATCAAATGGCATACTTGGACCACTCCATGTGGTACTAAGGTATATTTTGATACTATAGTTAAAAATTTTAATTCTAATCCTAGTTCAGTTAGATTTTTTCCTCTAGAGTGTGTTCCGAAAGCTAAGAGTAGTGGAAGCAACACCACCCTATCAATATCCAAGGAGCCTACTACTTTCTCGGAATATGATCTTGAGGAGTATCTTGAATGGGGTCCTAATTGGGTTAGTGAGTCTAATAAGTGAACTTAATATTATATGTATATATTTGATATTTTGATCTTACAATGTGTAAATATTTTAAATATAAATATATAATCTACGTTTATTTTCTGTATATTCCTATTACTACTTCTATTAAAAAAAAATTTTTATATGAGTTTTGAATTGTCTGTAAAGCTTGTAAGGATATCTAGTTAGTATCAAAGTATTAGTTAGATATCTTTACGCTAGTAATGACTTTTGTTAAATAGGTTATGACACAAACCCATCATCTAACTTGTGGATGGAATTAGAGCAAACATAATGGACATGTTTTCTATGAGGAATGAAGCAGTGTGTACATAAGAGCATGGAGTTGAGAAAAAGATTGTTAATGAGCTTAATACAACACTTAGAGATTTAAGGTATTGCGAAGTTCATTCAGTTGGAAGAAATCAATTTAAGGTGAAAAATGGATTCATACATTTTGTGGTCAACTTAGAATAAAAGATGTGTGGTTGTAATAGTTGAGAAATCAATGGCTTGCCATGTAAACATGCAATAACATGCATCAACAAGATACACAAAAAATTCAAGATTACTGTGATGCATTTTATATGATAGAAAAGTACATAATTGCCTATTTCTATTTAATTACATCCTTACTAGCTTTAGGGATGCTTGATGAAACTGAAATCAACCTACCACTATTGAAAAGGTTATTGAGTAGTCCTAGGACACAAAGAACTAGGCAAGAAGGTAAAAGACCTCCATCCATTAAAGCACAAAACAATGCTATGGTTAAATGTAGCAATTGGCACTAATTAGGTCATAATAAGAGAGAATGCTAAGAAGCACCAATCTAGCCTAAGATAAAAAAAGGTATTTGTTACATTTTACTCATGTTTAATATCAAAATTATTCATCTAACCACTATTTTTTATGCATAGAAAACTACACTTTCCACCATGCAAGCTACTACTCATTCTACCACTCTTTCAATGTCATTAAGAACTAGATCTCAATCATAGAAGCAAAGTGATGCAAGCACTAAACATTTATCTACACAAGAAAGAGTAATGCCGATATATGAATAAAAAATGGCTAGGAAGGTAAATTATTTCCTTTTCTTTGGTGATTTATCTCATGAAACACCAAGAAGAACAAATAATATGGTTCCTAAGAACATATGCAAAGTTTACTCTCATTTTAGATGATCAATAACAATAGGGAGAGGGGATGGGCTAAATTATTTTAGTTTAAGCTTAGAAATAATCTAGAGAAATCATGTTTGGTTAAAGAGGAAAGAGTAACCATCTTAAAAATAAAGCCAAGTCAAGGGATAATGGAAAATAAGTAGACTTTTGTTAAGGACACAAAATAGTAACGGTCTTTAAAATAATTCATAATCAGTGCATTAGTAAACATAGTTCAAATATTTTGTTGAAGATATTTTTCAGCCAAGTAAACTTACATTTTTGTAGAAATAAAGAATGGAAAATAAGAAATCTCAATAAAGTCAAGGGAGTTTCACATCTACCATAGTTCATGCTCCTAAATTTACCATAACATGGATGGATCCTTTTGCTCTTAGATGAAGGAGTGTTATTCTTCTTTGCTAGAATTGAAATCACTAACCATGGCTTACTTATATGTAGAAAGAGAGCCAAGTTATTACTATAAGAGGTTGGATATAACAGATGACAACAAATGGTTCATGGATGGCCTCTAATTTGGTAGAAATTTCAAAGGCCAAAACTACTAAATCTAAAGTACCCATGGCTTTTACTTCTAAGTAGAGAGAATCTATTAGCTTTATGTATAGTGTGGATATTGTAGATAGAAGCCTTGGACCACTTTTGTTTTTTTTTAGCATGAGGGAATCCTATGTTGAGCTGTATTGAATGGTGCTATCATTTAAGTACATTATTTTAGTGGTTAGGGTCTATTTACAATGAATTTTGTTAATACTTGCTGTAATGACAATTTATATTTAGTTATTTAATGAATGTTTATTTAGGTCTTTATTTGATAGAGTTTTATCCTTATTAATTTAGTTAATTATTTTGACTGTATAGGAAATTTGTTTAGTATTTGATACTAAAAAATGCAAATGGATAATTAATTATAATATTCATGACTAAAGGCTAAATTTTCCAAGGCAAGACAAACTAACAATATTCATAAGTGAGCCACATCTTGTAAGGCAAAACAAATTGAAATTACTTTTGATGAGTTTGTTTATTTTAATTTATTTATTCTAAATGTATATAAAGAAAACTTGTAAATTTTTTACATGACATAGTAAATAAAATTGTCTTGCATTAATATTACTTCAAAATACAGAAATACGCCTAAATAAAACTAGTACATTGCCACTAAAATAACAAACAAAATGACAATTATAAGATAAAATAAAAATAGACTAAAAACAATGCTCCTAAGTGTAACTTTTCTAATAACTCTTCTTGTTTCATATTTTAGCTCTAATAGTTCCATACTATCATTTTTAGCTATTGTGAAGCATCTTCTTTCATTTGTTAAGTATCCTTTTATATCATTTGATGAAGCAAACTAAGCCAAAAAACTACAACTATATTCACAATAGTAATAGAGCCTATTCTTGCTCTTTTTTGAGCTTGATACCTTCATCAATGTAACATGCCTACTTTTACATTTCTTCTTCAAAAATTGTAACCTTATTAAAACCACTATTAACACTTAAAGACATAATAAAATTAATTGGGGAAGATTTCTCCATTACAAAAAAAATCATTCAAAAATTAATAACATTTCTTCATTGCAATTGATAAAAGAAAGAAAAATAATGAAGGGGAAAAAAGGGACAAGGTGGCTAAAAATATATACAAAATATCCAAAATTCGTCACTGTAGACTAAGAAAATAAAGGATAAAACAGAGATGGTTACTAGAAAAATTAAAGAAAAAAAGGGGGAGAAGATGGAGAGCATTTCTTTTAAACAATAGAGCTTTTTGGCTAGAGAAAAATAGATAGCCTTACTTTGCAAACCTAATTTCAACTTGTCAATGGGTAATTAAAGCATTGTAAATTGACACATTTGGCGTTGATAGTGGAAAGGCAGTTGGTGTAGTTCACATAAATATATAATAATCTCAAAGGTAATATTGATATATTTTTTATTAAAATATATCATCTAACAGGATAATAATGGCATGAAAATTTTCAATTTGGACTTAAGTGTAGCAAATTTTAGAGTTTCAAGAAGGTTTATGTAGGTTTTGAAATTAAAAAGGGGGTTTGTGTAGTTTTCATAACTTACAAAGGAGGTGAGAAAGGTGAGTGTATTTTCTCTAAAAATATATTTTAATTATAAGTTTAATCAAAGCATGTCATTAATGGCAAAATATTTAAATTTATATATTATTTGATTTGTATTTGGAATCATTTTTTTATTATTTTATTAAAAAAGTTCAAATTTAAATTTAAATATAGTATTATTTTATATTTTGAAAAAAGCCTACCTAGGTCTCAAAAATAAAAGAAAGATTTGTGTAATTTTATTAAAATTCAAGTAAAGTTAATGTATTTTTCTATTCAATAAATTTATATCTGATCTATGCCTTTCAATGTAATCAACGATTTTAATTGGCAAAATATGCACAGCTTATAATACTTTTTTTCATAGTTATTACACATGCTATTATGCTTATTGATGAATTAATATGATAATAAGGCAATGAATAATCATTTATCCCTATTTTAAATGGAATAATAGTGGATTGATGGTGGTATAATATGATTTATCATAAAATTTCAGCTCATATTATTCTTGTTTTCACCACTATTACAGAAGTGCAAATAGATAATGGTAAATGTTAGTTAAAATAAAAACTAACATCTATTTTAATATAATAATATTTTTAAAATTATCAAAAACATCAAGACAATAAATCATAAATTCAACCAACATATATATGAACATGGTAACTTTTTTAAATTGTTAGAAAACTTAAGATCATAGTTCAAATGTCTAACAAACATCTATTTGAAGGTGATGGCTTTTTTGAAAATATTGAAAAATATAAGATAACGGTTAAATAGGTAATTAACTCTTATCTAAACTACCTTGCTTGAATGAAATTATTTGAGAAATTAGGATGTCAATTTTTTATATAACCGACGTCGAAAGCCATGTGAACTGTTATAATGAACACCAACTAAATTTAAAATGTTGATTTCTTTTTGTAACTAGCATTGAAAGTGATACACACAATGATGTTTTTATAAATATGGGTCTTACTTTATATGTCTATTTTGTACAAATTCAATTTTTTTTTGCGAGATGAAATGTCAATTATATTTTAGAAAATCAGTGTCAAAAGTTTATATATGTGTGTGTGTGGTGACATTATAATAACTTCTTTCATTGTTAAGTTTAGGCTTTTATTATCTATTGGGTTTGGTGTTCCTTTTAAGGTTTAGTCAACCCTAGGATTTATAGTTATGGTGATGCTCTATTTTGTGGAGCCTTTGTTATTTTAAAAATGTTACCATTGCCATTGCATGCTGTTGCATCCTTTTATGATTTCAATTATATTATCTTATGGAATGAATTCTATTTACCCTATGATTATATAAATTAGTGGAAGAGTTTGTAAAGCATAACAATAGTTATGATTTAAGTTTAGTTGCTTATCATACAAGTTATGTATTTTGGCATTCCCACCATGTAACATTTATTATGGGTACAATCTACATAATTGCCATTTTCATGATTAACATTATTTTTTTTTTGAAATAGCTAAAATATAGAACCTTTTAGAGAGTCAACAAATCCTTCTTGAAGGACTAAAAAGGAGTCCTCCATCATTAAGGGGTGTTGCTGTAGTGTAGGTTAGCGGTAAGAAGTCAAATGTTCAATTCAATGCTAAGTGGCAATTAATTAGAAGCCATAAAGTAGCATATAGTAATTACATTGGATTAGCAATGTAATCTAAAGTATTAATCGATTATACAAATTAGAGGTGTTTCCCTTTGACTTAATGGATAACCTATAGGAGGAGATCCTGGTACGTATATTTGATTGTTTACTTTTTTGTCATAGATATGTAAAATTGTGTTTATAGAAAAATCACATACGACTCTTTTATGTGTATTTTTTTTCATGTAGAGTGCTTTTGATTTTCTTAACACCTAACAAATGCTCAAAAAAGTATTGTTGTAGGCAATAGACCAATGGAAGGGCTTTAAGATAAGGTTAAAGTGGGAGTACATTAATCTTGAAACTAGGGCAAAAGTGAACCAATTTCAAAAATTCAACTTCATTGACCAATAATTATGAAAGAAGTATCCATGAGGGGTAAATCTCACTTATTCCTTAGTTATAATTTTTTTATTTTTTTATAAATAAATTTTGACATTTTTTATGCCATTATATTGTAAATATTATTAGATGCTTATCATGATGTATTCGAAGAAAATGCTTATCATTTATGCCTTAGTTATGGAAGAAGTTTCCATAAAGGGTAAATCTCACTTACATCTTAGTTATACTTTTTTATTTTTTATTTTGTAAATAATTTTTGACATTTTGTTATGCCATTGTATTGTAAGCATTGTTAGATGCTTGTCATGATGTGCTTGAAGAAGAAGCTTGTCTTCTAGTTGGATCACTTAGGTAAAGAAACACGACTGATGTTAAAGCTTGTTCTTGGTAAAGCTTTAGGTGTATGCTATAAAAAGGGCCTATAACTAGATATGAAAGATAAAAAATTAAAATAAGTCAATGTGAAGGTAAGTTTTAGGAGTAAGATTATAACATGTTGCTAATAGATGCATATGCATTAATAGGATTAAAAAAACCTAGTGCTTTATTGTATTGCCCTAAATACCTTATTGATATGGAGCGAGGCTATTATGTCATGTAATACATATCGATATAATATGTCTTTTAAAAAAACTTGACTACAATAATCACTTATTTACAACTCCTTACATGTTTAATTACCTGAATTGGTTTTAATGTTAACATTCTAATTATGTATAAATTGTAAAGCTTTAGTAACACCAACTTATTCATTCAAGATGAGCTTGATGAAATGAAAAAGTTTTGGGAAAGGTATTTTGGGCTTGTCCTAAACAAAATTATTTAGTTTTAGATGTATCTGAATGTGAAAGGTTTGTAATTTGTTGTAAATATTAATGATAGTGATTTATTGTAAATAATTTATTGTAAGTATTTATTTTTTTATAAATAATATTGCTATTTGAATAGAAGTTTGTTTCTATTGGTGTTAATTGTTATCCATTTCAATTGTTGTTATTCATTGTGATATGCTTTTACATCAATTGGTTATTTTTGATAAAGTTTAAAAAAATTAAGTTATAAAAGATGTTGACCTTAGCCCCATTAAGAGAGTTTTAATGATTACAACATATTTTAATCTTTTTGGATTTAGTAAATGATCAACTGGAATTCCAATATAAAAAATGAAGATTGAAGGAGATTAAAGATTGAAGAACATTATTGACTCAGTTAAGATTATAGAATAAATTTTTATAAGAGGAATTCATTTGAAAAAAGGTTTAGGTTTTTCATGAAAAAAATGTCAACCATTAAGTTAAATCTCGTGTCAAAAGCTTTTAAAATAAGGTTGGAATGTTTTTAAGAAACAAAATTATGTTCCAAAATATTTTTTTTGAAACACTTGAAAAACAGAAACTGAATTAGTTAACTAATCGATTCTAGGCATCTAGAGAGTAAACAGGAATACTTGAATCAATTAACTAATTGATTTTAGGCATTCAGAGAGCACATTAGATATCTTGAATCGATTAACCAATCAATTTTGAGGATTTAGAGAGCAATCAAGGAAAAATGAATCAATTGATCAATCAATTCAATGTTTCAACATTTAAAAATTAAGTTTCTTGAATTAATTGATGAATCCATTTATTGCTTTATAACTTTTATTCAAAACCAAATTTTCAACAAGGTAAAATCGATTGACCAATTAATTCTGCATGTGTAAAGCTGAACCAATCTCTTAGTGAATCAATTGATCCATCGATACACCATGTGTTAAATTCAATTGTATAGCCAAGTGAATTGATTGACCAATCAATTCACTATAACTTTTTCAAAAATTCAAAAGCAGCCTAAATTAATTAACCAATCAATTCATAAGGCATCAACTATCCTGTAATGGTTGTATTTTTTATGTAATGGATTTTTTGACTCTCTAATCTCTATATAAAGGCTTCATTTTGATTTGAAAATATAAGAAAGTATTATTGTTACACAAACACAAGAAACTCCTTTTTCTCTTATCTAAACCTGAAAATTCTTTAAGCCCAATTGATTAAATTCCTTTCATTAGCTCTTCATTGTGTAATCTAAATTTTAGAGTTTGCTAGCTATTTTCTTGATTCCAAATCACTCATTTCTTGTATATTAGGGTAAGGTATCCCTAGGATCATCAAGAGTGTCGGATCTCTTAATTGATAAAGGCTTTAAGAGAGGATTCTTAAAGGGATTATATAAGAAAGTAGAGATTTGCACTGAGACTTTTTCAAGTGCTCTCAAACTTGAAAAGATAGTGGATTTGAATTGAAAATCCAATTCAAAGAGGCTTGGTAGTGGATGTACACCTTGAAATGTTAAATCTTTAAAGCTCGAATCACTATAAATAGTAGTGTTTGAGTCTTTCTCTCCTTATCTTTCTATTTGTTTATATTATGCTCTATTTTTTTTGATAAAACTTATTGTTATGCTATACTTGTATCAAGTTAATTCTTACCTGCATTCTTGAATCATTTATTGGTTATTTATCAAAACTAAGTACTTTGTTATTGTTTTGTAAAAAAATTTATACCTAATTTACCTTCTATTGGGTAATATATTAAATAACATTTAGTATTCGAGCTTGACTCTTGAAATAAAATTATAAGATCTTAAAAGCATCCATGGATGTAAATAGTGTTAGCATTTTATGCGAATGTCCTTCATTAAATAAACCCCTATGTTTCAGTGGATAGCACTATACCTATTAAAAGTAAAAAAATGAAAAGTTTTATGGAAGTTACTGATATTAATATGTGGGATCTGATTGAAAATAATTGTAATCCATTGATGAAAAAGGAAAATCATGTAGAAGTTTTCAAATCAAGATTTGAATGGATTGAAAATGAAAAGAAAATATAAACTTCATTCCAAAGCTAAATGATTTTATCAAATGCATTATGGCTTAGTGAATGTGAAAAAGTCTCAAGATACCAACTCTATAAGATTTATTTAGAAATATGGAAGAGTATGAACTAGAGCTTAGGAGATATGCCAATGGTAGTGAAAGAAAGAAAAAGTCTTTTGCTTTAAAAGTTAAAGTAAATGCAGATGAAGATGAAATTGATGAAGATTGCTAAGAGAAATTGATTGACATATCATTGGAAAATGACTTAACCTTCCTCACCAAGAAATATCAAAAGGCATTTAAAAGAATCGGTGGTAGGAAAAGAATAACTTAAGTAAATAGATATGCAAGTAAAAGAGAAGCTAGCAAGCAAGCTATCCTAACCTATTATGAGTGCAAAAAGTTAGGTCATATCAAGTTTGATTGTCCTATATACTTGAAGAAATAGTTGGAATATAAAAAGAAGAAGAATAAAAGTGCTCATAAGAAGGCTCACTTAGTTACTTGGGGAGATAATGATAATGATAATGACTCATGTGATAGAAATGACAAATATGAAGAAGCTTTTCTTTGTTTGATGGCTTTAGAAGAACAACATAGAGATGAAGTATTCATCTTTAGCTCAGATAATGAATCTGATTATATCATTTTTGATCTAAACATAGATTTACTTAAGGCTAAGAGAAATATTGAACTCTTAAAAATGTTAATCTTTTTTTTCAACGATAATATTGAGCAACTAGAAAAAGAAAATGAAGAATTGATTCAAGAAGTAGAAAGCCTTAAGAAAATCACACAAAAATACACCTCTTGTGAAAATTTCAAGCATAAATTTAATAATTTAACTAAAGCCCTTGAGAATTTCACAAAAAGTAAAGATTCATTAGACATTCTTCTTAGTCAAAAGACTAGATTTAACAAGGAAGGTCTTGGTTATACACCAAATAAAAAGAATCATCTTTACAAGAATTTCTTTGTAAAAGAAAGCATGAAGAGATAACAAAAAATAACATGTTTCTATTATGGAGAAAAAGGGTATGGAATTTATTCTTGTGCATATAGAAGAAATTCCTATGTCGGAATAAAGAAAATTTAGGTTCCTAAAATGACATATATACCAGCTAATAGAGATGGACCTAAAGTCATTTAGGTACTAAAAATAAAAAATTAATGTTTTTGTTATAGGTTTGCTTAAGAACTTCAAGTGAGATATGGTATTTGGATAGTGGTTGTTCAAAATATATGACAAGAGATATATCTAGTTCATCTTATTAGCACTCAAAGAAAAAGGAAACGTCACCTTTAGAGACAATTTAAAAGGAAGAATCATGAGAAAAGGTAGAGTGAGTAAGAATTCAAAATCTTGTATTGATGATGTCTTATATATTAAAGGACTCAAGCATAATTTGCTTAACATTAATCAATTTTATGACAAAAGGAACAAAGTTACATTTGATTCCACTTGTTGCATTATTGAAAATTAAGATGATAAGCAAACTAATCTGATTAGTAAAAGATATGAAAATATGTATATGATAAATATTGATAATAAGTCTAATTTGGATTCTAAATGCTTAGTTAGTATAAATGATGATACTTGGATTTGACATAAAAGATTTGCTCATGCAAGCATATATCTTATAGGAAAACTTTTCAAAAATAATTTGATTGAAGGTTTACCAAAATTGAAATTTATCAAAATAGAATTTGTGATGCATGTCAAAAGGGAAAATAAGTAAAATTCTCTTTTAAATCCAAAAATTTTGTTTCCATATCTAAACTACTTCAATTACTACATATAGATTTAGTTAGTCTATTAAGAATTAAAAGTCATAGAGGAAATTTTTATGTATTTGTAATTATTGATAACTATTCAAGATTTAAAAGGTCATTTTTTCTTCCTTCTAAAGATAAAGCTTTTGAAGCTTTCGAAAAACTTGCAAAAACTATACATAATGAAAAAGAAATGTCCATAGTGAGCATTATAAGTTATCATGGTGGGAAATTTGAAAATGATGACTTTACTTGTTTATGTAATGATAATGGAATTAAGCATAACTCTTCATCTCCTAAGACACTTCAATAAAAGGGAATTATTGAAAGGAAAAATAGATGTCTAGAAGAGATGACAAGAACTATACTTAATGATAGCTCTATTCCTAAATCCTTTTAGGTTAAAGTAGTTAGCATTACTTGTTATGTAATGAATAAAGTCCTTATTAAATTAATTTTAAAGAAAACTCCTAATGAACTTTACAAAGGAAGAAAGCCAAATATTTCATATTTTTGTATTTTTTGGTTGCAAATATTTTGTACATAATAATGGTAAAGACAATATTGGAAAGTTTGATGCTAAATCTAATGAAGCCATCTTCATTGGATATTCTTCTAATAGTAAAAGTTATAGGGTTTATAATAAAATAACTTTGCTAGTAGAAGAATCCATTCATGTTATATTTAATGAATCTTCTCTTATCATGAAAAAGGTATCAAAAGAAGATAAGGAGTAGGATGACTTATGAGTCATTCAAAAGAATGAAAATAATCAAGAGGAGATGAAAGCTTAAGAAAAGGATGAAGAAGATGAAGAATTAGCTCTATACGTAGGTAATATAGATTAATAACTAAGTCAAAGACCTAAAAAAATGGAAAATAATGAGAAGTCATCTTATTGATCAAGTCATTGGTGATATAACTTAAAAGGTGACTAGAAGTTCTTTTAAAAATCTTTGTGATCATTTAGCATTTTTATCTTAAAATGAACCTAAGAATATTAATGAAGCAATAATTTATGAACACTAGGTCTTGGTAATGTAAGAAGAATAAATCAATTTGAAAGAAATGAAGTTTTGGAACTTATGCCAAGACCAAATGATTATTCAATTATTGGCACAAAATGGGTTTTTAGAAACAAGTTAGATGAAAATGGTATCATAATTAGAAACAAAGCTAGATTAGTTGCAAAAGGATACAACTAAAAGGAAAACATTAATTATGATGAAATAGATATATCAGTAGCTAGACTAGAAGCCATTAGAATATTGTTAGCACATGCTTGCATAAAAGGATTCACACTTTATTAAACGAATGTTAAAAGTTCTTTTTTAAATGGAATAAGAATGGAGTAGGTGTATGTTAAATAACCTCTAGGTTTTAAAATTTATTTCTTTCCAAATCATGTATTCAAATTAAAGAAAGCTTTATATGGTTTGAAATTGGCTCTTATAGCTTGGTATGAAAGACTAAGCAAATTCTTGATGGAAAAAGGTTTTTCAAGAGGAAAAATTGATAATACACTATTTATAAAAAATAAATTTGATAATTTCCTTCTCATGCAAATATATATTGATAATATTATATTTGGAGCTACTAATGGATCTATATGTAAGGAATTTGTTAAGTTGATGCAAAATGAGTTTGAAATGTCTATGATGGGAAAGTTGAATTTCTTTCTTGGCCTATAAGCAATCAAGTGATAGAATCGTCATAAGTCAAATCAAGTATACAAAGGAGCTAATCAAGAAATACAAG
Source organism: Sindora glabra (assembly GCA_020226215.1). NCBI lineage: Eukaryota > Viridiplantae > Streptophyta > Magnoliopsida > Fabales > Fabaceae > Sindora > Sindora glabra. The sequence continues at coordinate 54,322,749 of CM035230.1, read as the reverse complement.
ATGAATAAAGCCAAACCATCTCCTACCCCTATGAGTATAGTAACTAAGCTAGATTTGGATGAAGAAGGTAAAAAGGTAGAAGTTACTATATGTAGAGGAATGTTAGAATCCTTACTTTATCTAACTGCTAGTAGATGAAACATTATGTTTAGTATGTGTATATACCCAAGATTTCAAGCTCATCCAAAAGAATCACATTTGACTACTGTGAAAAGGATTTTTATGTATCTTATAGGCATACCTCATTTTGGTTTATGGTATCCTAAAGAAAAATTAAATTTTCTAATAAGCTATTTGGATGCTAATTTTATTGGTAGCAAATTAGATGGAAAGAGTACCAATGGAGTATGTTAATTTTTTGGACATTCATTAGTCTCTTGGTATAGTAAGAAGCAAAATAATGTGGCATTATCTACTATAGAAGCAGAATATATAGTCGTAGTTAGTTGTTATGCTCAACTTTTATGGATGAAGCAGCAACTATTTGATTTTGGATTGAATTTTGAAAGTATTCATATAAAATGTGACAATACAAGTGCTATCAATCTAATTAAGAATCCTATCATGCACTTAAGATCCAAACACATTGAAATTATACATCATTTTATTTGTGGTCATATCCAAAGAGGAGACATTTCACTCGAATTTGCCTAAACTAATTTTCAACTTTCAAACATCTTCACTAAGCCATTTAGTGAAGATTGTTTTAATTTCATAAGAAGAGAATTGGGTATGTTAAATTTTTTAAGAAGTAATTTAGGCATTGATTTTATGTTTTTCTTATCAATATATTAACTTAAGAATCAAAGATATCTTGAAGGTTTATTTTGTAGACACCACCCTTCATTTTTAGTAATAACAACTCGAAATCAAGTTTTAATCATCCACAAAGTCAAAAGATTGCATTACAAAACGTTTGAGAGTTGAAATGATGAAATAGGAGTTTTCAAGACTCAAGGAATTGAGTGATCAATCAATTTTAGGGTGATGAATTGAGTGACTAATCAATTCTCTAGGATTGTATTTAAAATAAATGAATCGAGTGGTCAATTGATTCCAAGAATATAGTGTTGGTCTTTGGAAGTCCGAAATTATTTCACTAATTGATTGATTACATGTGGAGGGAAATTTAGGATTTGAAAATTTCTAGCCATGAATCAAGTGGTTAATCGATTCATAGATGAACGTTTTCATCCATGAATTGATTGGTTAATTGATTCCATAGGGCTTCTATATATGCCCTATCGCATAATAACTATGCCATCTGTGTTCCCTATTTCTCTTTCTAACCATTTGCATGTCTCTGACCTTTCATCTAACCACTTTAAGCTTTAATCTTCATTACAAAATCTATCCAAATACATCATTTAAGACCTTTACCAATCACTATTAACATTATCCAATGCATCACTATTGACATTAAAACCCTAATCTAAGTAATATCACACGAATCCTCTAACTATAAAAAGTTCCATCCTCATTCTAAAACTCCTATTCATCACCATAAATATTTTATAAACATATTGTGATCATTAATCATATGGGCAAGAAGAGTATGGCATCGAAATATCCTCGATTAAATTAAACAAAAGGAAGGGAAAAGCTACTAGTTCATCATCCCAACCCCTTCCATTTGCTGATACAGTTCCTGAACAGGTGTATTACTTTAAGGTAACTGCATTTGAAAGATTCATAGAATGCATGTCTAAAGAGATAAAGCCTAGAAACTTTTAGGATACCAAATTTTTGTGAATTGAAAACTTGGAGATATATTTTGTTAATATCTATCCTAGCCTAGTATACTAGTTTTATGCAAATTGAAAGAAAAGTGGCTAAGAAAGCTTGCTAAAATTGATAACCAGTGTGAAAGGTGAAAGATTTTGTGTTGGTATGCATAAGTTAGTTCTTGTTTTTGATATAAGTACTAATAAACCTTTCATTAGTGTTGGGAACATTGTAGATTATTCTAAGGCTGTTGCTATAAGATTGTTTTATTCATGTTCTTGGCAAAAAATTATAAAGAACAAGTTGTTGATAATAGGATTATCCATGAAAGATAGAATTTTGCACTATACAACTGTAAAGATCATCCTTCCAAAGTAGCACAATTTTACTTAAATTGATAACCATGAATTATTCATGATGTTGGCCATGAGGCAGAACATATTAATTAATTTCCCCTATTGCATCTTGCTCTACATGCATTCTCATGTCAATAGAGATTTCTTTCCTTATGGGATGATCCTTACTGAGCTATTCAAAGTCTCTGGGATTCGACTTGATACAAAAGTCAAAGTGGAAAAATTTAAAGAATCCAAGAGATTGAAAACCAAATATATGAAACAAATGTCCTTTCAAAAGATAAAAAAAGTTTGATGATTTATTGAGAGAGGTGATGTAGTTGAAAATTTTAATATACACATTTTATAGGACCATATTACTGCAATACATTAGGAAACTTGAAAAAAGTTGAAATCCTACATTAAGTATTAATTCAAAAAGCTCAAAGGAAAGCTAAACATTGCTGAGGAGGAAGAGGATAGTTTTGTTGAAGAAGAAGAGGCATACTTTCTTTAAGCAGAAAGGAGGAGCAAAGGAAAGCAAAACGCTGCTTCTTTAGAGGAAGAAGTTGAAGAAGAAGGAGACTTTAAAGCAATTGTTTTAGATAATAAAGAAATTGGGGATAGTATAGACAATATGGTAGACAATTAGATATAATTATTTCCTTAGCCCCATTATACCCTTGGCACTTATCTTTATGTTTCAGACTACTAGACTTTTTGATTGACTTTTGGACACTTTACTTGCTGATTTGCTAGATTTTATGGATATTATTCGTATCATGTTGATATTATTTGCTACATTATCATTGATAATTTACTAGTTCTTTTTATTATTTTACTTTTTGATTGATGCTAAAAAGGGAAGGAAAGTGCAAGTAGGAAGAAATCTTGAAATTAAATGCATATTTTGAAGGGGAATGTTTTAGTTAGAGGGAGTCATTATATGAAGAGTCTAATTTAATTTCAAAATGATTTATCATCATTAAAATGGGAGATTGTTGACCTTAGGCCCCTTAAGAAGGTTTTGATGATAACAATACATTTTAATCTTCTTGGATTTGGCAAATGATTAACTTGAATCCCAATATAAAAAGTGAAGATTAAAAGAGATTAAAGATTGAAGAACAAGAACATCATTGACTTAGTTAGGATCATAAGATAAATTTGTATAAGAGGAATTCATATAAAAATGGTTTAGCTTTTTAATGAAAAAAAATGTTAACCATGACACAAGCTTTTAAAATGAGGTTGGAATGTTTTCATGAAAGAAAATCATGTTTCAAAATGTTTTTCTTTGAAAAATAGGAAGTGAATTGGTTGACTAATCTATTTTAGGCATCCAAAGAGCAAATTGGAATACCTAAATTGATCGACTAATTGATTCCAAGCATTTAAAGAGCACGCTAGATATCTTGAATTGATTTTAAGGGTCTTGAGAGTAATTAGGGCCAAATAAATCATTGACTAATCAATTTGGTGTTTCAACATTTAAAAATCAAGTTTCTTGAATTGATTGATGAACCCATTTATTACCTTGTAACTTTTATTCAAAATCAAATTTTCAATAAGGCAAAATCGATTGACTAATTGATTCTGCATGTTTAGAGTTGAACCAAGCTCCTAGTGAATCAATTGACCAATTGATTCACTAATTGTTAAATTCAATTATATAGCCGAGTGCATTGATTGACCAATTAATTCAGCAAAACTTTTTCAAAAATTTGAAGGCAGCCTAAATCGATTGACCAATCGATTCACAAGGGGCCAACTATCCTATAATAGCTATATTTTCTATGTAATGGATTTTTTAACTCTCCAACCTTTATATAAAGGCTTTGTTTTGATTTGAAAATATAAAAAAGTGATATCACTGTTACATAGACATAAGAACTTCATTTTTCTCTCATTTAAACTTAAAAATCCTTTGAGCCTAACTTATTAAATTTCCCTCATTAGCTCTTCATTGTGTAATCTAATTTTTAGAGTTTGTGAGCTATTTTCTTGATTCCAAATCATTCATTTATTGTATATTAGGGTGAGGTATCCTTAAGAACATCAAGAGTGTTGACTCTCTTGATAGATAAAGGCTTTGAAAGAGGATTTTTAAAGAAAGCAAATATTTGTATTGAGGTTTCTTTAAGTACCCTCAAACTTGAATAGATAGTGAATTTGACTTGAAAATCCAAGTCAGAGAGGGTTGGTAGTGGATATACACCTTAAAGTATTGGATCTTTAAGGCTGGAATCATTATAAATAATATTATTTGAATCTCTTTCTCCCTATTTCTCTATTTGTTTATATTGTGCTCTATTTTTTTCTTTTGATAAATTTGTTGTTATGTTATGGTTATAACAAGTTGATTCTTACCTCTTTTCTTGAATCACTTATTAGTTATTTATAAAAACTAAGTACTTTGTTATTATTTTGCAAAAAATTTTATACCTAATTCACCCCCTTTTGGGTAAAATATTGAACAAAAAAAAAGACATTGATTATTTACTAGAAATTGGCATCTTAGATAATAAGATGTTAGTTTTTAGTAAGAACCATTGTGGAATTCAAAATTATCACATCACTTATGTCATAAATAATTGATGTCTTAAAGTTTTTAAGTAAGATGACATTGTTGTCATGTAAATATTTATTTTTTAGTTAATAGTTGATCTCTAAAGGAAAATGATGTCATTTTGATAACTTCTCCCTTTAGCGTGAGATAAAAATAAAATGAGTAAGGTATTGACACTAATTGCAAATTTTATTATCTAGCTCTTTTTACCTTGAAATAATTTTCTATTTAATAAGGTACACTTATTGTTCAACTTTAAGATGATTCTCTATAATTTTGTATTTACACTCATTAACTACTTTGTAAGACTGAAACTTTGTTAACCCGTTGCTAAATTTATGAGGTTTTGCACTCTATGAAAAATGCAAAACATAAATGTTAGTATTTGCTTAGTTTTGATTTTATGTTTATACTTGGAATTTAGTTTTTAGTTTTATAATTAACTATATTTTATTGTTTATCACTTTGATATAAAATTTATAAGTTTGTATAGGTAAGAAATTTAATTTCATCTTCCTTGACATTTGGTGGTATTATTTACTATTTATTTATATAAAATATATAATATCATACATAAGCTTTTAATGAATGCTCATTGTATTTGTAAGTATTGGATTCAAGAGTGTTGTTTTAGGGAGTGCGAATATCATATATTAAGCAACAAGTATCAAGATAGATTTAACTAAACACCTTTCTCTAATTATAGTATTGGATTTAACTTTTCATTGTTTTGGCACTTTTATTATTCAACTTATTTTTATATTCATTGAAATTGGTATTCTGTAGTATCTTAGAGGATGTTGGTTTTTATTTTTAGTTAGGATGTTTTGTAAGGAGGAATACATAGGAAATAGGGAAGGATGAGGTTAAGATAAGGTGTTCTACAAGGAAGAATACATAGGGAATGAGGAGGATTTGAGAAAAAGGAACATGAGGAGGTGGTTAGAGTTGGGATGACAAAACATATCATGCCATTTATATAGGTAAATTGACATGATATTTAAGAGATTTAACATTGGTTTTTTTTTAAACAAAGAATTGACATATAATATTATTTTTCATGATGCTTCAAATGAAACTACATTGATTATTTTTAATAAAATAATTGACATTGTTATTATTGTTTATAATGGTTATAAACTTGACGTTAAAATTAATTTATAATAATATTCAATTAGACATCAATGGAAAATTGATGTTTAATTCTTTGTATATTTGCAATTTTATAGAAATGAATTTAGGGAAATAAAATGTGGATTTGCTTACCAATTCATTAGAATTTCAAGTCATAAACAAATCTTTGCTCTTTACTTTTTGCCGGCGAATTGCTCAAGTTAACAAATCTTCATAGTCATAAATTCCAAACAATATTAGTGTGTTCCCACATTTGGGTTAGGATCAACAAGACTCTTCGTAGTGTGATCTATTCCATTTGACATTTCCATTAAACACATAAAAAATATCACACAACCAAATTAAAAACAAATACCCATATTCTAATACAATAATCAGACAAATAGAATACAATGAACTAGTCATGACGGAAAGAGATAAAACCTAAAAAATTTACACTAATAAAATTTTTCTAATAAAAAAATCTAATATTGATTTAAGTGTATTATCTAAGGTTGGTAATTAATTGAGTTAAATCTTAGTTCAAATTCAGTGTGTTTTATTTCAATTTTTTAACACATGCTTGATTTGAGCTAATTTTTTAACTTAATTTCTGCTCAAATTAAGTTCACGAGTAGCTCAACTAAATTAGCTAACTTAAATCAATTATAACAATAAAGTATTTTTATTGACAAATTAATAGCTTAAAATTTTTTGAAAAGTGAATATATTTAGAAACTTAACCATGCAAAATAAATAAAAATAAAAAAATTTTAAACTCAGTATTATTATACTATTACTCATAGAGAAATAAGCATAGATGTTAAGAGAAGTTAGTTAGGGTCTCCGGTGCATTAAGATTTTAAATTATTTGAAAGAATCAAACTTAAAGTTATTTACTTAATTAGTTGATTTACAAAAAAAAATTAACAAATCATTTATTAAAATTTTTCCTTTGATTTTCACTCTTCTGATAACATAAAATTAATGTTCCACAAATCCAAAATTATTCATCATTGCTAATCTAATTTTTTATATTTTTACTTAAAATAATATTTAAAATAATTATAAAGTGTATTAAAATAATATATTTATCATTAAAAATATATTATTATAGATATCAGAATATAATTTTGTAAATTTTTTATTTTCAAATATAACATATGTTATAATATATATATATTTATTCTTTATTTTATATATCTAAATATCAAGTATATAAATAAATTAAGTTTCTATCAGCTGCTTGACTCATTGAAATAATAAGTCAGATGATTCAACTTATAAATTGCTCATTTATCTCACTATAACAAAGTCAACATATAGTGATGACACCTATGTTAATGACACTTTCTTCGTCATTGATGTATGGCATAAAGCATTGGTGTCAATTTTTTTTTTTTTGGAGAAATTTTGTATCGATATTAATATCATTGGCGTAGAGTAGAATTTTTTTTAAAAAAGTAACATTTTACCGGTGACAACTTCATTAGTGTGTTGCATTTTTTTTTAAAAGAAAGTTACATGTATTTTAATGACATTGTCATTAGTATAGGATTTATGGATAACCAAGTAAATTGGAACATTCACTTATGTGTTAGAAACGTTTATACCAATGATATTATTGTCACCAAAAGGTTGCTTGGGAAAATAGGTTGCCATAGGTTAGTGCCAATTACTCAAGGACTTTATATTGATGACATTATCATTGTTGTGGAATGTTTTTACAAAATTTGAAAATTAAAATTATATATACATATATATATATATATATATATATATATATATATATATATATATATATATATATATATATATATATATATATATATATATATATATATATATATAGATGATGTTGTCATTGCTATAGAATGGATGGGAAAATTAGGTACTACAAGTTGATACTAGCTATTCGAACTCTATACTAATGACATTGTCATCCTTTTAGGATTTTTTGAAGAATTTTGAAATTAAATTTTTATCTTATACGAATGATAATGTCATTGCTGTAGGATTCTTGTGAAATTGAAAATATGCAAACAAGCACCAAATTTTTAGAAAGGATAAGACGATTGAACTTCTCCTATACCAATTGATAATCAATAAAATGTCATCCATATATGCTTCTATTATAGCTTTTGATAGAATGCCATTTTTTCCATTATCAAGATGTGAGAAGAAGGTTTAGGGGGAGGGGGGAGGGAACTAAAATCTTTGAGTTATTTTTGTGCATGTTTTCTCATTCATTGTTATCCTTCTATTATTGTTTCCCATAAGTTGCTACATTGATTTTGTAAAATGGCTAGATTCAATGCTATTATTTTCCTGCCATTGTTTTTTTCTTCTTTCTTTATTTTCACATTGATCATATAACTCTTGTTTTTTTAATTGTTTTTATATATATTTAGTCATTTTTTCATTGAAATCTTCTGTTGGTTTGGGACTTTTTTAGTAGAATTAAAAAAATGAGAGAATTAGAAGCATGAGGAGTGGACTTAAGTGAAATATGCATTTTAGTAATAGAAGTGTTAATTTTACTTTTTATTGATCAAACATAACACAATCTACATGAAACTAACTTTATATGTTAAAACAAATCTTAGTTTGATTTGAATTGTATCACGCATATAAAAAAGATTTAAAACGATATAATTGTATGTAGCAATGGTATTTGTTGGATTCTTGGATTTGATTTTATGGATTCTAGTTTAGTTATAAAATTAATAATCTCATTTTGGTGATTTCTATTTTAATTATACAGAATAATTTTTTTTGTGATTTCACATTTTACTTTAATTGTAATCTTTTTATAAAAATTGTAATTTGTTACATGAAATTTGTAATATTTTAATAAAAGCTTATATGTATTTAAAGTATGATATTGTAAATAATGAAAAATAAATTAATGAATCTAAACTTCAAAAAAACTTATAAAATTATAAAATTGAAACAAAAAATTTATAAATAATGGTAATACATGATTTTACAAAAAAAACCTATATAATTGATACTAAGAAAATTATAAATAATGGAAAGACATAATTTTATAAAAAAACTTATAAAGTTTATACATATTTAAACTTAAAGTAAGAAAATTATAAATAATAGAAAGATATACTTTTAAATAATATTGTAGATAATGGAAAGACATAATTTTAAATTGAAACTTATAAAATTTATAAAAAAAAAACTTATAAAATTGAAACAAAGAAATCTCAAACCAAGAAAGAAACATATAAGATTTAAAAATTAAAATAATGAAAAATAAGAAATAATTATGAATAATGGAAATATATAATTTTAAAAATTAAAGCAGCAAATATATAAAAATGTAATTAAGGGAAAATATTAAATAATTACTACTTTGACATAAATTAAGAAAACAAAATGTTCAATAATAGAAATTTAGAATAAATTTTAGCTCTAAAGTAATGAATAAAGTGAAATTATTATGAATAAATTTCATATAAAGTATTCATTTTTTTAAAAAAAAAATTGTATGATTTGATGATATTTGTAAAGCACCTGACCACCCATTAGGGATACCTATAACACATTCTTAAGGTTCAAACTCAATTAATGCTAGGATTTGGGTTATATCCAAATGATGACTCATAAGCATTGATTACCATTTAACTAAATGTTTTTATTAATTGATTTATGTTGTTTAACATTTTGATAATTATGCATGCTAGTTATAGATTAATTGCTGCATTTACCTATGGTCCTGATAGGAATGTTATCAATAGAAAGAGGTTTGTAGGGAATTCAAGAATATTATCAAGAGAAAAAGGTCGTGTAAAAATGTTACAAAGAGAGATAATACTTTTACATGCCCATAATACAAGCAGTCAATGAGTTTAATTTGTATCTCACGATATTGAAGAAAAGGTGCTAACGACTAGTATTCATAGGTGCTGTCTTCATAATATCCTTAAAGCAATTCCTCACTTTTACATTCGTCACAATTAGTTTTATTCTTATGGCTATCATCAACAAACCCTTATAGAAATACTTTCTTTTTCTTGTTTTTAATACTCTTATATTCACTCCTTAAAATAGAACTTTGCTTTCATTTAGGGTTTTTTTTTTTTTTTTTGTATATATATAGGCATTGGTATTATAATAAAATTTATTATTGTATATCTTTTGCCATTTTATTTTATATATTGCATTTTTTAGTTTCATTTAGTGTCATAATTAATATAACAATATTAATTATAAAAATATTTAAGAATAATATTTACTATTGATATTGCTAAAAAATAGAATTTATATTCGTAAAAACTTAAGCATTTTCCATAAAAAAATTGGTTATATCAATGAAGGATTACCATGTCACATGAATGTAATTGATTAGCACTATTCCAATGACAAATTTCATTAGCATAGTCTAATTTACTATGACAATACATGTCGTCAATATAGAATCCTATAGTCACACCCTAACAGCAAAGACTTAGTTCCAATGATATTGTCATTAGTGGATACCAATAATGACAACTTTTGTACTTATACTAATGACAATTATTATTGGTATAGTCTATTTTCCTTGTAGTGTCTCATGAACTTAACTTATTAAGTTAAAATTTAAATTGAGTTGTGAATTATTCACAAATTAGCTTAACTCCCTATTGCACTAGTAAGTGTAGTGCTATTTTAGTTAGATGAACTTAATCTAAGAAATTTTTTATCACAAAATACTTGAAAATATCATGAGTATTTAATGGTTAGTTTGAATCTACAATTATTTTTTTTTCACATTCCATTATTGAAAAATTTAAATTTGAATTTTAGTGTAACATTTTTTTTATGGTATAAGAATTGTTTTGAGTAAGTCTTTTTAGATGGGAGAATAGTGCATTTTCATTAAATCTCAATTTATTCAAAGTGTTTTTTTTTAAAAAAAGGCAAAGCATTACAACTTTGATTCTCAAATTTCATCTTATAATCATAGCCCCAATTATCTCTTGCTGAGCTTGGGTTATTAATTAACTATCTTACGTAGTTATAAAAATTTTGAAAATCAACTTAAGATTCGTTTATTTTGTCAAAAATTAGTTTTTGTAGGAAAGTATCATTCACGTATATATTGATGAATGAATACACTATCTAGTTTGTAATTAAAAAATAATATATACAGTTACGATAATCAAGGAAAGTAATTTTTTTTTGAAATAATTTTTTTTCTCAAAACTCTTAATATAAATAAAATATTTTTCTTTACTTTAATATTTTATAACCATATTTTACGAAAAATATTTTTCATTAAAATAAAAAAGCTTTATTATTATGTAGTTTTTTTTTCCAGGGTAAAATGCAATTTACCCTTTGAACTATAGAGTATGTGCAAAAAATTTGATTTCAAACTAAGGACAATTTAATGTCTAAATTATGATTAGCATGCAAATAATCCCCTAATATTGAATTGTAATTTAATTTGAAAAGTGTAGCACCCTAATATTCTTCTCTTTCTTTTCTTTCACCAATGTTTTTTTTTCCATTCTTTCTCTTCTAGACATCATTGTCTTGAGCCCAAAAATCTCTTGTTTCCTTTTCTACTAATTTACAATTTTTTTATTTTCTTTTTTACTATAAAATTCTAATATATGCATTTTTAGTTTGCCTATTTTCTTTATTTTAGTATAAAACTTTGGGTGATTAACTATTTATATTTCAAACCAATTATATTTTTTTATAATAATTTTGTGGATTGAAAATATTTGTATAATTATATTATGAACTGATTATATATTAAATCAATTATTTTTATATTTTTATATTAAAATTTTGTCAATAGGAAGGATTTGTGTCAATATATAAGGAATAAATTGTTCAAACATGTAAACATTTTTCACTATATATGGAATAGGTAATCTTCAAAAACCAAACTCAATTGTATTCAAATTTCTTCAAATAATTGGTATAGAAGTTAATAACAAAAAAATAAAAAACATAGTATATTTGCATCCAAAAATAACCTTACACATAAGAAAATACAATTAGGTAAGATATGAACTAAAAAGTTGAAAAAAATTATATTTTAGACCATGTGTCACTACCTTGAACCAACATATACAATGAACTCAATATCATTACATTTTATGTTCAATTCTTAAGAAAGAACAAATAACTTTAGTACTCGGATGGGTCATAATTGTGGCAAATTGCAACATTGAAATATTCTTTTGCATAATAACATAGCTTTTTACAATTTAAAAAAAATAAAAATGAAGATATAAGAGTTTTATGGTAAAACAAAAGAGAAGAAGCAAACTAAAAATAGAGATATTAGAATTTCATAATAAAGAAAAAATTGTGAATTAATGGAAGAAGAAATAAGGGGTTTGTTGATCCAAGTTAATGATATCTTGAAGAGAGAGAATGGAAAGAACATTGGTGAAGGGAAAGAAAGACAGGATTAAGGTGCTACTCTTATCAATTTGTATCACAACTCAATGTTCATAACTTAGTTGTACACTAATCATGGCTTAGTTATTAAATTGTCCTTAGTTTGAAATTAGTGACCTTTTTCTCATATACCTTATAATTTAGGGGGATAAATTGCATTTTGCACCTTTTTTTATGTTGATTATCATGTAATTTAGGTTTCGTGACAAAAACAAGTTGTTATATACATACATACATATATACATATATACATATATACATATATACATATATATATATATATATGTATATACATATATACATATATATATATCTATATATCTATATATATATATATATATATATATATATATCCAATTCTTATATTCCTATACTACGAACAATGGAGTGTTTTTTTTCCAGATTAGCCATTTTATCAATTTTTTAAAAAATTATCTGCTTCTATTTAATTAACTATTCTATTTACTAAACTTCTCTTTATATGCATTTTTTTTAATAATGTCTTATATTTTTTAACTATCACATTATTTTATAATTTATGCATTGGTTTTTTGTTTACTTCATTACATATTTTATTTTTTTTATTCTTATTATTTATAACTTAAGCATCAGTATCATTATGTAGTTTATATATATATATATATATATATATATATATATATATATATATATATATATATATATATATATATATATATATATATATATATATATATATATATTGATATATGATTGCAAAATAAATATAACAAATTACATTTTAACACTTTTGCAACAAATTTTTTTATTACATAGATATTATTCTTATCCTAATAACATAAAAATAATAATCATATATATGAATACACAGATGAAATACTAATATTATGAATTTTTATACTTAAATTTTATATCTAAATGTTTGTATTACTAACATATTATATTTATGATAACAAAACAATTTTTATATATTGACCGAATTTTTAATAAAACACGATTATGTGGACTAAATAGCCAGTTAGTCTTAAGAAAAAGGCCAAGTGTAGGATATATATATATATATATATATATATATATATATATATAGAGAGAGAGAGAGAGAGAGAGAGAGAGAGACTGGAGGATAAGAATATGCATGATTTCACTAGTTGCTAGGATTTGACCCAAATTTTAATTATCATGAATTTATTATTATTTCATTTTGTAAACGATTCTCTATCCAATTTGAATTAGGATTCTTTTGTTAAGTAAACTTTTAAAGTCCATAAACACATTGTATTCTGGTAAAAATAATTTCTCTAAAGAGATCAATAGATGAGATATGAGAAAAATTATATTTATAATCTCATTATTTAAAATTTCACAATTTACTTTCATTATGTTGGTAAACTTTTTTAGAATGAGAAGTATATATACTAGAAGGTATTTACATAGATGTATTTAAGGTGTGAGTTTGATAATTATACCATTTATCATCTCTTTATAATTTCTTTAAATTAGTGGATTTATTTTTCATTTTTGCCTATGGAATAGATTAATAGTCAAACCACATTAAATATCTCTACCTATTGATTTATTACTACTTTTATCTTCACTTATGGCAAATATGTAGAAATATATTTTTGAAATTTTCCTTTGATATTGGCCTTTAATTGCAGTATGATCAAGAGGAAATAAAATAAATATAATTAATATTATTAGCATAATAATCTATAAATACCTACCATCTGAAACATAAGATTTCTCATTGATATGTTAGGAAATCCTAAAAATAGACCTTTTGACTAGTGAATTGGGGAATCCCTCTTTTACAATCTCTTAATCTATGTGCAGAGTAGGCCTTACCAATAGGGCAAAAAACCTCTAACTTATGAGATGTGAAGTAGAGATCCTTTTATATATTACTTAATCCGAGTCCTAAATTTTTTCCATCACAAGATCCAAATCTATTTATTAGTATTAGGCTAAGTACCCATATGCCTATATAAAATTGTCACACACAAATAGGGCTTAATTAAAAATAATTTTTTAATTAATAAATTATGTATAGTTCACAAATATTAACAAAATATGCTCTTGCATCATCACAATCATCTGTGAAATTTGCCAAACATTAGGATGGGTTGTTACATTTATTTAAGAAAATAGGTACGTTTTGTTTTTGAAATCAAATACAAAATGTTATTCCAAGATTAACAGTTTTCTTAACATTAGTCGTAACACTTTAGTGATACTAACGTTGATAATATTTAAGACTACCTAACTATGCTCCCTAATTCGCCATTGCATACATCATGATAAAATGGCTGTTAAGGTCGTATTTACAAGCAACACAAAGCAAATTATAGCAAGATTGTCTTAACAAAATCACTGCTCATGTCATTAAATTTCAACCAATAATACCTTTAAGGTTAATTAGTGGTGCAGTAATACAAGTAATACATAATATTATGTTTTTTTTTTAATTCAGAGTTCAAATTCAAGATATTAAATATGTATTAACTACCATACTACTTTTCTATTATAAACAATAAATATTTAAATACGATATTTCCTTCATAATAAATTTAGACAAATTAGACTATACGATGTCTTTGCTTCGTGATTTTTTCTCACTATTTATTTATTTGTACTATTTTTGCATTATATTTTTCACTTTCATCCACATCTAATCTAATAAAAGAATAAATAAGAAGTGATTTTACCGTGAATTTAACGGTCTTTTTTAAATATAATTGCGTCCAATAGGAATATGGGGTATATTTATTGTTTATTTACGGGTAAGTAAAACTTTATTGGAATGAAATTAAGGAGCATCTTTAAGCACAAAGACATTCACATGGGAGGCATTTGAGACAAACTTTATATACCGTTCCCAATAAACCTTTCAACCCATTTTGCAGTCTCATGAAGTGCACCACTGAACTCCATAAAATACCACATTATTTCTATATTATTACTAACCTCTAACAACTTCCACACAATCTCACAAACTGTCACAAGAACACTCAGTTATTCCTAATATTACCTCAACAACATTTTTACTATCATTTTAGATCAAAACCAATTTATCGGGGAAATTGTAAACCACTGCAATATCATTTTCTCAGTATAAATGAGGTAAATTTATTGTTAATTATTAGTTGATATTGCTTCACAAGACGCTGTCTTCAACACATTACCGCCTTAATCAGTCAGGTATAATTCTGCTCCCAATCTTGGCTTTGCCATTGCAAGCAGTGGCTTAGCAAGAGAAATATCATCTTTGGACTCAGCAAGATCAACGCCTAACTCGTTGGGCAGTGCACTCCAACTGAATCCATGAAGCAACCTAGCAAACAGCATAGCAGTCATCGTAGTCCCCGGCATAACTCCTGGACAGCCTCTTCTTCCAGTGCTAAAAGACAATATGTTCAAATCTGGGTCTGCCAAACTCACATCAGAGCCGTCACTTTTCAAGTGGCGTTCTGGTTTGAATTTGAGGGGCTCTTCCCAAACTTTAGGGTTTCTTCCAAGCCCTAATCTGCTTACAAAAACTGGCTACCCTTTGGAATGAAGTAATTAGCAACGATTGTGTCAGCCATGGAAACGTGTGGAAGATTGAGAGCCACAACAGGATGAAGACGGAAGGCTTCTCTGGCACAAGCTTTGACATAATTGAGTTTGGGCAAATCTGATTCCTGAACTTGCCTCTTCTTTCCCATGACTTCGTCTAATTCTTCGGTGGCTCTTTCGAGCAACTCCGGCTGATTTATCATTTCTGCAATTGCCCACTCTACTGCGTTTGACGGATTATCCATGGCTGCAATCATTAGTTCTTACAAAAATGTTTGGTTTTATGTTACAAGTATTTCAATGCTAAGGTGTTCTTTTAGTTGATTTCATGATTAGGAGGGTTTTTTATGTATTATATGTTCTACTTAAAGAGAAAATTATAGTTATGTACATTACTCTTATATTCATGAATTAAAGTTACATTCTTACTTTCAATATTTTTTCTTTTATTTGGCATGGTAAAAATGTTATAGTTCTAAACCTTTTCTTCCAAGATATAATTAGAAAATATTTGATTACTTTGGTTATAAGGGTAAATTGGTATAATGGATCTATTTGCTTAAAGGGAATATTCTCAAATATTAGATTATCCTCTATATGATTGAGTTGATGCAATTGAGAAAGAATTTAATATATACTATATGTTTTGCTCAAAAGAGAATTTATAGTTATGTATTGGAAACTCTTGTGTAGAGCTTGATAATGTATAAGAAAATTTTCTTTTATTTATTATGTGCTATTAGATAATTTATGTAGCTAAACTTAGCTTTCTTATAGTTTAAAGTGCTATTTGATGAATCAATTTTGAGAATATCATATACTATTGTATAACTTTAATTACTTATTAATAAATTGAAGTTTATATTATTGTATGACATTATGACACAATAGTACTCAATTATAATTTTTTTTCTTTTCCTTCTTTGGATGAAATTATATATAGTTTTCTTTAAAAAATTTATATTTGACAAATAAATCATTTTATCAATAATTGAAAATAAATTTGAAATTTTTTTATTATCAAGAACTTTATTTACATTATAATTTTTTAAAATATGATGAATTATTTTATAATACTTAATTTATAATTTGAAATGGTGTATAGATTTTAATAATTGCATAAATCTTAATATTAGTAGGAGTATCCTAATCTTAATATCAATTTTTTGAAGTATTAATCATATGTTATAAAATTTTTTGCTTGTGCAAATATGATAGATGTTATTCAATACTTATTTTGGATAAAAATCATTTAATGATCTTTTGAATTATTTTGTTTTGTGAAAATACATAAAAACTTTCTTTTTCCTTGTAAAGTCCTGTTAATCTTAGCCCCATTTAGAAGTATTTAGATGATAACAACACATTTTGGCCATCTTGAATTTAATAAAAAGATACTCATTGCTTTTGATACAAAACTAAAGATTGGAGACATTGAAGACATAGTTAGAACTTTATTTCTTAGGACTAATTATACAATAAGAAAATTAAATTAAGTGGGTTCAATTATTAATCTTTGAGAATTTTTTTAAAAGACTAAAACTTGTGTTAAAATAATCTTTGATGTAGTTCAAATCTATTTTAGGGAGAATACCATGTTTCTTAATGTTCAATTTCAGAAATTTAAAATTTAAGGGAATCAATTGATTGCATAATTGATTTTGAGCATTTAGAAAGCAATTTGACAAGCTTGAAATAATTGCACAATTGATTCTAAGCATCTAGAGAGTAGTTTATCAAACTTGAATTGATTGCACAATCAATTTTATATGCACTATAAGGCTTGCATCCCCTTCTTCTTATTTTGAAAAATTTCTCATCAGAGTCAATTGTACAACAATTGATTATGTGCATTGAGAGTCGAAATGAGTTTTGGGTGAATGGTTTGCACAATTGATTCACCTGGTGATTTTTCAAAATGCATAGTTGGATGAATTGATTGCACTTATGACTCACCAAGATATTTTCAAACTTGTAAAGCTCAAGTGAATCAATTATGTAATTGATTCATCAAGCTTTGACACCTTTATAATGACTATATTTTGTGTGTAATAGATTTTTAAACCTTCCAATTTCTATGAAGGCTCCAACTCAATTTCAAGACATAAAAAAGGCTTTCATTGTTATACAGACATAAGATACTCATTTTTCTTTCTCAGTTATCTTTCAAATCTCTTAAACCTACAAGGTCAAAATTCATCTTTGTCTTCTTAACTCTTTATTGTATATTCAAACTTTGAGAGTCTATGAGCTTTTTTTACGTTTCATGAACACTTATTTGCTATATTTTAGAGTGAGGTATCCCTCAGATATTCAAGAGTGCGAAATTTTTTGATAGATTAAGTATTTAAGAGAGGAATCTCAAAAAGATTGGACAAAACTAGAGGATTGTTCTAAGACTTCTTCAAGTGCTTTTAAAATTTAGAGAGATAGTGGATTTTATTTTCAAATCTAAGTTAGATAGGTTTAGTAGTGGATGTATTCTTTAGAGTGGTGGATCTTCAAGGCTAAACAACTATAAATCATTACGTTTGATTCTCTTTATCTCTATCTTTTTATTTATCTATATTATACTCTATTTTTCTAGTTAAAGTTGTAAATTTGTTGCTCTTGAATAATACAATCTTGATAATTACCTTGAATAATTGCTAATCTATTATTTGTAACTATAAATTGACTATTGGAGTTTTATTAAACTAATTAGATTCTTTTCAATTTGAGTAAAATTTTAAAATCCAATTCACTCTTTCTTAGGTAAAATCATGAGTAATAGGTCTAACTATGATAATTTTCATGTTATTCAATATATATAATTGTTAGTCAGAAAAATATGCATAACAAAGGAATTCCAATTTATTCAAACATATTTTATTTGTAATATTTGAAATTTGAAATGATTTTATTACACATATTTTCTTCTAATAATGATAGATTTGACCTCTATGTCTAATTATTTTTTTGGCATGTCATGAAACAATTGTCAAAGATCTTTATAAGTGTATTTGAAATCCAAAATATTCATTTTCTTTGCTGAATTTGGTTATGAGATGCTTTTGGCTAATTAATATATTGTTTGAAAGAGAGTTTTCTAACATATTATAAATCAAATCTTTCAATTTTTTTTGTTTTTATTTGTATAAAGTGCTATCTTGAAATACTCTTTGAAAGATCTTTTATTAAATTAACATGATATTAGTCATGGTATTTAGTTTTGCCAATAACATAAATTACTTGTTTGAAACCTATAATTAATTATATAATTGATTTCTCTTGTCTTTTCTTAGAATTTGTTTTATTTAAATTAGGACATTGGTTTGTATAGTTTGTGATTTAAGAAATCACAATTGTTATATCTTGTGAAATTATTGAAATATTCATACGAAGTTTGGGATATAATAATAAAAATGATTAATTTCATTATAATTCAAATGCTAATTACTCCTTAACCTGTATTCTTAAATTTATAGGATGTTTTTAAAGTTTGTTGGTATTGCAATTTTATCTTCCTATGATGTGTTTGGCTCATTGGAGTTTTGTTATGTGGATTATCCCTATTTGTTCATTATTGTTAACCCTTACTTCATGTATATTAATGCTCATAATATGCTTGTTGGTACACATAGTCTATATGTTGTTAATATTATACACATCTTGATTATCTATATTTTGTGTACCATTCATATTTGTTCTAGATCATATTGGTGCATTTATTATGCATTTAAATATGCATTAGCTCCTAAACTTTATTTATGATATCTTTTTAGCACCATATTGAGATGATAAGACTTACCTTCTCTTGAAGGTTAGTGTCAAGTCTATTATTTTTTGATGTGATACCTTATGAGGACTACGATTAAGTGTTAATGGTTAGTTTCTTTACTATACATTTATCTTTTAATTGATACCATTTTAAAACTCTGAGATTTTGGTGGTAGATCGCTAGCTCTTGGGTTTAATGTTTGTCTCTTTATTGACACTATTTTGAGATTTTAAGATAGTTAAATTTGTTATTACTAGAAGAGTTTTCTATCTTATTATTAAGCTTGATATAAAAGAAATCATTGAGGATTGATTTGAAAAATAACATGTTTTGTTAGATCATATTTTGTTGCTATTTTTCTTGCTAAATGACTCGCATTTAAGTAGTTAATAATATATATAACTATGGAAGGTCTTGTGTTAATAATAAAGAAATTATATTGCCATGATTTTGATATTGTTGGTTGTTTAAAAGGGACTCATGTTTTAGGCAAAATTTTTAGGATGTTGTGTTTTTAAAACTATGACCATGCATTCTAAATTTTATATTTAACCTGAGGGTTATTTTTATATAAAATATTTTAAAATAAAACCTTTATAATTAATTTTGCTCAAGTGAAAGAATGTCAAGATTTTTTTAGGCAACCACTAATTGTAAATGTTTTGATTTTGATAAAATTGATTGAAAATTGATCCAACAGGTTTATTTCCTAAAACACGACCTTAAAAAGTGATCTATTACTTATTATAAAATTATGGATACCTACCTAATTGGATTAATGTATTTGATAGTTAAAGTGCAGGGTAGTATCTTTATTGGCTCATAATGAAAGGATTTGTTAAGGTTTTATTTACATTGATTGCATTTTAATTACATTTGTTATGTCTTACTCCACTTCTAATCTAATTTAGTTATTTGTTTGTCCCATTGAGAGACATACAAAAGAGAAGAAGAATAGGAACTCTTATGCCATAAATGCACACTTATAAACTATCAATATGCAAATTTTGAATAGGTATGCTTCCATTTATCTTTGGTATCATAAATTCTATACAAATCATAATACAATTACATATATACATAATTTTAATTGAATAAATAGATAAATAGATTGATAAGGACACATCCATTGAGAATTCAATTTAATTATATCATCCAAATCATTCATTTTCCAGCCTTAGCTGAAAAAATGTTGTGGATTTATGCATGTGTTTATGTAGAGAGAGAAGATAGGAATAATTAAAAAGAGGCTTACTATAATTTGAGCTTTGATTTCCTCTGATGTCAGCAATGAGTTACTATCGTCATCTTTTAGGATGATCAAGACATCAAGCAAGTCCTCTTTATCCTGCTTTGTCCCATCCTTCCATCTTTGCAGTCTCTCTTCGATGATAGGATCATGGTATTTCCTCACGATCCCTAGGGCCTTTTTCAGAAATCTTTCATGGCCATCCAAGTCGAATCTCCTTAAGCATGGCATGAAATCAGAAACACAAAAAGCATAAAGATATTTGAGCAATGTGAAAATGGCATCCACATGCTGCACTTCCTCAAAACCAGGCCTTCCATCTTTCCTTTCTTTCCCAAAATACCTTCTGTTGAAAACCATCCTCCTAATCACATTCCCACAGTAATGTTGTGCAGCAATTCTCACATTTACAAGACTACTATTGTTCGTCTTGCATTGGTTATATACATATCGAACAAGATTGTCAGCTTCTTCTAATCTTTGATCATGAAGCCAAACAAGTTTATTAGGAGAAAGCAATTCATTAGTAACAACTTTTCTCATTTTCTTCCATTGTTCCCCAAAGGGCACCACAATTGTTGTCAAGTATCCACTTGACATGAGCTCAGTGCACATGGTCAAGGGCCTTGATGCAAATACAGAATCTTGCTTTTTCAAGAATTCATGGGCAATACTAGGGCTAGTCACTGGGATTACATGAACATTTCCAACATGGAAACACGCGATTTCGGTGTCCATTTTGTTCATTAAATTGTGTATCCACCGAAATACAGGTTTGTTTAGAAGCATTTCAGGAAGATTTTCAACTATAGGCCATGGTTTGGTACCAGGGGGAAGCTTGGGGTTTTTGGGTTTCTTGGTGAAGTGCTTTTCT
Source organism: Sindora glabra (assembly GCA_020226215.1). Classification (NCBI taxonomy): domain Eukaryota; kingdom Viridiplantae; phylum Streptophyta; class Magnoliopsida; order Fabales; family Fabaceae; genus Sindora; species Sindora glabra. The sequence continues at coordinate 54,301,176 of CM035230.1, read as the reverse complement.
ACGAAGGAAACCAGGTATTTCGATGTGGCTAACGTTACAAGAAGCAAAGCAGACCAGATGACTAATTGTTGTGCAAGAAAGAAAGTTGTAACAAATTCCATAGCTTGGGAAAGTGTTGATAGGATTTTTGAATATAATGCTGGCTGCTGATGCATGAATGCTGTTTTATATGTAATCCTATTTATATTACCTTGCGTCGGCTCGGCTTTCGTCATCTACTCTAAAGAGAATGACGTAATCCCCTCTCCCACCATGTTTATTTTGATCGATATTAATTTTGATGTTCTTAATATCGATCTCAAAACAATTTTGAAAACTAAAATGAAATCCTAGCCAGATTGGATATACCTACGTAGCAGTTATTTTGTTATCCATCTAAGCATTAGAATTGTCACTGCCTTAACTATTAGTCAATAACTATTTCCCTCTTCGAATGAACAAGTAAATTAAATTAACAAGAGAACTATAATAACATATAAATAATTTAATGTGAAAATTCTTTAAATTTTAGGAAAAAAATTCATTTATATTATATGATAATATGACAATGTATGTAAAGACTCTCAATTGCAATTTCACAATATTCTAATCATTGTCTTTATATTTTTTCTAGAGGGCATTCCCATAGAAATTCACAACAAATCTTTGTCATACATCAAACACTTAGTTAACACAATTATTTATAACCCAAAATACTTGGTGCAAGCAATCCCAATCAAATTCTAACTCAACAAACTTAATTTAATTAGGAAGATAATTCATAATAAAAAATAATCACTAATTGATAATCATTAAAATTTAAGTCAAACTCAGCTTTTTCTTACTAGGAAAAGAAATAAATGCAAATTTATCATCTATTTATTTTGGTGGAAAATGAAATTTCATAGAATTAGTTTTCTACAAAAATGCATCTCTAAAAAAAATGAATTGATTTTTTTAATTGTTTGGCCAATATAAGGAAAAACACTTTCTTTGTTTGGTGCCTAAAGAAAAACTGTTTTATGGAAAAATAATTTTATATAAACAAATTTTATCTTCAAAGTTAAGTTATACAATAATTATTTTATTATTAAAATGTTAGGAGTTAACAAATCTTCACTAATAAAAATAAAAAAGTAAGTGTATTTTTGTCTTTTTCATATCTATTAATTGATTATAAAATTATTTCATATTCATAAGATTTTAGCTAAAATTGATGATCACATTTTTCTACTCTTTTAATTATTTAAGTATTATATCTTAATATAATTTTTGATGCATTTGTAGGAATGAAAGGAATGAGAAGGAGAAAGATAGGAGAAAGAGAGTGATGGAGCAATGGATAAATAGAAAGCTATCTAATAGAGGGAGAGAAAGGAAAAAGGAAAAAATGCAAAGGGAGATAAGAGAAAAGAAAAGAGAATAGTTAGAGTGAACTCATAGAGAAGAAAGATAAGTAGAAAGGGGTAAAGGTAGAAAGATAGGAGAGTGAGAGATAGAGAGAAAAGGAAGAAAAGTAGAGAATAGAAGATAAGATTATGTAATATAAGGAAATTTAAAATGTAATTTACTTTAATTAAAAGTAGAATTTACTTTGTTCAAATACATTATAATTAAAAATTACTAATTTTCATTAATGAACTTTCTTATTATGTCTAATTATAGAAATGTTAGAAAACTAATTTTTAAAATAATAATATTATATGTATAAAAATAGATCAAAAATTAAATTTTGAATATCAATTAAGGACTATCAATTAAATAAAAATGACAGAATAAATTTATGAAATTTAATTTAATAAATATAAAAATTTGATTTTCAATTTTGAATTCATTTTCAATATTTATAACATTTTTTTAAAAGTGTTCTACGCCATAAAACAGAAGGACCCCAAAAAGTGAAATAAATAACATTGGGTTACACAAATATGGAGTCTTTTTGTATTCTTTTGGATTATATTTCTCCCCGAAAGCAAGAAAAACTCCACAACGATCCAAGAACAAAATACAATGTATCTCCCGTTTGTTATACATGACTTTGAGAATGAGATCGCATAAAGTCAAAGTCAAACTAACAAACTCCAAGAAAGGCAACAGAACGTTTGTACTACATTCCTAGTACAGCAAAGATTCTGATATATTAAAACCTCCTAACGATGCACAGTTAGCCATGAAAAAAATTTGACTTAAATGTAATTTTAGTTTTTTTAAATATAAATATAATTTTGGCATTTTAATTTAAAATAATCTATTTCAATCATTTTAAATATGTAATTGATGCAACTTTGGTCCTTGTATTTGATTTTAGTGGAATTCCATCAATTTTTGTGAAATTCTATTTAATTTTCAACTACTTACTCTACTACTTATCAGATAAATTATATTGATTAGGAATTAGAAGATAATAAATACTCAAAGGGATTAAAAACTTTCATTTATAATTCTTTGATTTTGTTCTTTTCAATATTCAAATAAAGACTTCCTTTCTTATTTATATGTAAGACATTTCAGATCAATATGAAAGATGCTTTGGAGATAAATGATTTTGTGAGGTCAAGAAATTAGTGAAAATAAAATAAAAGAATCAAAATCGAATCAATTAAATATTTAGGAGGATCAACATAAAATATTTTATATTAAGGAGATTAAAATCATATAATTTATATTTTAAGTGAATCAAAATTACGTTTAACCCAAATTGCAGTGTGTAACAAATTAAATGAATTGGTGCACTTATCAAGTAATGCAAAAATATATTTATAAAACTTGTAATTAATATCAAATTTGTATAGACTTAATTATAGAAGTGCAGTTTGGCACACCATTCACTGTGGATTTTTATAACGTAATATTCTAGGTTGCAACTTGCATATGGATTTGATTCAGCTTGCATTTTAAAAACGGCAAACAATAATGTATTATGCACAAACAACAAAGCCAAAGAAAGGATTTAATTTAAAAAACAACCAGTCATCACCTGCTCCAGTTTCCAACTAGGGTTTGGGAATTCAGCGAGAAGGATACTTCACCTAACATACATAGTAACCTGTTAAATTAAAAAATTGATTATTACCGGTGGGCAATAATAAGATAATATAAAATGAGATAAGGATAGATTACTTAATGGTAATTCTAGAGAGAATTAAACTTTTTAATGATTGGTAGAAAGGACCAAAAAGAAATAAAAAAATTTTATTTGATAGGTATTATAGTATGAGAATGTCCATTTTGTCAAATAATAAAATTTTTATTCTAAAGTAAAAGTGATGAAATGATCATTCTATCAATTATGAAGTAACTTTTTGACACTCTTACTCCTTATATTTTTTTTACATATATATTCTAATATTATATTTTGTTAATAAATAATAAAATAATATCTTTAATATTTTTCTATTCAAATATTTTGATAATTATATTCTAATAATAAAATTCAAAATAAAATATTTTTATCCTTAAAAAAATTTGATAAATTGAATTTTTGTGCTTTTATTATAAAAATTTTGTGTTAATTATAATTTTGATAATTAAATTTAAAGTATAGTATTTTTTTGTTATTGATCAAATCATATATTTTTATTTAACATATATTATTATTTTATTATGTAATATACATATTCAACTGCAAATTATATAAATGTTCAGTTACAAATAAACAAAAAATAATAATATCATCATTTATATAAACATTGTTTCAATTTTACACTTTATTTTTATTTTAAGTGTAGTATTGTCATTGACTTATTATACCAAATATAATTTTGGAATGGAATACCTATTTTATTCCTTACCAAAGATAAATATAAAATAGTCATTCAGCACAACATAAGAGATTGAGTTTTATACTATTTGAATGTCTTTTTTTTTTAATTCAAGTAAATAAGTCAAATAAAATATTATGTACTCAATTAAAAAAAATACAATCCGATAATAAAAAGAAGATGGAACTTCTTATAAAATTACTCATAATTAATTATGGAGATAAACAGGACTAAAAATAGATTGATATAGGATATTGTCATAACTTATCAAAAGTTTTTTTTTTTTTTTAAAAAAAAAAACCTCCCAGGAATGGCTCTAGCCCCCACGACACTTCGACTTTGGATATTATTCTATAAAATTTGAGATCATTTTATACGTGTTCGTTGTATCAGTACTTGTTAAATTATTAAATTAATCCTACCATGATAACAAATTTTCTTCCTTCATATACTAAATATTCTAATTAAGAATTTTGTCCGTATGTGATACACTAAATTACTAACATAAAAAAAAATAATATCAACATATATACATGAAACAAAAATATTTTTCTTATACTTTTAAGAATTTGAATTACGAATGACATAGTATAATTATAACATTGTGCTTTCAATATATACCGAAATTATGTTTTAGATAAAAATTGGGCTACATTAACCATATTTTTGTTCATACTAACGGTGCATAAAATACAACTACCTAATTTGCCGCATTTTTATGATATAAATATACTAACAATTTTTTTTCGTAATCTTGTTAGTAATTTACCCACATAAATAACAATATATTATTGGTTGATGGTGTGAGAAACAAACTGTTAGTATTTTATAATTTATAAAGAAGAGTATAAGAATTGCACAAATAGAACAAAGAGTTTTTGAATTACTTGACCCTTCTATTGCATTCACTAGATTTGATTAAGAAATTTGTTAAAGATAAACGATGATATCAATTGATTGGATCACTACTCATACATTCTCAAGTGAGTCTCAGAGAGAATTATGAGAATAATAAAACTGCAATTTGATGGGAGACTACAATTCACCTTATAAGGAAGTAGGTAGGGATTGAAACTCTAATTATAATTCAACTAGGATTAACTAACCCATCATAATTAACCTAGAGTTAGGGTATATATATATACACACACACTTTATAATTATATTATACAATATATATATATAGTCTAGGTATTATTATTATTATATTAATGACATTGAATTATTATTTAATTCAACTATATATTAAAATATGTTAGTCCACTAAATTATTTACAATCTACTACTTGGACAATCACATTTTAATACATAATTTTAGATTACAATATGTGGCCACATTTAAACAATTTCATTAATACAATTTATACCATTACAACCATAGGTCAAATATGAGATTTTATTAAATGTATACTTGATCATTCAATAAGGTTGAAAAGATATACATATATGAAATACTCATTCCAAATGAACAAACAAAATAAAGTATGTGTATAATCAAAATATACAAAATGGTGTGTGTATCCACCCAAGATGCTTTACAATAATTTGAGATAGGATCTTAATGTCTCCTTATACTGCCATAATACAATAAGTGCATGATAAAATGGCAATATTGTAATATCATAAAATCTCAAGATCAATACAATTTCAATTTCAAAATACACAAGTACTCTTACTAACTCAAAACATAAAAAGATTCAATAGGACCTACACCCAATACATGTCTTTTAAATATTCCTACAGTTAGGCCTTTAGTTAATGGGTCTGCAAGCATACAATCTATCGAAATATGTTCAATGTGAGTAAGATGCTCGCGTGTCTTCTCTCTCACAAATTGATATTTCATATCAAAATGTTTTGTGCGGGCAGAACTTTTATTATTTCTAGAAAAGTTAACATCAGTAGTATTATCACAATAAATAGTTAAAGGTTTTGAAATGCTTTCAACTAAACAAAATTCAAAGATAAAATTCCTTAAACATACAACCTCTCGAGTGGCTTCATAGTGGAGGTCGCTGTTAAAGATTATTTGACACACTTCCATGATACAGCTTCTCCTGTAAGCATAAAGATATATCCAGATGTTAATTTCTTATCATCTGGACAACCTACAAAGTCAGAGTCTGAATAGCCTATACAAATTAGATTATTGGACCTTTTATAAGTCAACATATAATTTTTTATACCCTAAAGGTATCTCATTGTTAGGTTTCGGATCAATATATGCAGTGAAATTTTAAAAATTTTGATTCAAATCTTACCTAGGATCCATGCAAAAGGGCATAAATCAGTATTAGGGTTTTACCTTATTTGTGCTCATGTTCTTTCTGAATAAATCCTTAAGAGATCGGGATGAATTAAATGCCATCCGAAAGATACAATATCTCTACGGTATCCACACGGAGTGAACAACGATTTTTTCCCTCCATGAAGCTACTAGGATTCATCTCTTTCGCTAGGATTCGTCTCTCTCACTAGGATTAAGATTGGATTTTTTTTGAGTGATTTAGGGTTTGATGGAAGCATATGTGCATTTTTTGCAAGTGTTGCCTTCAAGTTCTTTTTATAGAACTAAGGTATATCATAATCCTAGTCCTACAGGATAATGCTTCAAAAGAATCCTAATCAAATTTAACAACTATCACCTTATCTTTATCATAAAGAGAGTGAGGAGAGATAGGACTTATCTATTAATTATCTAATATTAGATAATAGCATTATCTCATAATATTATTATCTAATATTAAATTGACATATAATTATCTTATATTAGATAATAATATTATCTCATAATATAATTATCTAATATCTAATAACGTAATTATCTGATATTATTTTAATATTAAATAATATCACATAGTATTATGTATATTACATGGAAAAAATATTATTATCTTAATAATATCTATATATGCATGAAAATAAGTCCAACTAATTGGATTTTAATCCAATTAAAGTCCAATTAATTATTGTCTCATTCCAACTCCTTTTATGTGACCCTGTAGATTCTTACTACGTTGACAATAACTTATTATTGGGCCATAAATAGTGAGCGGTATCTAGTAATACATCATTGCCACTCAAGTAGTAAGAATGTTTGTGATTCGACATCTATCTAATATGTGATCAATGCTTTACATCATAATCCCTTTTATAACAATATCCAAATCGAATTGGAGGCATGGAGTGTGTCATCCTCGTCAATGTTTAATTTATATTTCTTAATATTGAGTAGACTTAAAATAAATGATCAATATCACATATTAATCCAATTGAGCATGACCATATATTTCTAAGTCTTACTCAATCAAGGGGCCCAAGGATATCTCTCTTTTATACAAGAGTAACAAAATTTCATCTACATCACTCACTTCATTCTGTATAATTTGTGACACATCTAATTAAAACCCTATTTGTCATCTCAATTAAAGGTGACATAGGACGATATCAAAGTAAGTAACATTTCATGTAGGGAATCGTAGTGACTTAAGATAAAAAAACTATATGTATTTGTAGTCATATGAAAATAACTAATGACACGTCTATCCATGCAGTATTCTTACAATGGGTTAGTCCAACACATTATTCACTAATAATGTACTCATATATTGACTTGATATCATATATCCATAATTCATAATCATCAGTCATTATATATGCTGGTCTCGATATATTATTACAATCTTTTTCATAATAATATTTGACTAGGGGCATTTTAGGAATAACAAATCTATTCCAAGGACAATTATTATATTTAAGTTATAATTTGTGCAAAATAAAATAAAATAAAATAAAATATAATAATTGTATTGCCAAAACAAAACGTAATACATTGTGTAATATTACAATCATCTCTATGATTGGCTCTTAGGACACACACCAACACTCATAACTTTCTTGGCTATTATCTAGTATTTTTTACTAGGATTACTTAGGTACCTCCCAAGCATACTAATTGCAAAAGTAATATCTAGGCGTGTACATATTTGGGCATACATTAGGCTACCAACAACGGAAGCATATGGGATCATACTTATTCTAGATTTCTCATCATCATTTTTAGGATACTGGACTTTAGAAAATACTTCACCCTTTTGAATGGCCATAGCACTATGCAAGCATAAGGCCATGTTAAATCTTTTAAGCACTTTATCTATATATGATTTTTGAGATAAACCAAGTAAACCCCAGGATCTGTCACAATGGATCTCTATGCTAAGTACAAAAGATGCATTTCGAAGATCCTTCATATTAAAATTCTATGACAGTGCCTCTTTTGTCTCATTTAAAAGATTCACATCATTACTCACAAGGAAAATGTCATAAACATATAACCCAAAGATCATAAAATTGCCCACACTCATCATATAATAGATGCATTAATCCACTACATTTTCCTTAAAATCAAGAAAAGAAACAATCTCATGAAATTTGAGATACCATTGCTTGGATGCTTGTTTTAGGCCATATATTGACTTATGCAACTTATACACTAAGTGCTCTTTTTCATTTTCTTGGAAATCATCTAGTTATTTTATATAAACTGTCTCTGATAGGTCACCATTAAGGAAGACAGTCTTTACATCCATCTGATGTAGTTCGAGATCAAAATGAGCTACCAAAGTCATTATAACTCGAAATGAATCTTTGGTTCAGATTGGTGAGAAAGTCTCCTTATAATCAATTCCTTCCTTTTGCGCATAACCTTTAACTACTAATCTGGCCTTATATCTTTCAATCTCACCTTTAACAGTCCATTTGGTCTTAAAAATCTATTTACACCCAATTGGTTTACATCCTGTAGGTAATTTCACTAAATCCCATACATTATTCTTATATATTGAATTCATTTTATCCTCCATGGAATGAATCCATTTTGAAGAATTAGAACCTGAAATAGCTTTTGAGAAGCTAATAGGATCAGAATCATTATTCACATCAAACTCATGTTCTTGCAAATAAACCACAAAGTCATTTGTAATTGCCTAATAATTCTTTGTGATCTTCTTAAGGGAACTTCCTTAATTATATTATTTGGCTCATTCGCTAGTTGGATTGGTTCAATCATAGGTTGATTTGGATCAATTTGTAGCTCTATATGAGATGGTTTGATGAAAGGCACTATTAAAGGAACAACACTTTGTTTATTAGTTGTTCGAGAGACATTATTTTGTTCTTCTCCTAGAGAGATCTGAGGTGACCTTCTCCCACTATTCAATTCATCCTCAAAGTAGATAGCATAATCTAACTTAATAAATCTTGATGAATGAGATTAGGAATAAAATCTACTTCCTCTTGAACTAATGCAGTAGTCAATGAAATACCCACTAATTAATCTTGCTTTAAGTTTCTTAGTATATGGGTTATAAGGCCTAATTTCAATTTGCAGCCCCAGACATGAAAATGTTTCAAGTTAGGCTTCTTATCATACATAAGTTCATATGGAGTCTTTGGCACAGATTTGCTCAGAACTTAATTCAACACATACGCAACTATTCTTAAAGTATCACCTTATAAAAATTCTAGTAAAGTAGAATGAGTAAGCATACATCGTGCCATCTCCATGAGTGTTTTGTTCCTTTGCTTTGCAACTACATTCTGCTTTGGTGTACCAGGCATAGTGTAACTAGCTTCTATTCCACATTCTTGTAAATATCTTACAAGAAGACCAGGATTTCTTCCGGTTTCATCATATCTGCCATAAAATTCACCACCTTTATCTGAATGTACACATTTGATTTTCTTTCCTAGTTTTAGTTCAATTGCAATCTTAAATCTTTTGAAGGCTTCTAATGTTCCAGACTTTTCAGAAAGAAGCTCCACCCATCCAAATCTCGAATAGTCATCAATGAAGGTGATAAAATACTTGAAGCCTCCCATTACATTAGGTAAAATGGGCCCACACACATCAGCATGGATTAATTCTAGAATATTTTCTTTCTTGGTCTTCTTCCCTTTTCGAGCTTTAGATGTTAATTTTCCTTTGATACAATCCACATAGATGTTGAAATCTGAGAAGTCAAGTTTAGGTAAAACTCCTTCTTTTATTAATTGTTCCATTCTTTCTTTGGAGATATGGCTTAATCTTCTATGCCAAAGCATTGAAGATGTTTCATTTAATCTTAGCCTTTTATTTCCAATAACTGTGTTGATGGAATTTTTAAAAGTATTGTCCAAATCAATTTTATATAAACCACTATTCAAAGTACTAGTTCCAACAACACATGAGTCATAATATAACTTAAAATTATTATTTTCAAATAAACATGAATATCTATCTTGGTCCAAATAAGTTATAGAAATTAAATTCCTTCTTATAGAAGGTACAAAAACAACAATTTTCAATTCTAAAACATGATCAGTGGACAGAGATAAAGAAATGAATCTTATGTGTTCAACATGTACTTTGTCTCCATTTCCCAATTTCAAAGTCGTTTCACCTTTACTTAGCCTCCTTAGATTTCTTAGTACTTGAAAGCAATTAGTGACATGGATAGTGACACCAATATCCAGCTACCAAATGTTAGAAGGAACTTTAATACTATTAGATTCAAAATAAACTAGAGCTAGAGGGTTTACCTTTCTTTTTCTTTTCAAGCCATTTTTTGAATTTGAAGCAGTCTGCCATTTTGTGCCCATACTTTTTGCAGAATTTGTAGTTTCCTTTGAACAAGACTTTCTTAGGCTTATGTTGCTGCTCTTTCATATCATTCTTCTTCCTTTCATGATTAGATTTCCCTTTATTGTCCTTCTGAAAGGGCCTATTTGTTTGTTTAGAACTCGAACCATTAGAGACAAAATTTGCTACTTGCATTTTTATTTTCTTCATATTCTCTTATGCTTGAGTCACTATAGAGATCATTTCATTAATGGTCCATTCTCCTTTCTAAGGATTGTAGGATATTTTCAGCACATCAAATTAAGGAGGAAGTGAATCCAAAGCTTACCAAATTAAGTAACTATATTCTAGATCAACATTCATACTCTTCAACTCGTTGTAATAATGCACTAGTTTCATTATATGCTTCTAAACACCACTCACTCTATCATACATAGTCATCTCCAATAAAGACAGATAATGTCCTTTTTCATCTTTATTAAACTTGACATATTTTTCGACTACTGAATCCAGGAATGCCTTTTCCTTTTGATTATCAGGAATACTCTGCCTTATAGTTTTATCCATAGTGTACTTTATTACCATTAGACAAAGTCTATTGGAATGAGTCCATTTTTCATGTTGTGCTCTTTGAGCAGGAGTTGACTCCTTATTAATTTCTAGTTCCTCTTCACGCAAGGATAGATCAAAATTGGAGACCGCTAGATATAGTTTTAAAGATTCCACCTAGTCCTCATGATTGGTCCCATTTAAAGTTTTAACAGAAGTCAGTTGCATAGGAGCAGAAACTGAGAAAAATTATTAAAATTTATGAAATAAATCATAAATTAACAACATAGTATGTTTGAATAATAGTTATGCTTAAATTTTCCTCATAATTATGCAACTATTTATAGTATAATACTATAATACTTAATACCGATAGGATACTACATGCTAAATTCCTAAAACCTAACACTAATAAGGTATTTAATAATTTTAGAAAATTAATATATAATTCTAACACTCATGTTATCACTTACTAACTATATTAATAGAACTATACTGATAGGGTATAATTATCATTAATATAGTACTTTCCTAATTTTATTATTTTAAAAATTTAATTATCATAATAGAAATTAATCAACATAATATATACATTTAATAAAAATTACAAAATTTTTTATGCAATTAACCTACGATAGGTGAGTTTAATTACATAAAATTTAAAGGCTTAACATGAGCAATTATAATCTTTGCATAAATTAAATAATTAATTGCATATTAATGACAAAAATTAATAAAATATGCATATAATATATAAATCATCTAGAAAAATTTTACATAGTAGACAATTACACAATGATTACACAATAAAAATTTCAAGTTGAAATTCGATTAAATTAATACTGAAAAAAATAGAACAAAAATTAATGAAAAATATTTTATTTTCAAAAAATTATAAAAAATTATGAAAAAATCAAGCTCAGAGAGTGGAGCACAACTATATTTTTATTTTCATAAAATTATTTTTGGAACACTGCGTGTGCATTGTACACACCACCCATGCGAGTGCGCATTGCCTAAAATTGGCACCAAACACACAGACATGATGCGTGCATTGCACGTGCCATAACTGCATGCACCATGGCTGTGACTGGGCTTCGCCCAAACATGCTATTCCTTCTTCTTTTCCTAATACTGATTTTTGGGTTTCAAAAAAGCCTTTCCAGGTTTGGGGAGAAAAAAATTTAACCTCACCCAATTCTTCAATTTTTAATGCCAAAATTAATGGTTTTAATCCTAATTTAATTTATAACATTATGCACTAATTAATTCCAAAAAAATATGCATATATCATGCATTTAATTTCAGTTATAAACCATTACATTTTCATTTTTATTCAACATTAACATCTATTTAAAACTTATTATCACAAATCAATTTGAGAGTTTTTATTCATTAATATGTTTCTAATATTTTTGTAATTTTAGTTTTCCAGAATTCATGCAAAACATTCAATAATTTTCCAGAAGTTTAACAAGTTCTTCATATCTCCGAAATGAATTTGAAAATTGTTTTCAAAATTTAACCTTAAATCAAATGAACAACATTTTGATTTAAAAAAATAAGAAACAATAAATTTAAAATTAATATCATGATAATTTTTCTAATTTATTATGGTCAAAGCATACAAATAATTCATACTAGGTAAAAATAAAATATCAAAAATATAATTTGTACAATCTAACTCATCAATATAAATTTTATGATCTATAAAAAATATTTCAATATTCATACAACTATAAATCCATAAAGAAGAGTACAAAAATTGCACAAATAGAACAAAGAGTTTTTGAATTACCTGACCCTCCTGCTACATCCATTAGATTTGATCGAGAAATTTGTAGAAGATGAAGGATGATATCAATTGGTTGGATCACTGCTCACACGTTCTCAAGTAAGTCTTAGAGAGAATTATGAGAATAACAAAACTATAATTTGATGGGAGACTGCAGCTCACTTTATAAAGAGGTGGGTAGGGATTCAAACCTTAATTATAACTCAATTAAGATTAACTGATCCATCATAATTAACCTAGAGTTAGGGTATATATATATATACTTACACTTTATAATTATATTATACAATATATATATAGTTTAGGTATTATTATTATATTAATGATATTGAATTATTATTTAATTTAACTATATATTAAAATGTGTTAATCCACTAAATTATTTACAACAAACGACCTATCTTTTCCACTTTTTAAATGAATAATATATCCTAATTTTTAAAATTATTTGTCATTTAATTTAATTACCAGTAAAAATGTTATTAGGCCCTACATTAGTAATTACTATACCACGTAAAAAAACCATTATCTATATATGCTAATCATTATTAATAGAATTTAATAGAAAATTACTGGAACATATCCGATTAGAAATGAGAAATTGTGTAACGACCCAATTTAAAATTTTAAATTGTATGAATTTAATTAAAAATTAAATAAAGCAATATACTTTTGAAATTCTTGCATGCAGTGACTATAATATTTTTTGCTAGTTTTATTCAATGAACAAATGCCAATTGCTAGTTTTCTTTTTAATATAATTTTCAATATTTTACAAATTAAAAATTTAAAATTTTAATGCATAAATTCTGCAAAAGTGATAATGAAAACAAAATTAAAAATGATTTACTTATTAGGCAGGGTTGAGTGCACAAAATTGTGAAAAATTGTAAATGTAGTGTAGATCACAATTTAAATCTTTGATGAAGACTTTAAATTTAATTAACTGTTAGTATAAAGTTTTTTACACTATCTATAGATAAAAAATTGACACCTTACTTAAAAGATTAGTATTAAATAAGAACTTTCACTAACAATAGAAAAGTTTTAATATTTTTTTAGATTTCATTTGTTTCACCAAAAAATATTTTCCAAAAGAACGTGTCATTTACAAGTAAAAGAGTAATATATACTAAATAGCTTATGATTAAAAAAATGAAACCTAAAGTCCTGGTAATGGAGAAAAGTAATTTCTTTTTTCAAATAAGGAAAGTTATTTTTTTTAAACTCTATATATTTAATATTGAATAAATAAAACACTGTCACTTATCTCAATATTTTATAACTATATTTTACAAAAAATATTTTCTATTGAAACAAATGAAGCCTTAATGATATGGCAATACATGGTTGGATGATAATGCAAAATTATTTTATATTAACAGTGGATCAAATTTAAATCCTTGTATGAATTATAAAGAGTTGACCTTGTAAGTTAATGGCAAAAATATATTTTTAATTTCCTAATTTTCTCTAAAATTTCATTCTTATACCCTAAATTTTATTTAAAGCAAACTCAGTTTCAAACTTTTAAAAAATGTGCAAATGTTACTTAACATCCTAATTTTGTTATGTTTTTGGATGAAGATACTTACATGACATCCAGTTTGAAATCTTACATGACTTACTTAAATTAGATTTTTCATATTTTTATGATTAAAAAAAAACTTCAATCTCCTTAATTTCAATTGTGGTTTCAATCTTGTCTCAATTTTTTTTTTCTTTTGTTGAAACAAATTTGCCCTCTAATTTTTCTATCTCTTTATATCTTTATTTATTTTTTGCAATATTTCTTATAAATAACTTCTCTTTGTTACAAATTTACTGAAAAGGCTAAGTTGATATATATTTTAATAACGATTCAACCTTTTCAAAACTGTCATTATTTAACATTTTTTCTTCATTGTCATTGATCTGAATTTTAAGTACGCCATATATCTTCCTCCTTCGATTGAAAATCATCCTCATCTACATCTGCATTATTATTAGAAAGATAAAGGGTAAATTTATTTTAGATTAAAATTAGGGAATAATATTGAATTTTCTATTAAAGTTGGGGGTTAAAAATTTTATAATTTTGGCTCAGTAACATGAAAATGTAACTTATGTAGGCCAGTAAGATGTTAGATTGAATATTATGTAACTATTTTTATTGAAAAACCTAACGAAGTCAAACAGCTAAGAAACATTACATTTCTTTTTAAAAAATTGTTGGATAGTAAATTTATTTTAAATAAAATTTAGAAGATATGATTAAAACTCTAATATAAACTTGAGAACCGAAAATTCTTTTTCTGTAATTTTTTAACTACTTTTTTTCTAAGTTAATTAATCACGTGGCTCCCTCTATTTTTTTTAATGGATATGTTTGATAACATTGAAATATTTAGCGTTGAATTTAAGTACTGAATTTTAAGCACTAAATCCATTAAATGGTATGTTTATAGCACTTGAATAATTTAATATTTTAAGCTCCAAATTTAATTGATAATTTAAAATTTTAGTCCCAAAATATTGAAATTTTGTATAGTTTCAAAATTATTTTTTATTGTAATTTTAAAAAATTTATGCATCATATTTTTTAATATTAAGGTTCTTTGTACAATGTCACATTGATATATGTGATGTGAAATAAAGTTCGTAAAATGTCACATTGATATATGTGATGTATATATTTTAATAATCAAAAGAATTGATAAATATGGTTCTTTTGACTAGCATCAATCGAAATGAATTACCGTTACAAAAATGATATCAATGAGAAAAGAAGGATTTGAATATTTTTGTTGGAATTTTGCTTTTAATACATGCACTAAACTTTTGATTTTAACTGGTTATAATTTATTCACTTTTATCCTAAAAATATTCTAATAACAAAGTAATTATTGTGTAATTTTACATTAAAGATGAAATTTGTATAACAAAACCTGATCTAATTAAGTTCCAAACAACGAAGAAAAATCATTTTATAAAAATAAAATTTTAAATTATTTTTCATAAAAAATCAAAATATACAGACCACCTTTTAAAATAATTGACCATTTCTAGCCCACTAACATTAATTTTGGTCAAATTAATCCTTCATGAAAACCAATGAGAGAGAGGTGTTTATGGTAAATGGTAATATTGGATGAGTTTCTTTCTTACACGCTTATATATGCTGAAAAATTCATTCACAAAAAGTATATTCTAATGTAAAACTCTATAATATAGGAGGTCGCTGTAAGAAAGTTCCCCCTCTGAGCGCATGAATAGGTAGATTTCCACTCTAAGTGCATGAATAAGTAGATTTCAATTCAAGATATTAACGTGTTAACAATCCCTAAGTTGTTTTTTATCACTAAAAAAATTATGAATTGATAGGATAAATAATGGTCAATGTAGTTCAAATTTGATCTTAAATATGATTTTGATATCTATTGAAAATGTGATTAATATTATATCTGTATCACATAATGCTATAATATAATTTGCAATTTAAATCCTTGAAAATATAAAAAAATATTTTTGTTTCATGTTGATGTTATTTTATTTACGTTAGTGCATGAACTATCATCATAGTATTGTCATCGTATCATGTTCTTAACTTATAATTATGTCATAAAAGAGTATAATACTACGTCCTTGTCAATTATAATAGGTTGCAACTCGCATGCATTCGTAAGCATCTGGACGCAGTGCGTAGTTTTAAAATGGCAATGAATGCAATATTTACGAGACTAAAAAATTATTTTGATTCTTATATTTTTTTATCAATTTTATTTATAATTAAAAATTTATATCAATTTCGTTTCTATAACATTATAATTCCTCAAATTTTGATTCTTCCTTATAATAATTTAATATTTCATATATGTAAAAACTAAAATTTGAGAAATTTTAATTTTACAGAGGTGATACAAACTTTTAATCTGTTCCCCTGGTCCATAAGCGTTCTCCTTGTCATGATCATGACGCAGGGACAAATCAATCAAATGCAAGACAATAAAACAACTGCCTACTAGTGTACCAATCCCAAGATTTCTTTATTTGTTTTTCAAATTTTAATATTAAGAAAATCAAAATTAAAATCGAAAAAATATAATCATGATGAAAGGGGATTTACGTCATTCTCTTTAGAGTTGGTGGCGAAAGACGACCCCAGATATTATAATTAGGGTTAGAAATGCAAGAAACTCCATATCAGCAGCCAGATTATATTCACTCGATAACTGGATGGAAAAGTCAAATTTTATTAACGTGTTTACAACCCCCATGGTGTTTTTCATTTAGCACTAAAAAATAAAGAGTGTTAATCACCGTTTTCGGATAAGGATAACGATGTAAATCGGCCGGCCAATACATTGGAGATATACGGTCTAACTTAGTTTATTTATTTAAATAAATTTGATAAAGATTAAAAATAAATTTATTTAAATAAGTAAATCAAACCTATTTTTTTTTTAAATTTGATTCAGAGGCCTGTTATAAAATCTTATTTCATTATTAATATATTTATAAATAATATATATAATATATAATATGTAAATATATACATTTATGTATATAGGTTTAATTAAGTTATTAGATAATTTTAAGTTTAAAAAGATAAAATTAACCTTATCTAATCCATTTGTATCCCCTACTCTTAGGGCGATGTTTAGGGTGTAATTATTAGCCTCTAATCAATAACAGTACATTTGATATTAAAATAATATTTAATATTTTTTTATTTTTAATAATATAATAAAAGGCAAATGCTAATTTTAATAATATACTATTAAAATAAGAACAAATCATTAAATATAATTATAATATTAATAACATTATTATTAACTAAATGTTAATAATTAACCCTTAACCATTACGTTGAGCAATAGCTAAAGGTGTATTTGAAAATATTAATTCAACACTTAACTTAATATATTTAAACTTAAAATTATATTTTAATTATTTTATTTGTTCATCTTGAATATTAAAGTAAGCAAAATTCATTTATAAAATGTTTTGAAAATATTAAGTCAATACTTAACTAAATAAGCTCAAATCTAAGATTAGATTTCATTTGTCTGATTGATTAGGATTGAAAATTAAATTGAGTTAAAATCCACTTAATCTATTCAACAACAATCATTTAACTGAATATATTTATCAATTATTTTTATTTTGATAAAATTTTATTGGATAAAAATATCCAATATTATTTCTATTTTTTAAAATAATAATTAGATACATATGTACATGCATCATATTCACTTATAGAGTCGATTTATTGCTAGTTGTGGGTCTTTGCTATTGGTATTGTATACGGCAGTTATCTTCTATGATATGTGCAATAAAGTACGTAAAATGTCACATTGCATCCGTAAATTTTTCTCAGTTAAATCTTAGAATTTTATGTGTATTAAATGTCTTGCGACTTCCATTTTAAAAGAATGTATTAGTTGGCCCGATGTTAGATTTTTTTTTTGTCACATCTTGAATTTAAATCTTGTATCTTAAGAATGTACATTAAGTAATTTGCCACTTCTATTATAATTATTGTTTCTTATGCTTAAAAATAAGAAAAAGGACAATCACACTATAGAAACAAATAAAAATAAAAGGGCAATCAAGTTTCCTAATAATTAGGTGTAGCACAGAAAACAACGCATAGCCATAACTCTTCTCTTGTAGGCACCCAAAATTTTTTCAATTTTTTTTGTTTTTCACGTGAATTTTTTGGCGATAATTCAGAAAAATGCCGAAAATTATGCTTATTTTTTCAAGAAAATTGTGAAAGATCGTGGGAGAGTCATAGATGATGCCAATAACAAACTCTCTCTTCAAAATACTTATAAGACATGAACATACTATTAGATGACGGTGGATAGGGTTTAGCCATAACCTTTTGATGCTTAAATTAGTATTCAATGGTAAATAAAAGAAAAGAATTTTAATAGTAAGGTGTGGTACATACTTATATAGGAGGGGTTGAGTGGTTGGGAAGTAGTTAGGCCATTATTAGGTAATTATCATTATAACTTCTAAAATATAAGTATTTATTAAAAAGATAGGGAAAAAAGAGTGAGAAGTAGGAGAATATAGAGAGAAAAAAAATAACAGATAAATATTGGTGTGGAGAAAAAGATGGTGAGTAAAAAAGAGATGGAAGGAGTAAGATATGGGAGAGAAGGATGGAGAAAAAATAAAGAAAAATAGTGAAATTATGTAAAATAAAGTAAGTTAAGAATGTGATTTCCTCTAAATAAATGGGGAGTTACTTTTCTGAAATATGTATTGACTAATTAGTTACCCGTGCGACACATCGGTAAGTATTTATTTCAATAACATAAAATTATAATTATATGTATATTATTAAATACTTAAAATTGATATTATAATATGATAAAAGATTGAATTTACAAATTCTTCCACACACACACACACACACACACACACACACACACACACACACACACACACATATATATATATTAGATCATATAAAATAAATTTAAAATTTTTTCTTACTTTTGAATACTTATAAGTTAAACCAAAGCTAAATTACTCCAAAATGTTCTAAAAATGTGTTGCAATCTTTAAAAAAAAATCATTTATACTCCTACAATCCTAAATTGTAGGCTTGTAAGTTGATAATAATTTCATTTAATAGAAAAATTTTTAAAGTATAAGTATTCTATAAACAATAACCACTATAGAATCTCCAAAGAAAATTTATGAAGGAGAAAAAGGAAAAAACCCAAGATAAAATAGGGAAGGAGAAATATTTGACAAAGTGAAATTTAAGAGAAACTTAAGGAAAAAAACTCCCCACTCATTTAATTTAACTTTCAAGTAAATAGTTGATTTTAAATTTATTTTTCCAAAAAGATTGATTTTAAATTAAAATATCATGTTAATTAGATATCATTTTTTTGAGATTATTATTATTATTATTATTATTATTATTAATAATATTTAATAACATAATTTATGATAAGAATAATTTTTTTTGTAATGGCAATAAATTTTTCATTCACCATATTAATGGTTTGAAATAATAATTTTATATTATAGAGAACTCATTGAGTATAATCCACAAATTACTACCTATTTGTTGACTAAAATTCAATATTTTAATATCAAATATCTTTTATTTTTTTTAACTCACATGGATGAAAGGAATAACTTTTGACAAAAAAACTTCAATAAAGGATTTATATTAAGTATTTACTAAAAGTTGCATTATAATAGAAATTAACAAAATATCTCCTTCTAAAATCTGAAAAAAAAATTATATAGACACATAATAATATCATGAATCATTGATGTCTTAAAAACCATGACAAATTATACTTATGAAACCATAAATTTATAAAAAAAAATAATAGTGAAATTAAAAAATATGATATAATCATAAGTATAAAATACTTTCATTGACGTTTAAAAAAAATATGTTAAGAACATGAATAAGAAAAAAAGGATTAAAAAAATAACATAAATATTTAAGAAAATATTACAAAAAAAAGTAATTATTTAGATTGTGAAATAGAAAAATAAATTTGCAAGTATCGTAGTGAAAATCCATCAAATAATGATGAACCATTATCTTATTTAGTAAAAAAATATTATCAAATACCGAACTCAAACTTTCTTGGAGAAAAAATAGTATTGACAGGAATAGATTTGATAGCATATTTAAACTTTCTTTGATGGTTACAAGTGGAGTTGTTCATTTGTATATGCGAGCAAATAGGAATTTTATTAAATATATCTGAAGAGAAAGTGTATTGTAAATAGGAGCTTACAAATTTCAAATTAAATCTAAAATGTGATGAAGATAAGAATAAAAGATTTCTATTTAAATTAAATGAAAATAAAAAATTAAAAAATTTTAAATGAAATCAAATAAAAATACAGATAAGATGGTTTTCAAATTTTAAAATAGAAATTGCTATTAAGTTTATTTAAAAATTTGTTGAGTTCAATTGCAAATTTGTAAAAATTTGCAAAAACAATATGATAGTTCTACTCCTTTCTTAATTTTTTTCCAAAAGTATAACTATCTTTTCCTATTAAAAGGTATGTGAGATAATAAAAAATTTTACCTAATAAAATAAACCATAAAAGAATATATACTTTTGCAATTTTTATACATAAAAAATTCAGCAAATTAATAAAAGTAGGTTAAGTTATAAATCTTTAAAAAAAAGAAATTCAATGAAAGAAAGCATTCATAACCAAGAATAAATAATCAAATTGGAATAAAAATAGTATAAAAAAGAATTTATATAGTAGAAGTATTACCAAACAGTTACAGAGGGTTAAAAGTAATAAGATCTCATGAAAGAAAAAAAAATTAGGATAAAAGTTTTTATATTAGTGAAGGCGATAGTAAGTATAAAGAGAAAAGAAACAAACATAAACGTAATTTGAAGAGTTTTTTGAGAAATTTTTTATGAAAATAGAATAATTTGATATTTATTAATTCTAGTGATAGATAAAAAATAATTTAAATTCAAATTTTTATTAGAAATTAATTTAATATTAAAAAATAAATAAAAATGATAAATTGACATGTAGTAAATTATGAGAATGACACTTATCATAAAAAAGTAAAAAATATAACAACTAATATATAATATATAGATTATTATTGATGAGAAATTATTTTCTATGACCAACTTTCGAATTTTCTTTAAACATATAGGAAAACAATTTTCAAAAATTATTTTGCCATAAAACAAATGTGCCCTAGAAGTAAATTAAAGAACATTGGGTTACACAAATATGGAGTCTTACTATATTCTGTTGGACATTTCCCCTCTCAAACTAAGAAAAACTCTCGCTTTCCATGAAAATAGGAGGTATTTCTTGTTGTAAATTATTGTGAGAATGAGATTGCATAAAGTAAATGGTCAATTATTGTTTTTCTCTCTAAGGTGAAAGCAGTTTTCTTTGCAAGTGAGAATGATCTTTTCTATAATTGAGGAGGAGTTTTCACGGACAAAACAATGAGCGATTATAGGTAAAGGGACGGTGGCAAACATATGATGGAGGTGTCAATGCAGCGTTTGACAATGGAGGAGCCCTCCAGGGAATGGAGGGATACAGATTTTGATGAGGATGATGAAGTGCAGTTGGAACCACAGACCCAGATGCAGGACGACCAAAAGTTTTCTTTGGTAGGATGGATTTTAGGAACCAAGATACACAATTGAACTATGATTAGATAGATGTTATAGAAACCCTAGAATTTTTGTGCTAAATTGAAGTTCATGCTTTTAGGAGCTAACAAGTTTGTGGTTACTATACTACTAATAATGAGGAACAAATGAATTATGTACTATGAGAGGGTCCTTGGAACATCCTGGGGAGGATTGTGGTCTTGCGGCACTTGGATCCTAGCCTAACCATAGTAGAAGTGTAGCTCACCCATTTAGAGGCGTGGGTTCAAGCACATAGTGTGCCATTCAAATTTATATCGGAGGAGAGTGCTAGTGGAATTGTTGCTAAACTGGGCGACCCTCTGGAGATTGAGAATCTGGATCAAGAAGGTAGTCTGTAGCGTCCATATTTAAAGTTCAGAATAAGATAATCGATAATGAAATCGTTAAAAATCGAACTTTGGCTACCGTGAAAAGATCAAGATCGAAGGTGGGTGCCTCTGTGTTATGAATGATTCCACCATTTTTGTTTTGGCAATGGCGTGATCGAGCATGAACAAAGGGAGTGTTCACAGCTGAGAACTACCTTCTTAGAGATGGATAAC
Source organism: Sindora glabra (assembly GCA_020226215.1). NCBI lineage: Eukaryota > Viridiplantae > Streptophyta > Magnoliopsida > Fabales > Fabaceae > Sindora > Sindora glabra. The sequence goes on along the minus strand of CM035230.1, from coordinate 54,278,740 downwards.
CATAAGCGCCAGGGACCTTGGTTGTCAGTAAAACCACTAGTATCATTGGGGCGGATCTCCACAAAGAAAACTACAGTGGTTTTGGCAACAAATATGCAGCAAGTGAGGCCACAGTTAATGGAACAGTTATCCACGCAGTACAGACAACTTACTCTAGCCAACAGAATAGGTAATTATGAAAGGGTCCCGCATGATGAGAAGGAGATCCTACGACTACACCTGGGGCATGAATTCCAGACCATGAGACAAGTTGAATTGGAGGATGAGTCAACACTAAATACAAAGGTGGATGGATAGCAAATAGATGAAAGAAGGGCACAGCTCCGAGGTAACAAGAACAACACATTACTGTGCAGTGATCTTGTCGCATCTCTTGACCGCCAAGGTTAGTTAAAACACCAAGTAGGTGGTGACACAGTAAATGATGAGAAGAGTATCCTGAAGAAAATAGTGGTGCAACCAGTGAAGACTTTACCCAGGGAATAGTTATGGACACACATATATCATCAACGATATTAGGCCACGACACTAGGATAGAATTAGTGTAACTCGATTTAAACACCGGGCCAGAGGACTGCAAGATTTACAGGTACAGCAAGGAGAATCTAGTAGTTTAGAGCATCCAACAGTAATGGTCGAGGAGGCAGGCCTTATTAAGTTCCCACCAGTGTCATGAAACTTCTAAGTTGGAATTGTCGAAGAATCAATAATACCCTGATAGTCAGGGCTCTTGGAGCCCTCAATAGGAGAACAACATCTCATGGAATATTTTTATATGAGACAAAGATGAATGAGGTCACGTTACAAAGGATAGTAACCAAGATTAGGTTTAATTTTGTGGAGGTAGTCTCCTCGCTAGGTAGAGGAGATTTGGCCTTTATGTGGAGACAAGAAATTAGATGTAATATACTCCAAATGACTACAAACTATGTTCATTGTGAAATATCCAATCCAAAGGATGAGCAGAAATTGCTATTAATAGGTATGTATGGCCTATCATTGCAATAGTATAGAGCTCAATTTTGAAATGAGATGTATAGGTTGGCAGAATCAATAGACCAATGATGGTTAATTATGAGAGATTTTAATGCACTCTTATATTTGAGCAATAAGGAGGAAAGATGCCTAGTAGACACGTGCTTTGATATTACTTTTCTTATTTTGTAGAGTCTATTGGTGAAATCAATATCCCAAGTTAGGGTCATAATTTTACATGATTTAATGGAAGAGTAGGAAAGGCTTATATCAGAGAGATGTTAGATAGAGGAATTTGCTATCCATTATGGCGAATCTAGTATCCTCATGGCACAATTACTATTTAAAAACTGGACAATCAGATTATAATCCAATTTTACTAAATACTTTGGGAGATAGTGACAATTTACCTCGATCGTTTAGATTTATTATGGCTTAACTAAGAGACAATATTTGTAAGCAAGTGATCCAAGAAGCTTGGAAGACTGATATCCAAGGATCATCCTAGTATAAAATGGTTAAAAAACTTAGATATGTTAAGAAAAGCCTCTAAAAATGGAATTGTGAAGTATTTGGATATTGTCAATGTCAATTAGATGTGTTACATTAGGAGCTTGGAACACCAAAGAATGTGCTCCCTACCAAGGAAAATCTACAAGCTCAAAAATATATTCAATGGCAAATTGATGAGCAACTTAAAAGGTAAGAAAGCATATGGTGATAAAAATCAAGGGAACTTTACTTGAAGGATGGAGATACAACTTCTTGCTTTTATTATGTCTCCATGATAATTCAAAGAAGACACAACAATATAGGATGAATTAGAGTGGATGATAATGAATAGATTACCCAATGAGAGGAAATTAGGAACTATTTTGTTACTAATTTTCAAGAATTGTTTCAATCATTAGAACTAAAGATTCCACAAGGACTCTTAGAATGAATTCAACCAGTGATAATTGATGAAGAAAATGAAGCACTATGTACTATTTTAGGAGTTTAGAAAATTTGCACAGTGGTAAAAAAGATAGATCCTATGAAGGCTTTAAGACTAAATGGAATGCTGGGTTTATTCTATAAAGAAAATTAGGAGATAGTTGGGCTAGCAACTATAAAGGCAATGCAATGGTTTTTCCAACATGGTTATTTACTTAATGAAATTAAAAAATCATTCATAGTGCTTATTCTAAAAAGGGATAATGCCAAGACATTTAATGATCTTCATTCCATCAACTTATGTAATTTTCTTTATAAAATAATCTCTAAGATTATTGCCAATAGGATGAGACTATCATTGAAAAAGATAATTTCTCCAAATTAGTTTGCTTTTGTTCTAGGATGATGGATTTCAAAAAATGGACTAATAGCTTAAGAAATTATCCATACTATTAAGAAGAAGAGAAGTAGAAGAGGATTAATGGGCATGAAACTGTATATGTAGAAAGCCTAAGATTGAGTGGAATGGATGTTTGTAAGGAAAGTGCTTCAAATACTTAGTTTTCATGATTAGTTCATACATTGGATCTTCCAATATCTATCAACAATGTGATTTTCAATATTACTAAATGGAAGCACATTTAGGTGTTCTTCACTTATCAGGGGGATTTATTAGAGTGATCTGTTGTCTCTTTACCTATTTATTATTATTTTAAAGGTTTTCATGATATTATTATGCATGGCTAAAAGAGGCAATCTAATACATGGCATAAAAATAGTTAGAGGTAGTTAGCCAATCTTACATTTAATGTTTACAGATGATGTTATAATATTCCAAAGGTGAATTTAATTGAGGTACAGGGATTGGAAAATTGTATTTCCTAATATGAATAGTGGTTAGGTCAAAAATTTAATTTCAACAAATCAAGTATCTTTTTCTCCTAAAATACATTATGGAGAGAATGCTTGGCCATCCAGGAATTTTTACAATCGAAACCATTAGATGTAGAGGCTAAATATCTAGGTATACTAATATTTCTTACTAAACACAAAACAAAAGATTTTCATTATCTAACAGAAAGAGTGCAACAACAATTGGTAGGCTAGAAACAATGTACTTTATCATGGGCAAATAGAGCTACACTAATTAGATCAATGGTCTAAACAATGCCTAAATATATTATATCTATGTTGAAAGTTCCCAAAGAAGTATGTTTATCTTTATATGCTATTTCCAAAAAAATTTGGTGGGGTGTTAGAGAAAATAAATGTCATTATTTAGCACTAATAGCCTTGGATGCCCTTTGTGTACCAAGGAAAAAAGAAGGCATGGGCTTCAAAAGGTTTAAGGAAATTAATTTATCATTATTATCTAAATTGTCATGGGAGATAGTAAACCAAAAGGATAAGATATAGGTTTCTAATGTTAAACATAAATATCTTCTAGGAGTGGATTTGTTATCTATTTTTTAAATTTAGCTATTTGTTTTATATCTACCTACATTGGACTAAAGGATGGCATTGCGGGTTTTAATTAAAATATGTGTTGAACTTTTAGTCTTTATTACATCCATGCTTATAAGTCTCCAATGAAATGAAGGGACTAGGATGCTATCACATATAATTGGATTGACATCACATGCAGGAGTGAGGTTAACTTCATCCAACCATAATGTTAGGAGCTGAGATTTAAGGACAAATCTTGTGCATGGCAATCAGTTTTGGAAGGTGTCTCGCAATTAATTCATGAAGCCTATTATATTATAAGAAGTGGGTCCCTCAAGGTTGTGAATCAATTACCATGGCTTCTATGTCACCATTTACACAAACCCACTATTAAGGAAGAATGCCAGAGTGCCTATAAATTTGACCATCTGTGATCTATGGTTGCTAGGAATGAAAAGCAGGGATATTGAAATACTAAGTAGTATATATACTGAGAAAGACATTGATCACATAATTCAACTTAAGGTTTTAATTTTTGGTAAAGATGAGTTAAAATGGATTTTAGAAAACTCTAGTGAATTCATAGTCAGCTTTATTTATCATGCTCATAATAAAAGCTATTATTCTAACCAAGAAGTGCAACGATGGCAAAAATTATGGAGTTCAAAAATCCACTATTGACTACAAATGACTTATTGGAGATTTATGAAAGGTGTAGTTCTAACTAGGGTTAGGATCCGATGTTTCATAAACTTACAGGATGTTAATTGCCCATTGTGCCAACTGAAGCATGAGGATGAATTGCCTATGATGATTAGATATGAAGTAACTCACCTATTATGGTTCCGGATCCTTAATATTTATATTATAATATTCTTTTGCCTTATTATTTAAGTTTATTGGACTTTATTTCCTAGATGGGTGATTATCTCATTCCATTCTTTGCCTTTCTAAAATTTGCAATCAAAATGGTTGCAAGAGTAGCACTAATTACCTATCGCATTTGGCAAGCATGCAATGATTTGATATTTCATGGAAAACTTTTAAATTTTGAAGTCCTCACAAGCCTAGTGAAGAATGACTTGTAAATGGAATTAAGCAGGATACAAAGCCATTTACCTTTTATATTAGCATAACTTATATCAACTTGGATTCCCTGGCCTATGGAATGCCTTAAACTTAATGTAGATACCTCTTGAAAAAATGATATGTTGGCTATTGTAGTTGTGGGCAAGGACACTACAACAAAAAGCAATAATAACGATGACTCTTTTAGCGGCGACAAAATTTCGGTTGTCGCTAAAAGCATCTCCGACGACAAAGTCGTCGGTAAAAAATGCAAAACTTTTTAGAGGGAAATTGAAATGAGGGTGGGAAGATTTAGGCTTTTAGCGACGACAAAAGTCATCGCTAAAAGCCTAAAAAATTTCGGCGGCAAAGTTTGCGGAAGGGCGGGAAGAAATTCACTTTCAGCGATGACATTGTCGTCGCTGAAAAATATAAAGCTTTCAGCGACGACAATTTCGTCGCTGAAGGGTGGACCCATCAGCGACGACTCTGTCGTCGCTGAAGCCCTAAAAAATTTACGATCAAAATTTCACCCATCAGCGACGACTGTCATCGCTGAAAGTGTCAATTTTTAGCGACTGACTTTGTCGTCGCTGAAGGTTGATGCATCAACGACGACTTAGTCGTCACTAAAAGTCCTCCGACTTTCAGCGACGACAATTGGAGCCTTTAGCGACGACATTGTCGTTGGTGAAGGCTGGACTTTCAGCGACGACAATGTCGTTGCTGAAGAAAAACTCGGTCGTCGCTAAAAGCTTCAGCAACGACCGAATTTTTTATGTCGTCGCTGAAAGCCAGCGCCTATATATTCGCGGCACCACCTCCTCCTCCTCATTTGTGCGTTTGAAGTTTCTGGAATTCAGGTAAGTTTCTAAACTTTCTCTCTATTTTAGTTTTTTCTAATTTTAGTATATTTATTTTTTTATATATGTTAATATGTATTAATTTTGTATGTTGTATTTTTTAATTTGTTAGTTATTATTAGTACTTGGCGTAGTTTGCGAGGAGTATTCAGAGTTTATCAGTAGATTTTTGCCATTGAGGTACGTAAATAAAAAATTATAATTTTTTTTGTGTACTAATATATTTAATTTACTCAAATAATTTAGGGTTTAATAAATAGAATTGATAGTATGTTTAATTTGAATTAATAGAATTGATAGTATGTTTAATTTGAATTAATAGAATTGATAATATGTTTAATTTGAATTAATAGAATTGATAGTGTGTTTAATTTAATACGAAATTTTGTATTATTTAATTTTGTATGTTGTAAATTTTAAATTTATTTATGTAAATTTAAATTAGCATTAATTTTATAAATATAAATGTGATTATTATTATGCATCCTTCAATTTGTAATTTTGAAGTATACAATATATGTGTATATTATTCATTTAGACTAATGTAAGATAAAATAGTTATGATAATTTATTCACAAAATCTAAAATTTGTGATGCAATTTAGGAAACTTCAAACTTATTAGATTCAATAAAATAATGTAAGATAGATAATTATAATAAATATATAAATCTATCTTAGAAAGTAAGAGATTACAATAATGTAGTCTATTTTTTAATTGAGATTAAAACTTAACAATTCAAATTCTATTATTTACCCCACATACTAAGAAAAATTCAATTAAACTAGAGATTACATAAAAATGAAATCATAACAATTCAAATTATGATATTTACATCTCATAAAATTAAAAAATTTCAAAACACTAGGAAGTTCGCATGAAAATCACACCCCTCTTGGATAAAACTACATTTACTTAAATAAAGAAGCTGACTTTGTGCATCTTATAAATAATATACACCTTATAAAACTAAACTTACTTAAATTTACAACTAGGAAGTCCATTCACAAAATGTAAAATTTGTGATGCAATTTAGAAAACTTCAAACTTATTAGATTCAATGAAATAATGTAAGATAGATAATTATAATAAATATATAAATCTATCTTAGGTTCAGTAAGAGATTACAGTAATATAGCCTATTTTTTAATTAAGATTGAAACTTTACAATTCAAATTCTATTATTTACCCCACATACTAAGAAAAATTCAATTAAACTAGAGACTACATAAAAATGAAACCCTAACATTTTAATTTTTATGATATTTACGTCTCATAAAAATTAAAAATTTCAAAACATTAGGAAGTTCACCTGAAAATCACACCCCTCTTGGATAAAACTACATTTATTTAAATAAGGAAGTTGAATTGTACATCTTATAAATAATATACACCTTATAAAATCAAACTTACTTAAATTTATAACTAGAAAGTCCGTATTCATAGTATAGACATCTCTATAAAGAAGCTGAATTGTGTACCTCATCAATATAGTAAAGTAGGTTACGTAAATAACAATACTGACACTTAAACAACGATACTTATAAATTGTTGTATCGTTAATTTAAATTATTGTAAATATATTTTTACAATAATTTAAATTAGAACTACATTTACATTTAAATGTTAAGCTTAGACCCGTTCAAGGGTTGATTGTTTTCCGAACATCAGTCAATCCTTGAATTGTCCTGAAAAGTTGGACAGTTTGGGATATTATCATGTAGTTATTATTAACAATTTATCTGGCTCTTGTTTGATATTGTGGAAATATCTTAGCATCCTAACTGTTCTCCGGATATAAACTATACAAGTGTATAGTTTAGGCACTTGGAGAACCATAGGGAGATGCTGTCGAAATTTCTGCATGAGTCAGTCGATGAGCGTGGATAAATTGAAAAAAATAATAACTATAGAAATATCTCGAATGGGATAGGATCCTACCCTTCAAAATTGGAGTGATACGGTGCATTTAGGGTGACTGTCAAATATTAATCAACATACTTTATTTCACCTAAAGCAATTTCCTTCCTGTTCAGTGATACAATGTCTGTCGATAAAAGTTGGATACACCTACCAAATCGATTGTCAGACGAGTATTGGAATGGTGCAGTTAGATTTGTTGAAAGAGCCAAAAACTTTGCCGACGAAAGGGGTATGGTAAGATGTCCATGCAAAAAGTGTGTGAATTTAATATTCCAAACATTACTAACATTGGAGGCGCACATTATAGATAATGGATTTCATCCATTATACATAAATTGGGTACACCATGGTGAAGTAGATGTTTCGACTTCTAGAGGAACTAGTGAGATATCCCCTAACAATAGAGATGAGCTGGCAGATATTATACATGATTTCATTGGCCCTGAGGTAAATGAAGTTGATTTTCACAATGACGAGTACAGGGGTGAGAATGCGGCTAACGAAGACATTGGAACAAAATATAGTAACTGTGATAACCTGTTTGAGCAAGTAGAAACAGAGTTGTATCCAGGTTGCACAGCATTTTCAGCATTGAACTTCTTGGTGAAACTTATGCATTTGAAGGTTCTGCATAAGTGGACAAACAAGTCATTTGATGCTCTTCTTTGATTATTAAAAGAGGCACTTCCAAACGATAATAAATTGCCTGAATTGTACTATGGTGCAAGGAAATGGCTCAACAAGTTGGGGTTGGGGTATGAATCAATCCATGTATGCAAACATGATTGCGCACTTTTTTTGGAAAGATCACGCTTCTAAAGATAATTGTCTAATTTGTGAGGAGAGTCGATGGGTAAATAAAACTACAAAAGGAAAGAAGGTGCCCCAAAAAGTGGTTCGATATTTTCCTTTAACTCCTCGACTACAGCGTCTGTATCGGTCGAGACATACTGCAAAAAACATGATATGGCATCACACTGGAAAATCAAAAGAAGAGGGGGTAATGCGACATCTCGTGGATGGAAAAGCTTGGCAGGAGTTCGATAAGAGGTATCCTAATTTCTCTGGTGACCCACGAAACGTCAGGTTGGGTTTAAGTGCAGATGGATTTAATCCTTTTGGTGATAGGAACCTATCTTATAGCATGTGGCCAATGGTTATGACTACTTACAACTTGCCACCATGGATATGCATGAACCAATCTTTTTTCATGTTGACCCTATTAATCCCAGGGCCGCAATTGCCAGGTAAAGATATCGATGTATTTTTACAGCCGGTCGTAGAAGAGTTGAGGGATCTCTGGGAGAGAGGAGTTGAAACTCGAGATGCAAATACAAATACGGTGTTCAATATGCGGGCAGCATTGCTCTGGACTATTAATGATTTTCCTGCTCGAAGTAGTCTATCCGGGTGGAGCGGGCAAGGATACAAAGCATGTCCTACATGTAATTCGGATACTCCGTCGATTCGAGTTAGAGGAAAAATAGCTTACGTTGGTCATCGTCGTTGGCTTCCAAGAAGTCACACATGGAGAAATAGGAAGGAATTCAATGGAAGGTCGGAGAGGAGACCTCCTCCTCGGCCTCTTACCAATAATGTTATCATGGAACAGTTGGCCAAAGTGCCACAGAGACTTCCAGGAAAACATGCTGAATTTGGTGGTGTAAAGCGAAAGAGAGGTGCCGACGAACTTAATTGGAGTAAGAGAAGTATATTTTTTAATCTTCCTTATTGGCCAACAATGAACTTAAGGCATAACATTGATGTCATGCATGTCGAGAAAAATGTATGTGATAGCATCTTGGGTACATTATTGGAGATTGAGCACAAAACAAAGGATACAGACAATGCAAGATGAGATTTGGCAGACATGAAGATAAGGCCTAACTTGCATCTGTATGAGCAGAGGGGTTAACTTTTCAAGCCACATGCTGGATATACGCTTAACCAAGAAGAGCGAAAATGATTTTGCCAGTATATAAAGAATGTGAAATTTCTAGATGGCTTTGCTGGGAGTCTTAGTAAGAATGTCACAGATCGTGACCTGAAGTTAAAGGGGTTGAAATCACATGATTGTCATGTTATTATGCAAAGACTGTTAGGACTAGGTGTCCGGGGTTTTTTGCCAATGGAATTATCATATCCACTTGTCGAGTTATGCAATTTCTTTAGTCAAATATGTGCTAGAACTCTTAACAGGGAGGATATTCTGCAAGCCAAACAAGACATTATCATAATTTTGTGCAAGCTTGAGAGGATATACCCCCCAGCATTTTTTGACATAATGGTTCACTTGGTGATGCATTTGCCAGACGAAGCATTGGAAGGAGGACCCGTTCATTTTCGGTGGATGTACCCATATGAGAGGTATATAAAAAAGTTAAAGGATTACATTTGAAATCGTGCTCGACCGGAGGGTTCAATTGCAGAAGGATATATTGTTGATGAGGCGTTGACATTTTTCTCCATGTATTTGGAAGGAGTGGAAACTAGATTCAACCGCTCTGATAGAAATCAAGATGTAACACCTAGTCAAACAAGAAGGACATTGTCGGTGTTCCAATCCCAATGTCGATCGATAGGGAAGAAGACAATTTCTCATTTCGATAGGAAGGATCAGGATATTGCAGTATAGTACATCTTGAATAATTGTACTGAGATTGAAAAATATCTCAAATATCTCCAGTGAGTATCTTAAACTTCAGTTATGTTCTTCTCCCTTTTGTGATTACAATAGACTAAGATTGTTATGTTCTACAGTGAGCATCGATTGGAACTCGAACAAAGTGGTGCTGAAGATATTGATAGCTTACAGAGAACCAAATTCCCCTCCTGGTTTTACTCGAAGGTAAGGATTTTTTTCTTCCCAAATCCATTGAACGGATATCTTAAATATTGTTCATTTCTCTTGTTGATATTTTAATTTAATTCTTTGAATAATTGCTATTTTTGTAGATGTACTATTTACATAGGAACGGTTCCCCAGAGGCCACCAAAGAGTTACTGTCATTAGCATCCGGTCCTAGTTTCACTAACATGGTATACTCTGCGTGTATTGTGAATGGAGTACGTTTTGTAGCCAAAGCTCGAGATGAGAAGCATAAAATGCAAAATAGTGGCATTTCTGTTCCGGGGATTGATGGCAACATGTTTTATGGTGTACTGGAAGAAATAATTGAGTTGACTTATTTAAATAAGTACAATGTGACTTTATTTAAATGCAAGTGGTATGACACTGATCCTACAAAGAAGAAACTTTATACTGACAAGAATATCACAAGTATCTCCATCAACGGACAATGGTACAAGGATATCCTTACATACTTGCTACTCAAGCAAAACAAGTGTTTTACATTGAGGATCTCCTTAATGGACCAAATTGGAGGGTTTTCCATAATATGGTGCATCGCGATATATGGGATCTACCCAGTGATGGAGATAATGCACAAGACCTGTTATTTCTGCAGGATAGCAACTTGTCCAACTTCAACCTCACAGTTGATCTGGGAGATTTCGATCTAGTACATCTAGGTAATGAAAGAAATAGTCCTTCAATCGTTCCAACGCACAGGAATGTTGGACCTGGTGCTCATGGAGAAGACACCTTCATCGATGATGACGAGAGCCTTGAAGACAAAACAATTGATGATTATATGGATGAGGAGCCCACACAATCTGATAATGAAGGAGAATCCGATAACCATCAGTCTGTTAGGTTCACCGACACTAATTCTGATTAGGGAAAAAATAACATATTCAAACTACAACTACAACTCATAATTGTGTAAGCATGATTATTAAAATAATAAATGTGATTGTAAGAGATTGAACCATTTCATCCTTCAACTAGACATTAAGTTCTTTTTAATTACTTATATGATGTGTATTATTTTAGTTATGGCGGATGTTGAGGCACGATACCACGGAGGTGACACTAGAGGCGACCCACCGGAGCGACCCAGCCGTATTCCATCTTAGTGTGAGAGCTCAGGTATTTGTTATTAATTGTGCATACCTAAGCTTAATTAAATATTATGTTTATTTTGTTAATATTTTTCTTTATTAAATAAAGTAGCACCTGCTAAGAAGAGGGGGCCGAATAGGTCCCTAAGACTGCATGAGAAGATTGGCAGGGGTGGAGGCAGACCGGTGCCTGTACAGTTTGATATGACTGGTACATGGCATGCGGTTGGTGAGAATGTCAGTCATCTCCCTCGTGATATTGGCAGCATGATCCGCGCCCACGTGCCGCCCTATTATAAGTCATGGCGGGCTGTACCTCAGGAGATTCGAGATAGAGTTATGCAGGAGGTTTGCGTAAGTATCCATTTCCTTTTGAATTAATGTCTTTGAGATTGAAATTTCTAAATATATGACTTATAAATTTATTAAATGTCTTATAATGCAGTCCTATTTCAAGTTCCAGGGCATCTCCGAGGGTGATCGGGATAGAGCACTCTCTAGTTTGATGCGGACTGCTGCCGACCTGTACCGAGATTGGAAGTACAGGTTGAATAAGCATTTCTTAGAGCATGGAGGTGATTGATACGAGGAGTATGACTTGGATCGAGCTCGACGTTGTGTACCTCAGTCTGTCTCACCGCAGACATGGCAGAGGTGTGTGGACTTCTTTGATAGTGACGAGTACAGGGTAAGTATGATATTTTATGGTATTATGTCAGTATTTCATAATTAGTAGATTGTGAACATTTAAATTTAACTTTTTTCTCTTAATTTGTAAGAGTTGTCTGCAAGAAATACAGATAATAGAGCACAGAAGGTCGTGAATGACCGGCATGGGTCAAAGTCTATTGCTGCACATCGCTTTGATAAGGTAATTTAAATTTTTTCTATCTTTTTTAAATATATTCATTTGTTAAATAGCATTACTACCCTTCATCCTTTTTTTGTTGCAAAAATTGAACAGAGAAACAAAGATACTGGTGAGCTGCAGTCGGTGCCTGATAACTTTAGGGACCGACACACATACAGGTCGGGGGAGTGGGTGCATCCGATCCCTCAGGGGCAACATGTAAGTTGTTTGAATTTCATATTTTAAATAAAATTTTACAAATATATCTTCTAAGATAGATTTCTTATTACTTTTTTTTAATAATTTAAGGCGAGGATGACTGAGCTCACGACTCAGCATGTACAGTCTAGTGTATCATCCACTAGCCTGCCTACGACTCCTGTACAGTTAGATGTGGCTGCCATCGCCGATGAGGTACTTGGCACTCGTCGAGGGTACAGGAAGGCTGTTGGGTGTGTACTTGCTGGTCAGACTTATCGTTAGATGGGGAATTCTAGCACGGCGACGAGCTCACAGACCGTGTCTCAGGTCGGTGAGTTGCAGGAGCAGTTACACCAGAGTCGGGAGCAGGTTGAGCAGAGTCAGCTATTGATTCAGCAGCAGCAGCAGTGGCTTGATCAGCAGCAGCAGCAGATTATACAGCAGCAGGAGATGATGCAGCAGCAGTTTGGGACTTATCTTACTGAGATGACCTCGATCCTTAGACAACAGGGTATCGTCCTACCGCCACCTCCATTTGCTGCTGCTACATCGCCTGGGCCGAGTAGATTTGCGCCTGCACCTACCGCTCAGCCGCCATCGTCATTTTATCATCCTCGTAGTCAGGATGATGATGATGATGATGACGACGACGATCACGATGCACTGTGATTTTGCACCTCCCTACTTCCCCATAGTATATTTTGTTTATGTATTTTTATATTTTCTATATGTGCACATTTACATAGATGATGTATATATATTAGTTTATTTATATAAATATTATTTTTACCATTGCTTTATAAGTATTAATTTTTTATGTTGGATCAATTTGTTAAACATTATTAATAATACGACTAATATATTATAATTGTATAATTTATATTAAAATAAATTAAATTAAATTTAAAAAAATTATTAAACGAGTCAAGTAAATTAAAATAAAGAATATATCATTTGAAATATACGATAATTTGATTTTAAATTTTTTTAAAAAAATTTAAAAAACTTTTGGCGGCGACAATAGTCGTCGCTGAAGATTAGACTTTCAGCGACGACAATTATCGTCGCTGAAGGGCTGCCTTTCAGCGACGACAGTTGTCGTCGCTGAAGAACAGACTTTCAGCGACGACAAATGTCGTCGCTGAAGGGCAGGCCTTCAGCGACGACTTATGACCTATAGCGACGACTATTGTCGCCGCTAAAAATCAAATTTCAAATTTTTTTCAAATTTGAAATTGTTTTCTGCGACGACTTTGTCGTCACAAAAGGTCTACCTTTTAGCGATGACAAATTGTCGTCGCTAATGATCTCTTCAGGCACGAACCTACACCTACGACATTTTTAATGACGACCGAAAACCTTTTAGTGATGACAAATGTCGCCGCTAAAAGTCTTTTTTGCTGTAGTGGGATGAGCTAGCTTAGGTGGAAGGATTCTGGTTTGAAAAACTATCATGTAATTCTCCAAAGGAGGCTAAGCGCAACCAATTCTAAAAGCTTGTAGTGTTGCTCAAGATGTGTAATTTACTTAAATCATCATCGAGAGTGACTGTCATCTAGTTGTAGATGTGATACTAGGTTTTACTAAATGTCCGTGGTATTTATTAATTTTAGTTGAAGATATTAGGTTTATTTGCATGATTCTACGATACTTTCTATAGTTTGGATTAGTAGGATTGCTAATTTTGTAACTCATGAAAGGGTTAAATGAGTGTTTAAAATTATAGGGAGTGAGGCGGGTTTTATCCATAAAGTTCCTCTTTTAATTAAAGATACCTATAACAATAACCTGCAAATCATGTATGAGTAATGATATGAAGTTCATTTTTTCCAAGGAAAAATGTGTGTACTATAAGTTCCAAGAGCATGTTTGAGTATATCAAAATCTCTCTATGATGCACATTAACCATAAAAAACTATATATAATAAATCAAATGAAGGTTAAAATGCAACCCTTCTTCCTAAGTTGTCAAATGCATGTTTAAGTATAACTTCTCACCCAGATGTTTCAATATAACTTAACTAAATGTTTTCCTTCCTTAACTAAAACCTTTTTTTGTTTAGGGTTTAATCTAATCCAATTCGCTTGCATTAATTTTAGATATGACAATTTTTAACTTTTTATTTTAATTACATTTCAAGAACTTCTTCATTTACATATATAGTGCAATACAAATATTAATTACTATTCTTTAATATATACATGTAACAAACACATGTGGTTAAGTTTTGCATGCATTTACTATAAAAATTGAAAATTTCACAAGCAATATAAAACATCAAACTTTAATTTATTGTGTAATTAATTAAAGTAATATATATATATTTAATTACACAAATTTTTATGATTTTTTAAAATAAGTATCATAGTATCATAGAATGTTAATTTTTCCATTATTATAAAACTAAATAAATTGATCCCTAATAGTCAATGTGATAATTTTATATTGTACTACATAGGATTATGGTTTATAGTTTAAGTAGTTAAATAGTTGTGACTTTCATATAAGGCTGTGAGGGCCTTTAGTCATATGTTTTAGAAACTTTTAGTAGGTTTTGATAATATTCTAAGGGAGAATTATGTTGCTATCTAATTGGAAGTAAGGCTGAATATGAAAGGAGTTCTTTTTGTAGTTTAGGTTCACAAAGTCTAGTAGATGTTAAGTAGAGTTATGCAAACTAAGTTAGATTTGCATTTTAATCCATTCAAACAAAAAAGGATCCAGTCAAATATTCATTATTACTTGCCTCCTTGTCTTTGCAAATAATATCATTTTGCATACCAAGGCCATTAAGCACCTCTAACAATCATGACAATTCTAGTTACCAAGTGAATATTTGTTGTTTAATATGATTTTTTGAATTTTATTTTGGTTTTTATGATTTCCAAATTGTTTGCTTTCTTCTTTTCAACTTCTCACCTCATTTTTGGTGCACTATTATTGTTTGGATTTTGTCTAATGTGCATGAAATATTTTTAGGGATAAATTCATTTGGAGATTAACTATGATATTTTTAGTAATTATTTCTTTCTCCTAATTTTCTTGTTTAGATCTCGATTATAACAGTTTCCATTAGGCCTTTGATATCTTTATTTTTTATTCAAATGATTACTTGAATGACCTATGCTTTATACTTTAGATTTGGCTCCTAATAGTCCTTTGATTTTTTTATATCTATGCTTTGGATGAGTATTGAAATAACTCTTAGCCTTGGCTTCCAATGAGCTATTGATACTTTTGATTGAACAATTCTTGCCAATTGGAATCTAATTTTTATCTATTTCATTTGTCTTCCATTCAAATGTATTTGATCCATTCGGTCATTGAGTGGATCTTACCAACTTTCAAGGATTATCCTTTTCTTGTACTAAAAAAATTATCTTGGCTCTTTTGGTAATGCCAAAAGATTATCTCTTAAACTTTTGGTCAGGGAATTTATTCTGGGCTTTTTGGTGATGTAAAAAAATTATCTTTTAGGTTAAGAGATTATCTCTTAGTCTTTTAGATAAGAAATTTATCTTGAGCTTGTTGGTGATATCAAAAGATTATCTTTTGGACTAAGAGATTATCTCTATTTTTTTTTTTATTAAGAGATTATCTCTTAGACTTTTGGTTAGGAAATTTATCCTACACTTGTTAATGATACCAAAATATTATCTTTTGGGTTAAGAGATTATCTTTTAAACTTTTGGCCCATTGGTGATTTTAAAAGATTTTATCTTAAGTTAATATATTATCTCTTGGACTCTTGACTAGGGAATTTATCCTAGACTTTTTAGTAATGACAAAAAATTATCTTTTAGGCCAAGAGATTATCTCTTGAAATTTTGTATTATAAATTCACAACTCATTTATCTAATTCTTAAAAAACCATTTTCTATCTAACTTTCTTTATTTTAACTTAACCAATTAATATTGCCAATGGATCTTGCACATGCCAATAGCAAAGTTAGCAATCTTGTAAAGTAAGTTTAAATTAATGTATAGTTCTTTCCCCCATTCTATATGGGCTTATATATGGCAATTGACACTTGTAAAAAAGGAACTATAATTTAATTTAATTTTTTTTGAATTAACTTTTAATAGCGAGTTGCATAACCTGAATGAGTAGAAGATAATATTTAAAGGAGTGTCTTATTTTTGCTTTAAACACTACGAGCACTTTTAAGGACCATGATCAAATTTAAGAGTGATTAATAAAGGTAATAATATTTTTTGACTTCCTCTTCCTTAGGACCTTCGATAATCATAGTATCTCCATTAACAACATATAAGTAGAGCATGTTATAAAATGTTAAGATATGAGTATGAATAATCAAGTTATCATAACAATTCATGGTGCCACACCATGCACAAGCATGTGCCAAAAATGCTACAGCTAAAACCAACTAAAACTATTACCTGTGCTTGTGTTTTTCTTATCCTAATAACAGTGGCTTTATTCTGCCAGGCCACGTGATGTAAATAGCTAAGGCCTAGGATTTAAAAAACGATCCGCCACCGTAATATTTCCCACAATATTATATTTTCGGGGTAGATCGCATCTACGATTTTTCGTAATTTTAGACTATTATGACCGTATTTTTTCGTATTCGTCTGCATCACGACGCAACCACAACCGTGATCACAACCGCAATTTAAATCCCTGGGTAAGGCCAACCATAACCAAGATTGATTAGCATATAATTATTCTAAAATCATTTGTACTCCTTTTTATAGTAGAACAGAAAGTATCATGGTTTGTTAGTGAGTTTGCATTCTTAGGGGAATTTAAGCTAACGGTAGATATGCAATGTTGGCAAACTGCATGTCCTTAAGCTATCCAATGAAGCATTTCACCGAACAACCAGTAAGCAACCCAAGTCAATAATGTTTGGCAGAGATATCAGGTTGTACGCAATACCCAACGACTAAACAGAGAAATAGGAATATAAATGATCAGCACCACCATAAAACCATATTAAAAATTGCAGTACCCATACCTCTAACATCCATTTCTTTGGGAATAAGCTTCTCTCTAACTTTGTCTTTTCATTTTTGGTGCTTACATGTATGAAACATTAACCATGTGACCTGTATCAAAATCATCTAACAAAGAGAACAAATTATATATCATGCATGATAAAATAACACTCATTTAACTAAAGTAGCATGGCAGCTATCATATTAATGCCTCGTTATTGTTGGCTAAAACAAAGAATGAGATAAAAGGTCAGCTATTAATCTAAAGTGAGAGAGATACCAAGAGGGCGGTATATTACCTGTTTATATTATGTTAGCCATATATCAATGGTTCTGGGGATAAGATTGAACTTTAATAAACTTAAAATTATTGCAGAAAATTTAGACATCCTATAAAGATGGTCAAATTCAGAGTTCAAATAATTCTGATTTTGGTATACCAGATGAGAATGTAAGAGAACATTCATAAAAGAATAACATCCTTATAAAATATACTGAACTGCTAAGCAAACTGAGATCCTAAAAATTTGAATGAATACCCTACAGGCTATATAGGTCAAAGACAACAAGCCTTCTCTTGATAGATCGTAGCTTTACCTTTGTCTGTTGATAATCCGTCCTACTCCTCCCACCACGATGGCTATTGTCCTTTGCACCATCAAATATAGAAGAACTTGCTACCTACTGTCTCCAATGAACCAGCGATCTCGGATCTGGCGCTGTTGGTTTTGCCAGTCAATTTCGCTGCAATCATTGAAGCTGGTAGAAAAGGATGTAATGCCACTCCGAGACAGCGGTTTGGTCCCACCCTTCCTTCCCTCCACTGTAACCCTGGCCAAAAAAGGAGAAAAATCCTTTCTGATCGAGAATTATGACTGGTAATTTTGAGCTCGGATTTCGGTGAGTCATAACCGCAAATCAGATACCTCCTCGAAGCCTTCGATCACAAATTTGTCCTTCCTCTGGGCTACTAACTCTTCAATTAAAATTGTGCGGTACATGCTTATCACTTTTAATGAACATATCAGTTTTCTCATTAAATTTACATGACACTTTTCAAATAAATGATGGGATTCATTTGTTGAATGGAATATCATCAAAGTACTTGTGTATACCAAGATGTAAGATTGCCCTACATAAGGAACCTTTGGGCACAACAAGCCTAAAATGGAACAAATTTAAATAGAAAGAGGGATGCTTTGCTTGTTTGTTTTTTACCTCATTCCATAGTTTCAAAATATATAGGAGACATAAATCAACATGCTCAAAGTCCCTAACTTAGTACCAAAACACCTTGTTGAAAATAGTAGATTTAAGTAGATGTAGAAGTGTGATTCATGTACTGAGAAGTGTGATTCATAATTAATATATCATGATGTGTGTGATTCATGTATTATAGAATACATGAATATGATAAGATTAAAGGTACTTAATAAGTTGTGTTAGGTATTAATAAGATAAAGTTTAAAAGTTGTTTTAGTTAGTATATATAGGTTAGGTGTTTATGAATATTATAAGAGTGGAGTTTGATATATATATTTGTATATCATTATAATAAATATACTATCTCTTCTTAGTATCATCTTGAGTAGTTGTTGATACCAATATGATATTAAGAAAATTCATGATATCCTCTTCCTCCTAATACATCCTACTAGGCCTTCCTAACACTTTAACTCCTTAAAGAGTATTTTGAATAAAAGCTCATCTAGCACAAGTAGATATACTCATTTTGAGTCATTATAAGCCTTTTTTGTCATGCTTTGGGTGTCTACTTTGTACTACAATACATTAACATGAAGATAAAAATATGAAGATTATAGATACAGGCTTTTTAAACCCCTCCAGATACTCCAATCATGCCAAAAAATATCAAAATATCCCTAAACTTTAGAAAATCAAGAAAAAAAATATATAAGTCAGATTGATCCCAAGTTTCAGCCACAAAACTTTTACAAGATAGTTAATTTTTTTACAATGTCTTTTTGAAAACTAAGCATGTTTGCCTATTAGACTTTTATAATTGTTAGCTTATGATATTCTCCTCTACTTCAAATATTAATATCCTTATTGACACCTTAATCTAAAATAGTTTCAGAAAAAATCTACTTACTCTCTCAAAACTTCATGTTGGTCTTCAATCCATTCTTTTGAGATATTACTTCAACCACTCATGCTTACCTTTTTAAGCGCTATGAATTTTCCCCATCGTAAAGTTGGTTTGTTGCCTTTGCAACATTGATATCCTCTTATCCAAATATATCCTCTACAAATTCCTTAAAGACCTATTTTTGTAAATTCCTTTCAAAGTATCTTAACACCTTTTAATATTACTTTCTCTCTAACTCTCCTAACCTTATTTCCTTTACAACTTGTTCGATGGGTAATTGCTTTTATAACTATATGCTCACTGTCTTCGTAGCTTGCATGAATGCCATTTCCATAGCAAAAATGCATGCTAACATTATAACTTATGATGAATGCTTAGCATTTTGAATTGCTTACTTGCACCTAATGTCTCATTGCATTAGTACAAAAGCCAAAACTTACACTTGATCTAAGTATGGGCCCTATAACATTGCTCACAAGTCTGCTTGTGTTGGATTCAATTAATTCATAACACTCTGTAATGTCTCTTTCACACATTCAAATCTTCTAACATTCTATAAGTTGATACCATTTGGCATCTCATCGACTACCATAGCCCACTTGGAGTTGATATTCTCTAGCATTGTAGTCCTTACAACCTTTCCTACATATGTTATTTAATGACTTTTTTAAATGCATTCTTTGGTGGTTACCCTATTTTAACATCCAGAAGAAATGTTGAGCATAAAGCACTCTTTACTCTAGCATGAGCTTTACTTTGCCTATGCACGAGCAAATGTGAACTTATGGTCATTACTATAAAGTTTTTTAATCTTGGGATTGGGACTAAATAATGCTTGTCTACTACCTTTCTTTTGAGTCATTATTGTCACTCTATAAAAAAAATTATGTAACTTAACCTACTACATCAAAAAATCTTATGGCTAATTGTGTGCTCTTTATTAAACTCACAAATTGTGCACATTGTATTAATTCATCCTAATTTTTGCTTTGCCTATTGGCTATGCTCCCCTGACTAACATGAACAATCCCTCTAGATTGTCTTAACATGATTTTGGAACTTTTTTTGGAGTAATATGCTTTGCCCTTTAACTATACTCTTCTGAGTACCATGAATGATCCCTTGAGACTACCTTAACATAAATTTAGGCTATTCCTTCTAGAGTAATATGCTTATGCCCTTCAATTATGGCTATGCATTTTTGCACATGCAAGGTTTTACCCTCTAGCTATATTAATTCCTCTAGAAATGGCTAAGCCTTTTGGCAAACCTAGGCTTCTCTTGCTAAATAGGCTGTTAATTCACTCATTACTTTGGATGGTAGTTTAAATCCCTCAATGCCATTACTATAAATAAGTGCATAGCTAATATCTCATACATACAAGTAAGCCCCCTATTACAAATATTTATACCTAATGCATTAATCCACATTTACTCAAATGCCTTATCCTCTCGTACTTTAGCTTCTTGAGCTAATTCAACCTTTTGTACCCTCTAATAAAGTCCTTCATAATGATTTGTTCGAGTTTGAGAATAATAGCTTCATATTGGTCATTTACCATTGGACAAATTGCATCCAAACCAATTGTAGACTATTCAATCTTAGATCTCTAGCATAAATTGAGCTTTGATACTAAATGTCATTAACTAGTAGCTCTCTAACTGAAACTATGCAGTGCATGTTTGCCACTCTTGGTGAACATGCTAATCTTCCCATTAAACCTACATGGTACTCTTAGAATAGATAACAGGACTCAAAAGTCTACAAGCCATGATTGAATATCATTAAAGCACTTGTGCATATCAAATTGTAAAATTGCTCCATAAAAGAAGCCTTCAGGCATAACGAACTTAAAATGGGATAAATTTGAATAAGGAGAAGGACATTTTATTCACTTAGTTTATATCTCATTTTATAGTTTTAAATGTATAAGGGATGGCCATAAATCAATACATTCAAGTCAGTAGCTCACTATCAAGGCACCTCATCAAGCCTTCTTGACACTGCACCATTTTAAAAAGTATTTTGAATAAAAGCCTACTTGATGGAAGTAAACATACTTTTTTCAAGTTATCATAAGCCCACTTTCCTATGCTTGGAGTGTCTAATTTGTACCATAACACACTAACATAAAGATAAAAATTTAAAGATCATAGATCAAGCTTTTTGTATCCCTTTAGATTCTCCATTATTTCAAAATTATCAAAATATCTCCAAATTTGGAAATTTTGAGAAAAATAGTGTGTAAGTTAGATTGATCCTAAATTTCAATTACAAAACCTCTATAACATACTTAATTTTTCCACAAAGTCTCATTAAAAATTGAGCACATTTGCTTATTTGATCCATCCCAATTGCTAGCTTATGACATTGTTTTGATACTAAATGTCACAAGTCAGTAGCTCTCTAGCCAAAATCATGTAGTGCATGCTTGTCACTTTTGAGAAATGCTAGCCTTCCCATTAAAGCCATGCAACACTCTTGAAATAGATGATGAGACTCAGAAGTTTGCAAGCCATAATTGAATGTTGTTGAAACACTTATGCATATTGAGTTGCAAAATTACCTCACATAAGGAGCCTTCGATTATAATAGTTAAAAAATGTGATAAATTTGAATAGGGATAAAGACACTTCATTCACTTAGTTTATGCTTTATTTCATAATTTTAAGTGTATAATAGATGGTTATAAGCCAATATACTTGAGTCCTTAGCTCAATTTAAAGGCACCTCGCTAGGCCTTTTTCACACTCTACCTTCTTAATAAGTATTTTGAACAAAAGCCCATCTAGTACAAGTAAACATGTTTTTGTTAAGTTGTCATAAGCCTTTTTCACCATTGCTTCAAGTGTCCAATTTGCACTATAATGCACTAACATGAAGAAAAAAATGTGAAGATCACAGATATAGGTATTTCAAACCCAAGATTTTTCAACCATGCCAAAATTAGAAAAATTAGGAAAAATAATATATAAGTCAAATTAATTTCAAATTTTAGTCACAAGACCTCCACAATATACATGATATTTTCACAAAGTCTCATTGAAAACTGAGCATGTTTGCTTATGAAATTGTCAAAATTGGTAGCTTGTAATACTTTGCTAGGAGTATCAAACTTGGTAGTGAGTTGATTTGAGTCTCATTTGATCCAATATTGATATTGCCTCAATTAACATTTGTTCCAAAAGACTTGTCAGTGTCTCTTTCAAGATGATAGAATCATCAATTATCGGCGATCAAGTTTGAACACAATGTGGTGGCATCCATTTCATTTACTCAAAGTTAACGAAGCTGGAGAAGAACCTATGATCACCGATGGCCTTATACCTACTAAACAAATGAACCAAAGCGTTAGTAAAGAAATCTTGATTTAATATGCTCATCGCAGAAATCTAAATCTTAGGAAAATGAAATCTTCTTATTCAATTGCAACTGTTGAAGAATTTGAAGAAATTCGGTGGGTGTCAAATCCAATGGTTTTATGCTTTTAGATTTTTCTCCCTTCAAAAGTGGCCACAAGGCCATTTTTTATTTGAAATGTGGTTAGATTAGGCATAGATGACATCAAGGATAATTTTGCATTGCATCAAGTAGGATTAGGGTTTATAGTTTGAGTAGTCAAATGATTATGGCCACCAAGTTGTGGGGATCCTTGGTTGTAGGTTTCATAAGTTTCTAATAGGTTTTGGTGATATTTTGAGGGAGGATCGACCTAATGTTTGATTAGATATATGGCTTGAAATGAAGGAAGTTCTCTCTGAAGTTTAGGTTATCAAAATGTAGTAGATGTTAAGTCGGCAAAATTATCATATTACTATTTTTTCGGAAACTAATTTCTGTTTTACTGCTGTTTCAAAATATATTACCAAAATACGCACGACGGGCAGAGGCGCCAGGCGGGATGGCGTCCTCGAGGACACACGAAAAGTGGAGGCGCCAGGCAGAATGACGTCCTCGCGCGAGCCTATGTTACCTTAAGGGCGCCATTCAAAATGGCGCCCTTGAACATACCACACAAATGCTCATCACGGAACAATCTAATAGTGAAAGTGTAGGGACGAATCCATACGTAAAGTCACAGAGAAAGATGTGAATCATTAACTCAATCTTCCTTTAGATAACGCTTTGGTACGTGCTTAAAATTTTTACAATTTTTTCAAAAAATTAAAAATTGTAAAATTTATAATCATTATAAAAATATTGCTGTTTTTCATAAAAAATTATACATATATATATATAAATTTTGCATGCAATAACTATATAAAAATTATTACTTTTATCTCTTAAAGTTGCATGCTTCTTTTTATTTTTATATAAGATTTATCATTTTAAAAAATTATTAAAAAATAAAAGAATTCACAAAACTTACGAAAATACATATTAATATAAATTTCGTCGAGTGCAAGTCGAAGCATATATAAGTCCTCCTCTTTGATACTGTGAGTGTGAAGAAAGGCAAGCTTTATATTTTATATATTTAAAAAAGGATATTAACATCTAAGGCCTCTAATTATTCGGTTCTCTCACTAATAATTTGTTCGAACGAGGGAAATGAAGAGAGGGAACGTTATGAGAAATTATTTTCTTTATTTGAGAATTTCGTTTTAGAAAAGAAAGAAAATGAAAATTTATAATTAACCCTTCAAAATTTTTTACTCTTGAATACTCCATATTCCTTCATATTGGGAGTTTTGGAATGTTTATGTACTTTATATACAATTTTAATCCTATTTTATTATTTAATTTATATTTAATATTTTTCAACATTTCAATATTTCACAAAAATGAATATACGAACCATCTAAAGTTTCTCTTTCTCTCTCTAAAATTTCTCTGTCCAAAGCATATCCATAAAAAAAAAATTTCTCTCTAAAAATTTTTAAATAAAACATCTTTGTCTCTTGTTTTATTTAATAATAGTAGAAATTTTTTTTATGGATATGCTTTGGACAGAGAAATTTTAGAGAGAGAAAGAGAAACTTTAGATGGTTCGTATATTCATTTTTGTGAAATATTGAAATGTTGAAAAATATTAAATATAAATTAAATAATAAAATAGGATTAAAATTGTATATAAAGTGCATAAACATTCCAAAACTCCCAATATGAAGGAATACGGAGTATTCAAGAGTAAAAAATTTGGAAGGATTAATTATAAATTTTCATTTTCTTTCTTTTCTAAAACGAAATTCTCAAATAAAGAAAATAATTTCTCATAACGTTCCCTCTCTTCATTTCCCTCGTTCGAACAAATTATTAGTGAGAGAACCGAATAATTAGAGGCCTTAGATGTTAATATCCTTTTTTAAATATATAAAATATAAAGCTTGCCTTTCTTCACACTCACAGTATCAAAGAGGAGGACTTATATATGCTTCGACTTGCACTCGACGAAATTTATATTAATATGTATTTTCGTAAGTTTTGTGAATTCTTTTATTTTTTAATAATTTTTTAAAATGATAAATCTTATATAAAAATAAAAAGAAGCATGCAACTTTAAGAGATAAAAGTAATAATTTTTATATAGTTATTGCATGCAAAATTTATATATATATATATGTATAATTTTTTATGAAAAACAGCAATATTTTTATAATGATTATAAATTTTACAATTTTTAATTTTTTGAAAAAATTGTAAAAATTTTAAGCACGTACCAAAGCGTTATCTAAAGGAAGATTGAGTTAATGATTCACATCTTTCTCTGTGACTTTACGTATGGATTCGTCCCTACACTTTCACTATTAGATTGTTCCGTGATGAGCATTTGTGTGGTATGTTCAAGGGCGCCATTTTGAATGGCGCCCTTAAGGTAACATTGGCTCGCGCGAGGACGCCATTCTGCCTGGCGCCTCCGCTTGTCGTGCATCCTCGAGGACGCCATCTTGCCTGGCGCCTCTGCCCGTCGTGCGTATTTTGGTAATATATTTTGAAACAGCAGTAAAACGAAAATTAGTTTCCGAAAAAACAATAATATGATAATTTTGCCTGTTAAGTCAAATTATACAAAGTGGGCCAAATTTGTTCTTTAATTCATTTGGAAAAAAGGGATACTGTTGAATATTCATTATCACAATGATGTCGTGATACTTGTTTAAAAAGAATTCATACAAATGGTTGTGACCTCTAGTTCATGAAAAGTAATTAGAATTTAAAAATGAAACATTTTTGCATATAAAATATATGTAATGTTAGTGGAATGGATTGCAAAAAAGAATCGCAAAAACACAAGAAATTTTTTTTTAAAACAATAAAAAAAGACAGGGTTTTAGACGATGAAGGAAAATGTCTAAGTTATACTGTGACGGGCACATGGCAATTTAGAAAAAGGGGTTGCAGCCATATACTGTCAAAAAAATATCTTCTGATATTTTAGAAGATGTAATTAAATATTTAAATTATATATATATATATATATATATATATATATATATATATATATATATATATATATATATATATATATATATATATTGCAGAAGACTTTTTCTGTTACATTTCCTTTCAAATTTTTAATGGTCGAAGAGGATTAATTTGTATTATTATTTTTTTAATGTAATTGATTATACAAAAATTAACTTTTCAAAATTACTTTTACACTCAAAACTAACTTTAAATTAAGTTTGGAAATAATAATTTATGCTTTCAAACTTAATATTTAAATATTATTAAATGAGGAACATTAATTCAAATTTAATTATATTTAAATATAATTCTTGCCATTACGGTACAAAATAACTTTAAAAAATAATTCATTTTGTTGCACCTTAAGCACTTTTCATTTTCATAGTATATTTTTTTATGAAATTATTTCTCTAATAATACTTGTAAGTTAAAATTATAACTAAAGTTTTATTTCTTGTTTATTTTTTTTTTCAAAACGTTAATAAGACCTTTAAAATTGAAAAAGAACATAAAAAACATAAATGAGATTACTTAGGACACATTCATAGAAGAAGAATTCATGAATAACTTCATAGAGAAATATGTCAAATTTAATAGAAATATTTTTATCCCAAATTAATTGAATATATAGTAACAAGTATAGTTCATTCAAGTAAATTATAATTAAATAATTATATATACATATATAAAAAATTATTAAAATAAACCATCTGCATATAAAATTTTAATTTCGATTTTAAGTTATATGTATTATTCAAAAAATAAAATTGTCCTTATAACAAGGAAAATTGCTCAAATTGAAACTGAAGTAAGTAGTTTTTAAATTTTTTTATAATAGTGGGGATTATTTTGATTATAATTAATTATGAGTAATTATTTAAAAATAATTTAAATTAACATTTCATATTGGATATTTTTAAATATTAAATTTATGATTAAAATTATTATTTTCAATTTTTATTTTAGATAAAGAAATAATTTTGAAAAGTGAATTTTCTAACTAGGGTTTGGGAATTCAGTAAGAAATCATTGTTAAATTAATAAATTGATTATTACCAATCCAGTGGGAAAAAAGGGAGATAAGAAAATGAGAAAAGGGTAGATGCAATACTTAATGGCTAACCCTGGAGAGAGCTAAAAAATTTTGAATTTTTCACTGTTCGGTTATGTTTTTTAGAATCTTGGCAAGTAATTCAAACAAAAAAATCACATATTCAATTTTTTTAAAAAATTCAATTTAATAAAGAAAAGTACGTAACTTATCTTGTTTGCAGTAAAATTCATCATTTTTAATTATGAAGATAAACAAGACTAAAAATAGATTAATATAGGATGATGTCATCTTTTTTCCCATGTGTTTTCCCAAGTTTCATTAAGAAAAAAAAACTCCCTTCAACCATTGATTTTAGGGGTCAAGTCTCAGGAATGCTTCCAGCCCCCACGACACTTTTTATATTCTATCTTGAGCTCATTTTATCTGTGTTCAGTATATCAGATACTGACTTCTAATTACTTGTTAAATCATAAAATTAATCACAGCTGGCCGCACTATTACTTCAATTACTAGTGCAATACCCGTGCTAATATTAAAAATATCTTAACTTGTGAAACATATAAAGGAGTATGGTTAATATGATAAGTAATATATAATAAATAATATGAAATAATAGATAATAGATAATATAAAATGAGATAAAAATTGATGTTGTCCTTAATTATAAACCTTATTATATATCAGGGCGGTGGAAAGTTGCAAGCAAGGTTCCGCCTCCCCAAAAATTTTGATACCTCAATTTTAAATATAATAATTTTTTACTGGCTCACAAATTTTAAGATTATACATATTTTATAAAAAATTTTGATACTTCATGTCTCGATCCACTGAAAAATTCTAACTCTGCAATTGATTATATATACACAAACCTAATGTAAAAATGAGATTTTTCTTGTAATAATAGGAGTGGTTAAATAATTAAATGCATATATACAAGGATCAGAAATTAAATCCTAAATGCAGTGGAAGTCACAAAACCTTCAAAAAATATCAAGTGCCACTAGCAAAAAAAAATTGCTTGAATTTTAGGTCACTATTTTCATTAAAAAAAGAAAATATAAAAAAAAGGAAAAATATGAAACCAATCCACTTCACAAAACAAATTATAAGGCCGAATTCAATGGACTAGGGGTGGTTCGCATGATATAATATGTTAATATTTTGTACACTGCATGTGTATGAAATTTAAATTCCCTCTTCCATCCCTGCATTATTTTTAAATAATTTATTTTATTTAAATTTTAATAATTTAGAATTTACGGTATACCTTTTTTCTTCAATATTCTAAAGTTTTTATGCTACTAGAATTATAATTTTTTTATGCATGAGTTATACTATTTATTCTATTTAAAAGTTTTGGTTCCTTTTTTATCATATTTTATACATCATTAAATTTTTAAACTTTCCACGTATAATCTGTTATCCTTCCAAAATTTTATGGTAATGCTTGTGATTTAGTAAGTATATATATATATATATATATATATATCGGTATGCCAAAATTTTCTTATATCTTTTCTAAAATTTCGTTAAAAGTTAAAAATTTTCAATTTCTTATACAAATTTTGATGGAATTACAAATTTTTTTACAGTTTTTAATTTACATAAAAACAAGTATAAAATTGTAACTAAAAATATTAGAAATAGCAACCCAACTACCCTTTTGGATCTTTGAATTTTGAGAGAGTGCATCTACTATATATTGTGTATTGGCTTTTAACTCGTACTATGCACTGATTTAATTGAATTGAATTGAATTAATAATAATTTATAATGTAAATTTAAATTTTTAAATTTTAAGTTATAAAGCATTCAAACAATTAATTTAAAATTTATCATTATTCTTTTGTCATTAGGTGACAATTTCCATTATGCTTTTTAAAATATTATATCTTTAGTAAAAATATTTAAAATAACATTGTTATTTTATGGTTTCATCTATTGCTTTTATGGAAAATGTTGGTTGGCCATAGGGGCTAGCTTGATTCTAATTGTGCCTTAGAGGTACATGTGAAGGATGGTGAAAGAAATAGTATGTACAGATAGAATAGATGATAGTTTAAGTAATCAAGTTTTTCTGTGAGTACTGATGTGCTTTTGCCCCAACTTATTATGTTATGCGTCTTGATTTATTTGTGTTTATATACATCATTAGATGAAGTCAAAGGGAGTTACTATGATAGCCTTGCTTGCCAAGGCAATCGCACTTGCATTGGTTAAACATCCAGTTGTAAACTCCAATTGTAGAGATGGTAATAGCTTTACATACAATAGTAGCATCAACACTACAATTGCTATGGCTATGGATGGTGGATTGATTACACCAGTACTTTAGGATGTCGATAAAGTTTTTTATCTAATCTAATTTAGGCAAGTTTTCTTCTAATATTAGATGGCGTGAACTCGTAGAAATGATATATTTCATGGTGTATTGTAGTTTGACATTTATTCATTGTTAAGAAAGTGGAAGGAGTTGGTCAACAAGGCCCGAGCCAAGCAACTGCAACCTCATGAATATAATTCAAGTACTATAACTGCATCTACACAATTGGAAAGTATGCAAAACATTTTTATACAGATGACTTGTTCATTTGTACATATAGTTCTGTGTGTATCAGTGTTCTTGCTTTTAGAAATTATATTCACTTGGTATTCTCTTACTTACAATAGTTGTGCCACTTGTACAATAAGATTGGCTCATAATGGCCTAACTCTAATAGAGAAAATTAGATCATGAATTATGTGTGGAGTCCACCCCTTTCATGAGGTCATTATTAGCCTGTCTCATTGTGTAAGTAACATTTTCATTAGTAAAAGTTAAACTTGTTTCATGAGTCATCTATGAGTCTTATCTAGTGGGTATTATGTTTTCTAGGTACTTTTGCTTTTTCGAACCTAGGCATGTTCTACTTGTATATAATACCAAGGTTGAAAAATATCTAATATGTGTATAAGGATAATAGTAGAAATACGTCAGACTTCATCACTACCAGATTTAATAAAAGGAATATAGAACCCTGTAACAATAAACTGAGAATAATAGACTTTGAAATTTTAATGACACAAAATTCAAAATAAGCAAGATGAATGTTGAATTTATATTTAACCTTAAACTTCTCCATTATCAAATTTAACAAAGGGAAGTTATTTGTAGTAACTAAACAAACACTAAAAAGGATTAAAAAAAATTATTTGCAGTAACTAAATGAAAGCATAAATGCAACAAAAAGAAATAGAATATAACTAATTTTTAAATTGTTAATACCAATCAGACCAAATAATCCTTTTCATATTGCTAGAGTGGTATTATAGTGCTTGGTCTTTAATAAGTGTTCACTTAACAATATCAACTGAACGAATCCAATAAAGAGAGATTTTCGCATCAAAAGTCATAACTATGTCATTAATGCACTTATTAATCTTACACATTTACTCTAGTTTTGGGATGGCAAGAGTCCATCTTACAATATCATTTCGACAGAGATGATTATTGTAGGAAAGCTACCTTTGAATTCAAAGGTTTTTTATGGAAAACATGGAACTATCTTGGATAGTAGTACAACTTATGCATACCTATTAGAAGCAACATTTATAGTATTCAAATATGTTGTAAGTATTTTTAACATTACTATATGATAAAAACTAGTTACAGCTTTGAGTCTTAATTTCCATATTCTAAACACCTTGGAGTGTTTCCAATCTTGAGCATATGTCCATCACACATATATTATTACCTTTGAGGGATGTTGTTTCCTAGTTTGCAAACAATGGAGTGTCAAGATCAATACTTCTTTAACTCTATGGATAGATCTCTCTTAATAGCATGGTTCACAATCCTTATTAAAATGTTAATGGGGTTCTTAAATCATCATTGATTTTGTGTATTTGATGGGTAGCATATATATGTCATCCTGTATTTATATCGTATATGCTCTTTTTGCATATGCTTTATGTGTTCATTATAGGTAAACATGAGTATAGCAATACATCTAATGTCATAAGAATTCAACTGGAATAGTGCAACAGTTAGTCTAATCCAATCATCCCTTTTCTACGGCTATCTACTAACCCAAGTGTGACCAATATGCTCTAGTTGAAACCTCTAGTGCGTGACTTCTGTTCTAGAAGTTTATACTAATGTGATTAGTATTAAGAGTTTAGACTTGAGACTATATATATGAATATGTAAACTTATTCATCATTTTCACACACAAGTTCTACTTGCATCAATGTCAAACTAATTACTGCACATTACATCATTTTCACATAAAAGTTCTACTTGAGACTATATATCATTTTCATATAGAAGTTCTACAAACATAATTGAAACCTTTAATGTGCTACTTTTGTTCTAAAAGGATGAAGAGGATAGTGAGGCAAAACATTGGAGAAAGTTTTTGTGATTGCTTTTAATAACTAAAAAGAAAAAAAATACACACATAGATGAAATCAATAACTATGGGGAGATATCTTAGAGTCATGTTTATGGAAATTAAAAAATGCCCCATTAAAAAAAGTTAGAAGTATCATAAAAGAAATGCACTTTTGATTTAAAATTAAACATTAGGAATCTGTACAACACAAAATTGCAATCAATCAAACTTAGTCACAAACATAGAAGTAGATTTTCACTAAATATGTCAACATATGAAGGAATAACTGAAGGAAATTAATTGAAATAGTAAGAAATCCTAACTCAAAGAATTAAATTACTCATTCCCTCCTTGATATATAAGAGGAGGAAAATAGAAAATATTTTATAAAGAACTTGAATAAGTTTTAAAGAGCTCATTGATAGATGAACCACACCAACCAAAACAGAGGGATAACTTTTTGCAGCTAGGTTATGAAACAAAATTAATTGAAATCGAAGAAAAGCATGAAAGAGAAGTAGACAGACTCGACAATTATGGGCGAGTGACAAAGGAAATACAAATATGGAGGGTTGACTGAGCATAAAGAGAGAACCAATGCCCAGTACAGCGAGTGAAAGGCATGGATATGTGGAGGAGGAAGAAACATGTAGTGCCAATACTGAATAAAGAGTGTGGAAACAACGCGCACGAAGAATTCATGGGCTGAAAGGTTCCGAAAGCCCAAAAATACAACTAATATATAATTAGTGGATTGGAGGATCACTTCCTATAGCAAATTTCATAATCATAGCCTACCATCTTGGCTATCCATAAATGAAGGGCTTCACTGATTGCTTGTTGCTATAATAAAAATTTAAGTCTAAGTGATATGCCATAATTTTTAAATACCTTCTCAATATGTTAACATTCCATTTTTTTACAACCATCATTTTTACTTTTCATATACCTATAATACATGATGTGTTAGTGTTAAAGCTTTGCTAAAATAAGCTCATGGCCTCCCTTTGAGTCAACATTGCCCCTAAACCATACCTAGAAGCATTAGATTCCACTGAGAATTCCTCATGAAAATATTGTGAAGTTTGTACTGAAGCTAAGTTCATTGCTTCCTTAGAGCATTCACAAATATATATATATATATATATATATATATATATATATATATATATATAGGAGAAGAATTAAGAAACAAAAAGAAAATATAAGAGAAGAAAGAGACTTAGGGAGGGGATTTCACTACCAAAAAAATTGCTTTCAGTGACAATAAAAATTGTCATAAAAAATTAATATTTTGTCACTAAAGTTATATAGTGACAACAAATTATTATACCAAAAAATCTTGTTACTAAAAATCTTTATGACAACAAATAATGTTTATCGCTAAAACTTTTCATTTTGTAATATGATTTGTTATCACTATAAATTAGCACTTTTGTGACAATTAAATCATATGGTCACTGAAAATGATATTAGTTTAGTGATGGATTTTATTGTTACTATAAAATCGATATTCAGTGATAAGATGATATTATTGTCATTGATTGATAACTTTAGTGACAACTATTGTTATCACAAAAAAAAAAAATTTTAGTGACGATATATTTTTTATTGTCACTAAAAATATAGTATTTGTGACAATTAATATTATCACTGAAATTTTTTTTGTGTTAATATATTTATATTATCACTCAATACATAATATTTGTGACCATCATTATTGTCACTAAAACCTTTTTTAATGACAATATATGTATGCTATCACTAAAAACTTGTTCTTACTAAAATTTGTTTTCTATTTTACAAATATGCATTGTTCACAATATTTTTTACATACCCTTATATATTGAATGCTAATAACCTAATAAGAACATAATTAAAAAAAGTTAGATATAATATTCAAAATAAACTCATGTCAAAGTTACAACACCAATCATATATATCCAATTTACATTGACAAAGTCATAAAGTTCTAACATATCACTATATTTTCACCCAAAACAAATCGCTATATATTGTTAATATTTGAAACAAATATGACAAGTGGATTAACTTGAGAGATGAGGTGTAGTGTTACTTGTTGTACTTTGCTAACCTATATGCAATAAATAAAGATAAAAGTTTAATTGTAAAACTATAAAAAGAAAGTTGGATAGGATCTTAATAAAAATTAACAAATGATTATAACAATATACACGCAAATTGATGGCTTCTTACTAATTATAAAGTTTGGGTTTTAGTATGTTGCAATTCTAGTAAAACCTTGAAAATGATATTATGTCAGCCATGAATTACTGCTATCTTTTCCAACAAATTTTCTTATTCTAGTACATGTATATTATTGTATGTGGTAGCATTTTTCTAACTAAACTAGATTGATGATATGCCATCCATGAACTAGAAACTTATTTCTCATATGCTAGTTACATGCAAATGAATGTTGGTTTCTTTTCTACAAAATTTGGAATCAGTGTGTGTATATGATTTTGGACAAACATATTTTCATGGAATGGATGGATGATTGCTTTTGTATGGTTATATTGCAACTAATCAGCTCATAACATGTGGAGTTTGAATGTTATGACCAAGATATAGTAGAAGCTTAGGCACAAAATTAAAATGGAAGGGCAACCATTACTTGTGACAAAGTGGGTAACATGGATGCCATGCATCTTGAAACATAGCTTTAAATTGTTCTTAAAAATTGCCCTTCTATGCTTCTAAACATACCAAAATCCAAAAGTTTTTAAAAAATTAAAAGGGGATCCAATCTAAAGGATGAAATTAATAAGTATAGTTAATACAAACGTGTCTATAAAATTTTGAAAGTGGTCCACTAATAAGCACAATCTAACTATCATCATGTAAGAATCATCAATGATAAATGTAAATTTTATGATGAATACCTGATTAACAGTAAGACACTGACCTTTCAGTAATCATAATCTAAGATATTTTTAACTATCTTGGAACCTGATAAAAGAAATCCTTGTCCAAGAGGATTGTATGCCATAATTCTAATCCCAAGCTCCATGAGAATCATGAATCCACCATTAAAAAATAAAAAAAATTACTAAGTTCCTAAACTAACATACTGACAACCAACCAAAACCTTTGTACATATATAATGAATATACCTCTGTTTGTTTCTAAAGTGAATATATATTCAAGCTTATAGCAAAAAGCATATAAAATAGTGAAAACTATATAGGGTAATTGCTTAAACTAAAACCCTTATACATATAAGAGTTCATATCAACTTCTTAAATGCACTCAATTTTTTTAGAAAATTGGCATTTCATATCCCAAGTACAAGTTTCATCATTTTATATGACTTTGTATCTACTTTGATTAGCTATTTTGAGAGATTCTCATCAATACATGACTAACTTTAATTATCTTAGCACATAATGTCATTACATGGACTTCTACATGAGTAAGTGCAACAAAGAACTTTAACAATATACATATAACATGCAACTTATTGAGATTAAAACAAATATACTTAAATAGAAAAAGCAAGCACGACTTGATCTCCTCACATGACATGATACAAGTATAGAACCAAGAAGTAAATCTAAAACATCCTTCAGCTTCTTATAATCCACAAAATGAAATTTTTGTAAGAGAAAAAAAAGGCAAACAAGTGAATAAAAATAAATTTAGAAATTAATCACCAAAATCCAAAAAAAGTGAAAAGATTAGTAATAAGATCAATGAAAACTTTGTTATAGAGAAACTACACACACTAACTAATCAAAGCCTTAAAGATCAAATAAATGTATATTATTATAGGGAATGATTAAACCTGTCAATGTATAAATTCATTACAAGAAATTTCTACTCATTTTTTTTAACAAAGAATATCACTTGGTATTCACAAACTGTGTAAATATATCATTTTGCTAGAAGAATTACTACTTAATGAAGATTTGGCATATTGGCTAATTGCTACTGAAGGCTTTATCTAGTTTGACAAAAAACATGTTTTGTAAGAATAATTTTAATTTTAATCAAAAGTTACTATTTGGCACTATAAACCAAATCAACATAATTTTAATACAAATATGTCAAATAACTCCATGAAGTTATTTAAGTAAAAGAACAAAGGCACCTATATAATTTAAGTTGCTCATAGAACCAAATTTTATGATTATCACTCGAATATAATCCCAAAAGTTATTTTTAGTTCTATCTTATAATTTATGATTCATGATGATTATGGGGAAATGCTATGTAAAAATGGATGTACATAGAAAGAAAAATGATGATGATGAAGATGAATGATTATAGGGAAGAAGGAGATAAGAAAGAGTACTTTTAGGAAGTTGCTAACAAATTAAAGTGTCTTCTTGTAATACTTTTTGATTGGTCTTTCAAACTTATCATAATGAGGTGATTATAGTTTATTACTCTAGTGATGCATTACCATAGTCCCTCCTTACTATAATTGATTAAAGGCAATATATAATTTGATGTCTTTTATTTTTTTTAATAAGATAAAGATTTCATATAACAAGATGGATATAGTTGAACAACAATGGTTACCTAAAATTCAGCAACAAATATACATCAAAGTTCAATGCATACTTTGTTTCTATTTAACCTATGAAAATAACAATCCTGTAAAAAAGTCCTCTCCCATTGCATGCAATCTCAGATATTAAGTTGCATGAATTTTAACATACCCATGATTTAAGTCACAAAAATGATAGAAAATAAAAAGACTTGGGATCATCAGAAATTGTGATCATTAGAAATACTGGTAACATTCTCACATAGGCCTATAACAAGGATTGAGAGAAGGATTTCCACTGTAAAAAACAAAAGTATCTAGCTAACAATTAATTTGTTTTATTGAACTCAAATTAAATCATTTTGAGATCAATTTTCCAATTGTTATCACTTGCAAATTGATTAAATCCAAAACCTTTTACAAAAGGAGAAATAAATAAAGACTTGATATTTAACATAATGTCAAATCAAAGATATCCCTACTTGAAAAATAAGACCAGATGCATCAAATCCATTAACAAAATAACAAATCTAAAAAAAATTACCTCTAAACTTTTCCCAAACGATGCACACTATTTAAAATGAGTATTGAAGCTCTCACCAAAAGATTAAATGAATTAAAAAAGGACTCACCTTCGAAATTGAATCTATAAAGAAGCCTAAGATCAAAGAATCTGACTAAATTCTGATGGAAAGCAAAAGTCTTAACTAGTGTTTTAATGCATCGAGAGAGAAAGAAGGGAGAAAGAGAAGTGTATTGTGTTGTTTAGGTTTACAGGGGATATGGATAGAAATTCAATGTATTCTTTCTTGTTTCCTTACAAGAGGTGATTTAAACAACAACATTTACCTGACTTTTAATTTCATATTTTGAATTAACCTCTAACTTCTTCAAAAAAATTCCTTTTTTTAATAGAATCTCTAACATAACACTTAAAAACTTTATATGACTACATTAACTTGCCATTGGAAGTTTGATGGGACAATATTTATTTATTGTAACTATTTTTTACTTTTTTAATTTATCAAAAGAACTTTCTGTGACAACATTAAGTTATCATTAAAAATTTTCTATGACAATATTTATTTGTTGTCACTATATATTATTTTTTTATAAAATTAAAAATTATGGCTAAATATAAAAATTAAATATTAGTAACAAAAATTAAAAGTTGTCACTAAAAATTATTATTTTTTGTGACAATAAATTCATTTTGTTGCTAATATTGATGATTTAGTGACAATTATGAAATATTGTCACTGAAACATTATTTTTAATGACAAGAATATTACATGTCACTGAATTATTATCATTAAAAGACTAATTTCTTGTAGCGTCACTTCTAAAATGGGGTTATGACACAATGAACTAAAGACAACCAAAATGACAAAATGACTGATAGTGAATTTCGAGAACAAATATGGTTATCACTTTTTTAAGAGTAACTTGATTTTGAATATTTTTTTCATTACAACAATTGTTTTGCAATTGCCAAGAACAAATGGGGTTATATAAATTTTGAGTGTAAATTGATTTGATTTTTTTTTTACAATTTGCTTTACAATTGCTCAGAACAAATGGAGTTATGGCTATTTTAAGAATGAATTGATTTTGAATAGTGTTAATAAAGTCATTTACAAAAATATAAATTACATGTGATGTATGTGAATTTCTATTATTAGAGAAGTTTTATTTTTGGGTTGCAATAAATAGAATAAGAAGTCATTTCACCCCTTGTCCCTAAATATGAATAGTATGTTCTAAAAAATTCTTACCCAAATTTGATGTGGTTGGCAAGAAGAAAATAATTTAGGCAGGTAAAGTATTAATGGATGAAAGTACACATAGATGATTCTTATCACTTAAAAATATTCATGTAGAATAGGTAAAAAAGACAAGAAATATATAGTATTTTCATATATAAATGATAAGCATAAAGAAGTGCTTTGTGTTTTAATTAGTGGTGAAGTTATTTTAGTGTTAATTTTGTTGTTGTTGTTTATGCATTTGTAAAATTTATCTTAGTATCTAAGCACAATGCTAGAATTAAAGGTTTAATTTTGTTGAACAAGATCAATATAACTCCTAGATATGGTGTTTACCCATTGACTTAGCCCAAGAAAAGGCATGAAATGTATGGTTTTAATAAGTGAAAGGCCTAAATATTGGAGTAGGTGGGTGGCATTAGTTGAATGGTGGTATAACACCACTTATCACTCATCCATTCACACTGCACCCTATGAGATTCTATATAATAAAACTCCCCTTGTGCATATTCTTTACATGCTAAAGGATGATATGGTTAGGTCAATGGACAAGAGTTTTCAAGTAAGGGAGGAAGCCATACAATTACTTAAGTTTCACCTTTCCAAAGCTCAAGCTAGAATGAATAGCTATGTTCATAGGCATATAAGTGAAAGGGAATTTGATATTGGAGATTTAGTGTTAAGTTGCAATCTTGCAAATAACAAATTATGACTAAGAAAACTTGCCTAAAGCTAGCTACAAGACTCTTTAGTCCTTTGCAAATGTTAAGGAAGGTTAGGAAAGTAGCTTACTAATTATAACTACCACTTGAGTCTAAGGTTCACCTTACCTTCCATGTTTTAATTACCTATAATAGATGATAATGGAGTAATGGCAAAAGAACCTATGGCTATTTAGATAGTTACATGGTAAATAAAGGAAACCAAGCTATCACTCAAATGTTAGTTCAGTGGACCAATTCATATCTTGAGGATGTCACTTAGGAATATTTATATGATCTAAAGAAGAAATTTCCCTCTTTTGATCCTTTAGGAAAAATATTCTTTCTAGTATTGGAATTTTAATAAATAATTTACACTACTATGAATTATTGATAGACATCAATTTTTAAAAGCTTACACGTCTATTTTTTATCGATTTCTTATCGAGTATTGTTACAAATATATTATGATGTTAGTCATATAATTAACATGAAAAAATAAAATAATGTTAGTTCCTATATTGATTTACCCATCATTGTTTCTTCATGGAAATACAACTCGATTAGGTAGGATGTCCATTATTAAGTTAGAGATATCAATTATTTCCAAGTGACAATTGTTGAAAAAAAAATACTCAACATTGGTTTCTTATAACACCTAATGTAAA
The DNA here is from genome assembly GCA_020226215.1 of Sindora glabra. Taxonomy (NCBI): domain Eukaryota; kingdom Viridiplantae; phylum Streptophyta; class Magnoliopsida; order Fabales; family Fabaceae; genus Sindora; species Sindora glabra. The sequence continues at coordinate 54,239,956 of CM035230.1, read as the reverse complement.
TGGCTTATATACCACATTAACATTATTAAATAACTAATATTGTATGACGTCCCTCCCCTTACCTAAAATAAAACATGTTCCCTTTTATACACTGACCTTGTTACTTTTGTACACCCTTTCCATTCTATGTAGCTTCTCAAAAAACTTTCTACTACACTACTCCCAATTAGAAATATATATTGAACTCCTAAATGAAATAGAATACTCTAATTTTAAAATACATACACATCATAAGAGAAAGAAAAAATAATGTACAATTTTGTATTATAGTACATAATCTTATATTTAGCTAATGCAATGCATAATAACGAAATCAAGATAGAAACCACATTTTCCATTACATTAATTCCATATAGTTTAGACACATGATTAGATATTATCTCAAGATTTGCATTACTAAATGTTAGCATATGACCAAACCATTACAAACTATTAGAGAAAAAATAAGCACATGACAATTTGATAGTTGTAGTAATTATAAAGAAAATTCTTATTGGTGAAAACAAAAATACCTTCTAGTTTGTCATATATATATATATATATATATATATATATATATATATATATATATATATATATATATATATATATATATATATATATATATAATTAAGTATATTTAAGTCATTATTGGTATACGTATCACACATGAAACTTGCATTAACTAAATATTTCATTAACAAATGCAAACTAACAAACAAGCAACTTTATATGTAAGCATTACTATAAAAATGAGAACATTAATACCTTGAACTTGTGGTAAGAAATTCATTTGGAAAGGCCTTCAACCTATATCCCTCCACCATGATTTTTTTCATACATAGAACTCTTCTAAATTGCTTTTATATTAATCAAAGGTAATCTTGATGAGAAAATAGATGTCTCTTCGATATTAATGGCTATATTTTTGTCATTCCCACTACCAACAATTTGTCTCTTCCTCTTAAAGAAATATAGACCACTTGTTATCAATTAGGTTCAACATATAAAAATCTTGTTTTGCTTAAGATGCCATTATGAACATGTTATGCTCTCTTTAAAATATATTAACTTAGAGTTTTATTATATAACATGAATAATTAGAATGATTGTATGCTGTTGCTAATAACAAAATTAGTATGGATAAAGAAAAGACATCAATAAATAAGTAAGAATGAGATATGGGGTAAAATTAAAATTTTAATAGTTTAGTAAAGTTATAGGATGAAGAATTATGATATTAGATGGAAAAGGGTTAATGCAATAAAATAGTTTAAAGCTTCAAGTCTTTATTAGTAAGATGTGTGAGCATAGAGAAGATTTAAGAGATATTTTCAAAAATGCCTATGCCCTTATAAATGCCAAACTTTAAACCTTTAGGTATTAATCCTTTTTTTCTACTATCTAAGCCTTAACTTTCCCATTCTCTTTTTCCTTCTCCTCCTCCTCCATTAATTATCTTCTATAATCAAGCAACAATAGTAGTGTTAGTTAAATCCTTCACACAACCAAAGTAAGTCTCTCTAATAATAAGCTTTTCATTTATTTCCTCAAATTTGCAAAGGATTTTATAGAGTTTAAATGAACGAAAGGGAAGATGAACCTAGATATGAAATCTTTGGAATTCTAATTGATTAGTGTTGGGATTAGGAGCCAAAGAGTTACAGTAAAATTTAATCGATTTTAGCTAAAGATTCATGCGAAATGATTAGATCAAGACAAGGATTTAGTCATTACTTTCTGCAAATGATTTAAAGGCTTAATCATTGATCACCTTTTCAACTCACTTTCAGTAAAAATCTTTAAGGTATCTACATGAACTCATAAATCACTAGTGAAAATCCTACAACCACTGATTGGAATTATCATCCTTTTCCTCGTAATACTAGCTATGCCCTTTCTAGGATTATGGTCAAGAAGAGCTACTAGGATTTTCTATGTTATGAGATTGTGTGAATAATAACAATAATATCTAAATTAACACCAAACACGCCTATTTAAATAGGTGCATAGAAAATCTTAACTAATTAAGCTTTATTTCATACATAATTATGGGCTTATAATTGAGCCTTATAATAATAATATGAAATTTTCATATACTAGGCTTAAATAATTTGGTTCATCAATTCCAAATCTATTAGGTTCTAAATGTGTAATCCTATAGGCCCTTATTATATTGGCAATGATTATAAACTATATTAATGATTATAAATAATAAACAATGTCTAATAATATATCATTGTTACCTAAGTAATGAGAAAGTTAGTGATATAAGTGAATCTATACATGTGATCATCATCAATGATCTTTTATCCTAAACATCTAGATTAAGTACGGGACATGGATCATGTCATTCCCATATAACCCAGTTTAAAAGTTTCTTGATTTATAAGTAAGTTAACTAAAGTAGATATAATTGACATCCTATCTTAATCCATTTAAGCATGACCATGTGTATTTCTCAACCTTACTTAATCAAGGGATCCACAAATGTCACTCCTATTATATAGGAAGGATAAATTTCATCTTGATCATACAAATTGCTCTGCATGATATGTGACATATCCAATGACTATTCTTGCATTTACTCAATCATGAGTGACATAGAACAGTATCAAAATGTGGAACTCACATGTAGGAAACCTTGACGATCTCATGTTAAAAGACCATATTAATGATGATCATTAAGAATTACTCATGATACTTATATAATGATCCATGTAGTGTTTTTAAGGTGAGTCAGTCTAGTATATAGATTCTCTAACTTATACTTATATGAATGCTTAATATTTCATATAAGTCACCATATATACTAGTCTTAATATAACAATGCAACCTAATCTATAATGATACATGACTAAGGACTTTTAAGAATATAATTATTCTAAGGTTATTATTATAAATAAATATATTATGTAAAATATATATATATATATATATATATATATGTATGTATATATATAATAATTAGAATTACTAACATGATTCAAATTCACAATTATCCATATGATTAGTTTTAAGGTATATACACTAACAATTAGGACTAAAAGATCATAAGATTCAACCTTTTGAATTCTCCTCCGTAATAGGTGAGTGTATGTGTAGCCTTAATCTAAATATTTACATGGTCATCTTTAGTTTGATTTTAAATTAGGTTTATGAGATAAATAAGAAATTTAATGATTCATGGTGATTATATGAATTTTATTATTGAAAATAACTTAAACAAGGTTGCTTTGATGAGTATTTATTCATTGATATGGTTTGGTGGTAAGAAAATGTTAGGTTTTGAATAAAAAAAATAGTGAAAAAAGCTTTCATGGAGTAGCTACTAAGGTTTAAGAAACTTAATATGACTTGCATTTAACTTTGTATCATGTAAGTGTATGATGTCTTCTTTGACCAAATATAAATTAATTGAACTACTATTTGAATATAAGTTTAGCTCATATTAATCTTTCTATAAATACTGCTATGATGTTTTATTATCAATGATTTTATATATGGATTTCTAGATCCATATCAACTCAATCAGTAACTTATGTTGGATGATGCTTAAAGATAGGAGTGCATTGTTAAGGACTTACAGCATGAGCTCGAGAAAAGATGCTACTTTACATTATACCACAAAAGATAAGTCTCATTTATATGTCAATTATGATATTTTTTCTAAATAGATTTTGATAGCTTAGTTATGCCATTTATTATAGTTATCATTAGATTCTTACAATAGTGATATCAAGAAGTAAGTTAATATATTGGATGGATCCTTTTTTTCGGAGATGTGCAATCCATGTTAAAGATTTCCTTAGTAAGAGTTCTAACCGTAGCTTACAAGTAGAGCTTGAAACTGGAGTTAGGTAGAGGTTTCTAATGGCCAAAACTAAAGGTATATTGTTAATAGTAGGATTATATCATGTTGAACCTGAAAGATTATGCATCAATAGGATTAAATTGACCTCCTATTTATTGCGGTGCCCAAAATAGCCTAGAAATGTTAAATATAGCTACTATATCATGGGTTACATGCCTGATTTATTGTTTACTTGTAAACTCCCTAATAAGGTAATCATTTGCTTATTTATAACATATCATATGCTAGCTTCATTAAATGAATTGATCTTGATGATAACATGTTAATTATGTACAAATTGCAATACTTTGAGAACAAGCACTAGCTATACACTCAAGAATAACTTAACAAGTTTAGAAAGTTTTGGGCATGATATTTCCTCTCAACCAAAGCTTAACTACAATAAATGACTTTAGGTATTCTTAAATATTATTTGTAGTTGAAATTAATTAAGTAGTTATACATTAGTTATTGATAATTGACTTATTTGTAAATGACTTATTGTAATTTGTATTTTGAAGTAAAAATAAGAGTTCAAAACCTTTGTATGAAAGCTCTTACAATTGGTTATGATATTAACAATCACCATCTCATTTTGCAATTATTATGTAATTTGTTTCTGCATATGTTAATTGGTTGTTACTTATGTGTGTTGTCAATTGGTTGTTTTTGACTTATGCTTTTAAAAAAATGGTGCATGAAAAGATGTGATTTTCAATTTACAATTAACGTGTTTTAATTTATAAGATTGATTATTTATATAATAATTGATATCATTTTGTTTGTTAGAAGGATGATGTCATTGGACTTTAAATGATAGTTTTTTTATGAATAATTGAAATCTAAACCTAATAGACTTGCACAAGTTGACAATAAAAAGAGTAAAGCAATGGCTTTATTTGCAAATTTTATCTTAGGATTTTTCTAACTCTAAAATGATACTCTTTCTAATGAAGTATGCTCTCTTTCTAAATAAAAGATAATACTCTTTGCCAAAAATTTTTACAAGAATGAATTTCTATTAGCACATTACTAAATCAATAGGATTGAGCACTTAATGGAAAAACTCAAGATTTAAAAGTAAGGCTTTTTTTTTCATTTTTATTATTGCAATTTAGTTTTTCATTTCATAATCTATCATATTTTGTTGTCTTTTATTTTAATGTAACTTTTATAAGTTTATATAGGTAAGTAATTTGATTTTATTAATCTTTTTTGTCATTTACTCATATTATCCACTATTATTTGTATGAAATGTGTACCCTTATTTTTTTTTGAAAATTTTATGAATGCTCATCACATTTGTAGGAATTGGATTCAATTGTGCTTTTGTAAGGAGTATAAACCTCACATATTGAGTAATGGTAAGTTAATATTTAATACAGCACTCATATGTGATTTGGGTATTCAATATAACCTCTTATAATTTTCAAACTTAGAAGATTTATTATTTAAAATTGTTGTTATTGGGATTATATAGCTTCACATGGGAAATTATATTCTATTTTTAGGTATGACATTTTAGAAGCATGAATATAATAGGAATAGTGAAGATTTAAGAAGGAGGAACTGGTAGAGGAAGTTAAGGTTATGAGGGAAAACTAAGATAAGGGAAATAAGTTAGGATTGGTAGCGAGAAGTATATACCATGCCAGTTATTAATATAAACCATGGTAATATATCTAAATTGGATATTGATTATTTATAAATAACCAATTTTGAATGTTACCTCCCACATCTCTAGCATAAAATGTGATGTTGAGTTTCATATATCATAACCAATGTTGTTATAATTTTTTATGACTATTTTGCAATTAATGTGAAATTGTATTTATAATGATGCTCGATTAAATGTCACTAATATATTAATGATTAATCCTCAAAACACCTGAGAAGCTTTATGTGACTTCCATCTGATTTTAGATGATGCTCAATTTAATTGTTATGAGGTTGCTGCTTGTCCTAGATGGGCAATGTAAAATGCTACTCAATAGTGGAACTAGTTAGGCTGCAATCTTGGCTTAGTTGAGCTTAACAGAGTTTAGAAATAGAGGCTTTGGGCATTAGTAGTGTAACAATGTTTGTTGCTTTTTTTTACTCCATTTTAAGACTAAGTCATCATTACCTCTTAATTGGGAATTTACCCAATTTGCAATCCCCAAATTTGTACAGGCTAGTTAATCAACTAGCACTATGGCAATAAGGCAACAAAGTTCATAAATGGGTGGAGAGGAAAGAAGAAGAGGAATGGTGGCAGTGCTATGTTCAAAGCTTTGTTATAGCACAAATGGTAGAGACGGAGTTAACATTAAAAGTGAGAAAGGAAGAAGAACATTAAAAATTATTTAAAGCTCTACATGAAATGACAAATTTTTCCCAATGTAAATAGTAATTTGATTGATGTGAGTAAGTTGGATGGGGGCATAAGCAATCAAAATCGACCGAAACTCAACAATCATTTTAGATTTCAAATCGCTTTTATGCACATTCCTTTATCAAACCAACCAAACCCATTATTTTTTAAGTTCATGTGGTCGATGATGGTTAGATGTGAAAGTTCTTTTTATAAAAATATTTTAATGGACTACCATTAATTAGGTCTTTTATTTTATTTTATTTAAAATGAGCATGAGTTTGACTCTAAAGTTATAATTCTAAGTCTAGTTTTTGTGATAACTTTTATGGACTAAAAATGCCTGATGAGCTGATGTTTTCTACAATAAGTGTAGACCTTTAACTAACTAGATTTTTTATAAGTAAGCTTAGTAGAGTTTTCTATTTAATCAAGTTAGGTCTCCCTAGTCACTTTATGCTCTTATTTATAACTCACAAAATACTTTGTGAATCCTAGTAGTCTTATCAGTTGCAAACTCATAGAGAAGGTAGGGAAGATTAAACCTTTATTCATCAATTAATTCATATTTCATTATAGAAAATACAGGTACGCTATTTTTTTTTGAAATCATGTATTTTATATTCTTGATCTATGTAAGTTTTTATCTTGTATGAGCAATTTTTTCTTACATTTGATATTACAACCTCTTACAATAAATTTAGAATTAAAATACATGTCTTCTTTATATAATTTATATGATTGTTATCATCTATTTTGATTTGATAATTTTTTTATCAAATTGATTGATATATTTAGATATATTTCATTTTCTATTCTCCCTTATTTAATTTGATATAATATAATTGTCTCTTATGTTTTGTTAAAATATCAATTTGATTTTACTATTCATGTATTATGGTTTTTGTCATGGTTGATATAATATAATGTGATTTGTATTATGGTTTTCATAATGGTTTTTGATTTAATTTTGAATATTTGCTAAATATAATACAATGTGATTGATTTAATTTCATCATGGTTGATATAATACAATGTGATTTGTATTATGGTTCTCATCATGGTTTTCAATTTAAAATATTAGGCTGAATATTATAGTTTTTGTTATGGTTGATGGCATCTATTAAGGTGCCTTGCATCTTTAGATTAAAGATGCAAACACCTACAGTGTCAATGCATGGCACATGCATGATCCACAATACACGCAATGTGTGTGTGGTCCATGCATTATGTTTTATACATTTTTTTGGGTTACAGTAAATATTTATGCATTTCTATTTCATTAAAAAAATTATCATGAAAACTTTAGAAAAATTATATATTTTTCCATATTTATACTAGTGTATTTCGCTCTCCCAAAATTGCAATCCTAAATACACACTCTCTTAAAGAAATTAGGAGAAAATTAAGAAAATCTAAATTTTGTACCATATATATATTGACATTGTATTTTGATACAATATGATTTTTCTTATGATCAATATTAGTGTATATTGTTTAGCATCTCTTAATAGACTGGTCATGTTTTATTTTAATTTATAATTTTAAGCCTAATTTAAATATCCTAGTTCTTTTGGGAAGACTTATGGGTTAAAATGAATAATTATCACCAAAGTGAAAATTAAAAATGAGCTTATATATTTTTAATTATTTCATATAATGACATGCCCAAAGGGTTATTGTATGATATGATTTGAAATTATTTTATTGAAGTAAAATATTATTTTTAGGATTTATTTTATTATTATAAATTTTACCTGTCCAAATGGAGTAATTTTGTAATAATAATATATTATTTTAGTTAGTTTTGATTTTAGGAGGGTTTTTTATACACTGCATTCTTTGCCCAAAGGGGAGAATATAGTGATATTTTTCATATACTCCTAAATAGTAGGTTATGGATAAATTTAAAATGCCCAAAACTAATATATTACATCTCTAATTGTTCCTTAACAATATCTTTTGTAGTGAACAAAAATATTGCAACTATTAAATTGATTAAATGGTACAAATTATAAGAAATGTAAGCAAGATATAAGTTTGCTATTGGTATTATAGATCTTGATTTAGCCTTACATGAGTTAGAACCTGCCAGTACTCACTCTTGAAAGTACTCAAAAGTAAAAAAATTATTATGCAAAATGGAAGAGATCTAATAGACTCAGTGTCACTGCAATCAAGAGATCTGTACTTGAATATTTGTTAGGTGGATTAGCAAGATGCAATCATGGCTAAAGAATTTATGGATGCTATAGGACAAAGGTATCAAGTATTTGATAATGCTAAATTTGGATACTTTATGAAGGAATTGACGACCATGAAATATGACAATAATAGTGTAAGAGAGTTTATTATCAAGATGATTTACCTCCAAACTCAATTGAAGAATTTAAAAATTGAATTCCTGAATACTTTTCTTATCCCACATGCCTTGAATTCCTTACCTCCAAAATTTAACCAAATTAAGACAGTCTATAATACCTTGAATAGATCCCTAGACCATTAATAAACTCATCATTAAGTGTGTTGCTGAGGAAGAAAAATTAAGGGAAAAAAATAAAATAAGTTTTTTTACCTAACTAAAATCCTTACCTAGTAAGAACCCAACCCATAAGAAAAAGAAACCTAAATCATATGCTCCAAGGAATAATCTTTCTAAATCTTAAGGAGGCCTAAAGGCATGGTAATAATAATAATACCAGGTCATAAACCACAAGTGGGAGGCCCTAAAAGTTCCATTCATAAGAATGTAGAGTGCTTTCATTGTCAAAAGAAAGTTCATAAAAGGAATGATTGTTATAGGTTCATGTCTTGGTTAAAAGAAAAAGGCAATAAGAAGGGTAAACTTCTATCTTTAGCTTGCTTTAAATCAAATTTGGTTAACGTCCCTATAGATTCGTAGTGGTTTAATAGTGGTTCCATAAGTAATGTTGCAATTACCTTGCAAGGGTTGTAAGGCAAGAGGAAACCAAGTGAAAGAGAGTCCAAGCTTAAAGTAGTAAATGATCTTGAAGTTGTAGTTGAATGCATAGGAGATGTTATTTTATGTTTAGAAAACTCTATTAAGATTATATTGAATAATGTCTTTTATGTTCCTAGTTTTAGATGTAATTTAATTTCAATTTCCCTTTTAGATAAGCTTGGATATAAATTTATTTTTGGAAATGGAAAAGTTAACATTTTATTGCATTCTAAGTCCATTAATTTTTGTGTTCTTGATAATGGTTTATATAGGTTACTATTAGTCTTTGATAGTCCTTATACTTCTTTGAATGTTAAAAATATAGTTCCAAAAAGACATAGAATTAAGGAAACATCATCAATATTATGACATAGGAGATTGAGATATATATCTAGGAAATAAGTAGGGACGTTAATTAAAGAGAATATTCTTCCTTCCATAGATTTTGATGATATAGACTTATGTGTGAGCTATATTAAGGGTAACCAGGACTAAAAGAAAGGTGCTACTCGTAGTTCTAATCTTTTAGAGATAATTCATACTGATATATCTATACTATACTCTCCCGTTATTTATGGTTATTGTTATTTTGTCACATTCATTGATGACTTTTCCTAATATAGCTATCTTTATTTAATAAAATAAAAATTTGATGCACTTGAAAATTTCAAAAATTTTAAAATTAAGGTTAAGAAACAACTGGAAAAAGTCATCAAGATTGTGAAATCTAATTGAGAAGGTGAATATTATGGCAAACAAGATGTGTTTAGGAAACATATAGGAACATTTGCCACGTTTTTACAAGATTATGGAATTGTTCCATAATATACAATCCTTGGTAGTCCTGAGTAAAATGGTGTCACTGAAAGGCATAATCGAACTCTTAAAGATATGATGAAGAGCATGATGAGTGAAACAAATTTACTTGAATTTCTTTTGGGTGAGGCTATTAAAATTGCTTTGTATATCCTTAATTGTGTTCCTAACAAGTCAGTACTTAAAACACCATTTAAGCTTTGGACAGGCAAAAAACCTAGTCTTAATCATTTTCGAGCTTGGAGTTATCTTTCTAAAGTGAAAATTTATGATTCATCAGTGAAGAAACTTAATCTAAGATTTGTTCATTGTTACTTCATAGGGTATCCAGATTGTGTACAAGGATACAAGTTCTATTGCCTTATAAGAGGTACAAAAATAGTTGAGTCCATGGTTGTAAAATTTCTTAAGCTTGATGTTGTTAATTTATCACCAAATCCAAGGCACCTTGAACATAAAATGAGCCAGCTTCCATTACCATTCCACTAGTTTTACTTAGTTAGATTATTGCACCTCCATCTATTCATGTTGAGACATAATGATTAAAATGTAGAGTATGACCAAATTGTAGAATCTGTTGTTGTTGTTCCTATTAAAAACCATCAATCTGTTTAATCCATAGAGAAAATCCCAATTTGAAGGTCAATTAGAAGAAGGAAGGTAGCAATTTTAAATGATTATTATGTTTATCTTGGTGAAAGTGAATATAACATTAGGGATATTGTTGATCCAACTATATATAGTCAAGTAGTAAATAGTTAATAGTTTGATTTGTAGTTGAATGCTATGAATGAGGAAAATTTAGTCTATAATCAAGAATGAAGGATGGGAACTTGTTAAGCTTCCATAGAATTGTAAGGCAATTAGTTGCAAATGGGTATATAAAACTAAAAAAGATTCTAGTGGCAGAATTGAATGATTTAAAGTAAGATTAGTAGCTAAAGATTTCACTCAAAGAGAAGGAATTAACTACTCTGAGACCTTCTCATCAATATCTTCTAAAGACTTATTCATGATTATTATGGCTTTGGTTACACATTTTGATTTAAAGCTTCAGCAGATGGACATTAAAATAACTTTTCTAAATGGTGAACTTGTGAAAGATGTATACATGAAACAACCTGAGGGATTTCAGATAAATAGATTTGAACATCTAGTGTACAAGTTATGAAAATTAATATATAGTTTGAAATAAGCATCCCAGCAATGGTATTTGAAGTTTGATAAGTTGATTACTTCTATAGGTTTCATAGAAAATAAGGTTGATCAATGTATTTACTTCAAGGTCAGTGAGAGTAACTTTATTTTCCTCATCTTATATGTTAATGATATTTTATTGGTGAGCAGCAGTTTAGCTTTACTACAAAATACCAAACAAATGTTGTTTAAAGCTTTTGACATAAAGGATCCTGGTGAGGCATCATTTGTTTTGGGTATTCAGATTCATAGAGATAGGATTCTTGAAGAGCCTACATTGATAGGATCTTAGTAAGGCATAACTTCTAACTTATTGGGGTTGTTTCAAAGAGTGTAAATTGATAGGATTCTTAAAAGATTTGAAATGCAAAATTGTAAAGCCAAGGATGTTCTAGTTGTGAAAGGTGATAAGTTTAGCAATAAATAGTGTCTAATAAATGAGATAGAGAAATAGTTAACGCAAAATGTTCCTTATGCAAGTGCCATAGGAAGTTTAATGTATGCTTAAGTTTGCACTAAACCAAATTTGGCTTTTGTGGTTAATATTCTTACCAGGTATTTATCTAACCCTAAAAGAGATCATTGGTGTGCTACTAAGAAGATTATGAGATACTTGTAGAAAACTAAGAGTTATATGCTCATTTATAAGAAGGTTGATAACTAGGAAGTAATTGGGTATTTAGACAAAATTTTGTTGGATGCTCTAATGATATGAAATCTACTTCAAGTTACATCTTCATAATGGCTGGAGGTGCTATGTCCTGGAAAAGTACTATGTAAACATTGATAGCTTCTTCCACCATGCAAGCAAAATTTGATCCCTGTTACGATGTTGCTTTACAAGCTATTTGGTTGAAAAGCTTCATTTTAGGATTACAGAACTTCATTTTAGGATTACAGATTATTGATTTTATTGCTAGACCACTGAAATTTATTGTGACAACAGTGTTGCGATTTTCTTTACTAAAAACAATTAAAATTTTAGTGGATCTAAGCATTTGGAGTTGAAAATACCTCACAATCAAAGATCTTGTAAAGAAAGAGGACATAGTTGTAGAGCACATTCATACAGATGCTATGCTAGTGGATCCCATGACTAAAGAACTTAGATATACAATTTTTCAAAAGCATGCTGAGAACATGAGAATTGTGAGTTCTTTTGATGTCTTTGGTTAGTGAGAATTGTTTTTATTTTGCCTTAATTTCATTTTTATTCCCTCTAATATATAATTTGTTTGCATTTGACCCCCCTGAAACATAAAAATCTATTATGGTACCCCTAAAATTAAAATTTGAACACTTTTGATCCTTTTGTCAAACCTTCCATCAAGGTTGATGGAAAAAAAAGGAAAAAGAAAAAGAAGGAAAAGGAAAAAAAAGAAAAAATGAAAACTAAAAAAATTGAATACATAATTTATTTATTTATTAAAATAAGAAAAATTTAAATAAAAGCAAAATAGAAAAAAATCAAAATATTTATTTACTAATTGTGGTAAATAATATATCAAGATATTTAAAAAATAATAAGTAATTTATTTATTTTTTAAAGAAATTAATAAAATTATTAATTATATTAAAATCATATTTAATTATCATACTAGATAGAATAATTAATCATTAATGAATTTGAGTATATAATTTATTTTATCTTTAAAGTATAAGTTATTTTTATAATTTATTCATCTAATTATGAATTTTCTTTTATTGAAATTTTTTACATCAAATATCCCTCAAGAAAATTAGTTATTATTAAAAATCATTTCAAATATGAAATTAGTTTACACACTTTAATAAATAATTAATTATATATTTTCATTATTATACCAAATGAGTATGTTTTTTAGTTTTAATTTATTATTTATTAAATATACTCAAATTATTTCAACCATACATTTTTTTCTCTTTTTTATCACTGTTTTCTTTCTTTTCTAATATATCAAAACTCTCTTAATTTGAGTATATTTAATTTATAATCTATTAAATTTAAAAAATATAATTATTTAATATATAAATGAAAAAAAGTGACTAATAATTTATTAGTGTATAAATTAATTTTCTATTTGGGATACTTTTTAATAATTTACTTATTTATTAAAATGAGAAAAAGAAAAATAAAAGCAAAAGAGGGAAACTCTCAGAATATTTAATTAGCAATTATACTAAATAATATATCAAAAATTTTAAAATAATAATAAGTAATTTATTTATTTTTTATTGTAATTAATAAAATTAATAATTATTTTAAAATAATTTTTAATTTTAAATTTTAAATCTACCAAGACACATTTAAAGTCATCCGAAATATGATAGAATAATTGACAATTAAATGTATTTTTATCTATTGTGATGAAATAAAGGTTTAAATTTATCCTAGTAGATTTAAAAATTTTAATTAAATATGCTTTTAAAATAATTAATAATTTTATTAATTACACTAAAAAATAAATAAATAAATTATTATTATTGTAAATGTTTTGATATATTATTTAGTATAATTTCTAATTAAATATTTTGAGTGTTTCCTTTTTTTCCTTTTATTTTTTCTCATTTTAATAAATAAGTATCCTAAATATAAAATCAATTTATACCCTAATAAATTATTAATCACTTATTTTTATTTCTATATTAAATAAGTATATTTTTTAAATTTAATATATTATAAAGTAAATATACTCAAATTAAGAGGGATTTTGACACACCAAAAAAGAAAGAAAATAATGATAAAAGAAGATACAAAAAATATATGGTTAAAATAATTTGAATAAATTTAATAAATAATAAATTAAAAATAAAAATCATACTTTTTTGGTATAATAATAAAAATATATAATTAATTATTTATTAGAGTATGTAAACTAATTTTATATTTGAGATAACTTTTAATAATAATAATTAATTTTCTATAGAGATATTTGATGTAAAAATTTTTAGCAAAAGAAAATTCATAATTAGATGAATAAATTATAAAAATAACTTACAATTTAAACATAAAATAAATTATACACTCAAATTCATTAATTACTAATTATTCTATCTAGTTTAATAATTAAATATGATTTTAATATAATTACTAATTTTATTAATTTCTTTGAAAAATAAATTATTTATTAATTTTTAAATATTTTGATATATCATTCACTACAATTAGTGATTAAATATTTTAAGTATTTTTCTATTTTGCTTTTATTTTAATGAATAAATGAATTATATATTTCAATTTTTTTTCCTTCTTTTTCTTTTTCCCATTTTTCCTCTTTTTCCATCAACCTTAATGGAAAGTTTGATAGAAGGACCAAAAGTGTTCAAATTTTAATTTTAGGAAGATTAAAATAGATTTTTATTTTTAAGGAGAACTAAATGTGAACAAACTATATATTAAGAGGATTAAAATTGGAATTAAGCCTTTTATTTTTATGACTATCTTTTATGTAATTTTTCATATGTTCCTTTTCTTATATCTTCACATATGCTTGTTTGTACATTGATTATGAATTTATGTTGTCTTATTGATACATGTATCATTTGATTATAATGTGCCAATATTGTTATAATTATTATAAGGGTTAAGACTCGGTATCAATTGTTAGTTTTTAAGCTTAATTATTTGTCTTAAAATTAGCACTATTTTAGGATTTTTAAGATGATTCGGCTTTGTATATTGTCAGTTAATTTCTCATGATATGTGAATTTATTAGAGAAATCACACCAACATGAAAGATAAGCATGATTTGATCACAATTTTTTGATGTTGTCTTTCATGTTACACTATTACATCAATAATTAAGTGTATGTAGTTTATGATATTTTGTAACCATAGAAGCTCTTACATTAATAAAGAATGTAACTACTACCATGATTTGGTATCATTGGTTATATAGGCTTAATCAAATCTTTAGGCATTTTATTTTTAGGATGGCGTATTTTTAAAATTGTGGTCACTTATATTTAAAATTAGTCCTTAACTCGACAGTTATTTTTCAAGATAAAATATTTTATAAAATAAATTAATTACAATTAATGTTGTCCAAGTGGGAGAATGTAAAAATATTTTTAATGAACTACTATTAATTAGGTCTTTTATTTTGTTTTATTTAAAATGAGCTAAGTTTGATCCTAGACTTATAGTTTTAAGTCCAATTTTTGTGATTACTTTTATGGAATAAAAATGTCTGGTGGGCTATTATATTCTGCAACAAGTATAAACTTTTAACTAACTGGACTTTTGATAGATGAATCTAATGGGTTTTTTATTTAATCAAGTTAGGTCTCTATCCATTTTACACTCTATTCATAACCACAAAATACTTTGTAAATTCTGGTGCTCCATTGGTTACAAACTCGTAGAAAAGGTAAGGAAGATCAAATATTTATTCATCAATTAATTTATATTTCATTATACCAAATATAGATAGACTATTTATCTTTTTTTGAAATCATATATTTTATATTCTTAATTTATGTAAATATTTATCTTATATGAACAATTTTTGCTTATATTTTTAGCACCCGTATACGTAGTCATCTATATAGTCATGTATCCAAAAATATTCAATAAATGTATGGAATCTAAATTCAAGTTGTAGATATTGAAAATAAAATTATATCATGAATATTATGAAATAAATATTTTTAGTAAGACAAGATATTTAAACTTAATTTATTGTCAATGTAAAACAATTCCACACTATCATCTATTATTTTGTTATCATGTTATTAAATAATTGTTAAAATTCTAATATATTGGTAAGAATTCGTAGTCACTATTTTTTTTTATGATATCTTATCTTTTATGAAAATTTTATTATATAAATTAAACTTTATATACATATTGTTCTAATTTTTTAGTTACATTTTATACATGTTTTACGTATATTAGAAAAATGTATAAAAAAGTTGTAATTCCGTCAAAAGTTGTATAAAAAAATTGAATTTTTTTTACTTTTTACATGAAAGTCACAACCTTTAACGAAACGTTACAAAAGATATAAAAAGATTTTGGCATACCAATATAATTTTTTTTGAATATTTATTAAATCACAACAATTACCGTAGAATTTTGGAAGGATAACAGATTATATGTGGGAAGTTTAAAAATACGATAATATATAAAATATGATAAAAAATGTACCAAATCTTTTAATTAGTACAATCTACCATATAAAAAATGTTTTAATTCAAGTAGCATATAGAGTTTTTAATATTGAAAAAAATATCATAAATTCTAAAATTATTAAAAGTTAAAGAAAATAAATTGTTTAAAAATAATGAAGGGCGAAAGAGGGAATAATGTTATATTTGAATTTAAATTTCACACACATGCAGTGTATAAAATAGTAAAGCATTATTTAGTGCGAGCCACCCCTAATCCGTTGAATTCGGCCTTATAGTATGTTTTGTGAATTGGATTAGTTTCATATTTTTCTTTTTTTATATATTTCCTTTTTTTAAATGAAAATAGTGACGTAACAACTTAAATCATTTTACTGTTCCTTGAACCAACGGTTTATAAATATATATTTTTCTATTTATTTTATAGATGATAATATTTGGTACAACCTTATTTGTAAACTGTTGAGGACATGTAGCAAATAAGGAAGTTTCTGTCATCACTAATTAACCTCACCCATGATCCACCCCAATTAAGCTAATTCTATAATATATTGCCTAATTCATACTTGCAAATATCAAAGCCGGATTTTTCCAAATCCTCCATTAAATAGGTAAGTCATTATTATATTTTGACCTCTTCATTATTCCAAATCGTCCATTAATTTGGTGCTTAAAATACAAGCTCAAATCCCATTTTATTGGTCTATATAAACCAAATTGTTTGAATCATGTGAGCCAAGTCATAACTCTTCAATTTACGCAATCGTTGTTGTCCTCCTCTTCAGTTGTGGCACAAAAATTTGAACTTTTCCTGTCTCCAACATGACTGGAAAGAGTCGAAAACTCGCCTATATCACCAATGAGACCACAAGAAAAATAACTCTCAACAACAGGAAGAGGGGTTTGCTTAAGAAGATAAGCGAAATTAGTACCCTCTGTGATGTTAAAGCTGCTGCCATAATATACAGCCCTAATGATCCTGTGCCAGATGTTTGGCCATGCCCTGAGGGATTCCAGACTGTGTTCTCGCAGTTTAAAGAAAAGAATGAGGTGGAGCGGAACAAGAAAATGTTAACCCAAGATACACATTTGAGCCAGATGATTGCGAAGAAAAGAGGGCATTTGAAAAAGCTAAAGAATGGAAATCATGTCATGGAGTTGAACTTGGCAATGTTTGAGAAGCTGGGCGCTGAAGAGCTGCTTATGCATCAAATGAGTAAGATCGAGTTAAATGATCTGGATTTAGCAATTGACTGCAAAATGCAGGATATTCGTATGAAGCTGAAGGAGAAAGCTAAAACTCATGAGACTCGTGATCAAGTGGAAGCAATTGCACCAGCAACAGCTACAGCAGACGGCGCTAGTTCGAGCAGAGCAAATGCACAAGCATTCGTTGAGGAACAAGCAGACATGAACCCAGGAAGCATCCAGTATGCAGTTGCAAGAATGGCTGATTGGTCTGATGAATATTGGCTGTGGGGATAAGATGCAGCAGCCATTTGGCGATGTTTGATCTTGACATGGACCAAAAAAAAAAAAACGAATATATGTTCATGTGCGTCTTGTCGGTGGCATTTCAAGAATTTATCGTGTTCAATTATAATTTCCCTTAATTTAGTTAGTAATTTATGTTCAATTATGAATTATGTTTTTCTGAAAGAAGAGAAAACACACACACACACATACATATATATAATGTTAATCATCCGGGTTCCGTTAATTTGCATCTCATAGCTATTGTTGATTCCTCAATGATAACAATCTAATTAAAACATCTTTCATTGCTACTGGACCATTTTTGTCACTCGGATCGTGGTTTCTGATCACCTATAACATGAATCATTCCCTGAAACATCTAGAAGAAATATTTAGAAGATTGATTAACCTATTGAGAATTGATCTTAACCAATAATTTTTAATCAATCACATTTGGGTGATTTGTTTATTCAACATTAACATCTAATCTAACTTCAAGTGTCACATGGGTACTTAGTTTTAAATCAAATCTTCTCTTATCAATAAAATTTTATCTAACTAGGACGTTGAAACAGTCTTGATTTTTTTTTTATGGCCGTTTGTTATTCATCAATTTTTTTGGTGAATAGGTATTCAATATTTTTGTTGTGTAAATTACTTTATCATAATAATCCAAATTACCATAATAGAAGCTTCCAGTATAATTTTTCATTTGCAATAAAATTTCCGGTGACATTTAGCAAAATTTGAATTTTTTTTCTTGAATCTATATCATCATTACTTTGAGTGGCATCAAGAATTTGAGACTCAATCATATTTTTATATAAAATGTGATAATTTAGAAAATGAAAAAGTATAATTCCATACCATAGATAACTGTCAGATAAATTTATATGAAATCTAAAATTTCTTTTAAATCATGAGATAAAAATATAATGATCCAAAGATTGAATTTATATTTAATTTTCTTTGTCTTAGATTCAATTCAAACTCTCTTTTTGTCGATGTATTGAAAAACAAAAAAAACCTAATGTCGATTCAAACATAGTTGGAAGCCAAGCCAATAACGATCTCAAGAATCACAAGCAAGATCATCAAACTTGACCTAGCGGAAACACGTAAACTTTTTTGGATATCAAGACTCTTGATTAGAATCATAAAAAAATAAGAATTTAAATTGTTTGGAATTAAATTTATATACGTATAAAATTATTTACGAAACAAGGTCTAAATGAATTGAATTTCAATTTCTATTTTATGATTCTAATTAAGTGAGGGTAACCTTATCGTTATACTATATAAATTATGTATTATACAATTTTTTTAGATATGAAATATAATGTATGATAAAGAGTCATGTTTTCTATATTTTTTTTTCTTTTGGTAAATCTTCTATATCATTAATGCGAGAAGAAAGATGACAGCTTTCCCTTTCTTGCATAAAAAGAGAAGTACATAATTCGCACATTACCCAAAATATTCTATGCAACATATCTTTCTGGCATAAGCTAAATTAACGTGATTGTCAAGTTTGATCTTCTTATTAGTAATTAATAATTAAGATGATTTTATTATATTAGGATTCCTCTGTAGCAATAACTTATATTTTTTATTTCATGATTTTGCAAAACATTTTTTCTTACTTTTAATATGTTTAGATGGAGAATGATAGAAGGAAATAATATTCTTTACAAAGTTAAATAATTAATAGATAACCCTCAAGTTAATTTTCCTCTCTTTCATTTTCTATAATTCTCAAAGAGTAGTTTGGGATTTACTTTAATAGTTAACTGGCGAACTTGAAATAGATCGTTGGTTTAATAGTTTTTCCTTAATTAATTTTGATTGCTATGTATTTATTGTAACATATTTTTCATAATTAGTCAAGATTAATACCCCTAATTTTTAGAAATATGAAAAAAAGTAACAGATGACAAGTTTCTTCCTAAACTCACCGTCAACTATCAGCAATGAAGACAAGTTGAGGATATACATCTATGTGTTTAATTTAGTGTATATGGTAGTCATCATGTGTTTAATATCTGGATAATTCTATACAGAATTCAGGTTTTTGAATGTTTTAATTCTCTGCTGGGTTAATTTTTCTCGGATTTCAAAATAAGTAAATAAAATGAAAAATATTTTTTAACGTAAAATAAGTTATTCAATGATGTAAATATTCCTCTTAAATAAATAAGCTTTCTATATTACCACTTATATTATAAAATTTCTTTATATATTTTAATATATTAGAAGTGATTGTGCCACCTGAGCCCGACTTTAACATATTTTCAATAGGACAATCATGATTTATGCATTGACGATGGAAGCTTAACTATAATAATCACAGAACCTGCATTCGTCATTGTGCAGTGAAGGTAATGTCATATAAATTAATGTTACACAGTAGCACTACTACTGTTTGAAAAAAATTGAAAACAACAATATTTGGCTTAGTGGTGGTAACTGATTTTCAAAGTATTTTAAGTTTAAAAAAAATCTTAAGTTGGAATTGTTGGGAAGGATTTACCGTTTACTTCTCACGTTTTAAGGTGTAGGGTAATGCATGGCTCATTTGTTGAAATTTTGATTGCGCCACGCCATTAATAAAGGCAACGGGCTTTTCATGAGGTTAGAGATATAAACCACGCTAACAATATAAAAAGACGTCTATATTGAATTAAATGATTTAAATATCAAAATTACAATTTATTGAAATTAACAATAAATTGCAAATGTCCAATACTTTGCTAAACAGAAACTAGACTTAGTCTTGTATTTTGTGAAGACACTATAATATAAAAGGCCAAACATCTTCGTTGAGCTAACTCAATGGGCAAGCACCTTATTTGGGAGTTATATTGATTTTGTTGAACAAAATCAAACCTTTAATTTCAGTATTGCGATTATTATACTAATATAAAATTTTCAAATCCAAACAACAACAAAATCAACATTAATATAATTTTACTACTAATTGGGACACAAAGCACTTCTTTATGCTCATTATTTATGTACGGAAAAACTACATATTTCTTGTCTTTTTACACCTACTCAACTCCTATATTTTCAATTTTCAAGTTTTGATATTTATTTACATACACTTTCATCCTCTAATACTTTATTCCTCTAAACGATGTTCATCTCACCAGCTAGGTCAAATTTGAGCAAGAATTCTTGAGAACATATTACCCATGTTTGGGGACAAAAGGCTGAATGACCTCTTGTTCTGCTTATTGCAACCCAGAAATAAAAAAAATGTCTCCAATAATAAAAATTCACCTATATCTGATAATGATTTGCATTTTTTTGCAAATTTTGACATTATTGACATTATCCAAGCCATTTGTTCTGGGCAATTGCAAAGCAAATTGTAAAGAAAAAAATATTCAAAATCAATTTACGCTCAAAATAACTATAACCCAATTCGTTCTCATAATTACTTTGATCATTCTGTCATTTTAGTTCATTTTGATGGTTTTTAATATGGGCTTAAAGTGTAAGCTGACTTAGATTATTAGGCTGGCATTATGATAAGCCAATTATTTCTTTTTCCTTCCTGTTAAATTTTTAAATGGAGAAGTTAGTTATGCTAAGGTATTATAAGGGTAGAAATGAGACTGTTTCAAGATAATGCAGAATTTGAGAATGCAATCTCCTCATTTACCTTCCTCTAAATTCTATGACTAATTCTTCTCCAATATTGTCTCTTGATTTCTTAATTCTTCTCCTGTATTTTCTTTGTATTTAAATTTATGGATGCTCTTAAGTGAACCATGAGCATAGCTCCGGTATTGACTTTACAAGATTTTGATAAGGATTTCTCAGTGGAAACTAATATTCTAGGTATGATGTAGGGGCATTGTTAACTCAAGGGGGGAGGCCATGAGCATATTGTAGCAAAGCTTTAGCGCCAACACATCATGTTTTATAGGTATATGAAAAGTGAAAATGATGGCTATAAAAAAAATATATATGGAATGCTTACCTATTGGGTAGACATTTCAAAATTAAGATGGATCGTTGTAGCCTTCAATTTTTATTACAGGAACAAGCAATCACCCAAGCCCAGCATTAATGGATGGCCAAGTTGATAGGTTATGGTTATGAAATTTGCTATAGGAAGGGGTCCTCCAACACAGTATAGCATAACAGGTGCATTCTCTCAAAATCCAAAGATTCAAAAGGGTAGTTTATTTGCTATTTCTAATATTTCTAGTTATACTTCTACACGTGTTTTATGTATATTAAAAAGTGTATAAAAATTGTGATTCCATCAAAAGTTGTATAAAAAATTGAAAAGAATTTAACTTTTTATGTAGAAGCCGCAACTTTTAACCAAATCTTACAAAAGATATAAGAAAATTTTGGCATACCGATATAATTTTTTTTTCAATATTTACTAAATCACAACCATTACCATAATATTTTGGAATGATAACAGATTATAGTGGAAAGCTTAAAAATATAATAATATATAAAATATGATCAAAATGGAACCAAAACTTTTAAATATACAATCTCGTACATAAAAAAAATATGTATTAATTCAAGTGGCACATAAACTTTAGAATATTGAAGAAAAAAGATATATTGTAAATTCTAAAATTATTAAAATTTAAAGAAAATAAACTGTTTAAAAATAATAAAGGGTCGAAAAAGGGAACAATGTTGTATTTGTATTTCAAGTTTACACACATGCAGTGTATAAAATATTAACGCATTATATGGTGCGACCCCCCCCCCCAATCTGTTGAATTCAGCCTTATAGTATGTTTTGCGAATTGGAGTAGTTCATATTTTTCATTTTTTAAATATGTTTCTTTCTTTTTTTTTAATGAGAATAGTATCCTAACTATCAATGAATCTCATTGTTACATTAGATTTGTGCGTATATAATCAATTGGGGAGAGTTTTTCACTAAACCGAGACGTGAAGTATAAAAGTTTTTCTAAAATGTATAAAATTTAAAATTTTTGTGAGCCAAAAAAAATTATTATATATAAAATTGAGTTATCAAAATTTTAGGGGAGCTGGAACATTGCTTGCCTCCTTCCTCCGCTCCTATACATAATAAGGCTTATAATTAAGGATAACATCAATTTTTATCACGTTTTATATCATCTATTATTTTTCACTGGGCCTGGGATAATCAATTTGTTCTTTTAACAGTCAATTACGTGTTCGGTGAAGCGTCTTTCTTACTGGTTTTCTCTTATGGAAGGAACTTTTATACACCATAATAATAATAATAATAATAATAATAATAATAATAATAATAATGGTGCACCACTAGATCGAATGATTTAAATCTATTGATCTATAAAATATTATATAAGTTGAATGAAATGTAATGATTTCATATTACTGATCTATGGTATAGTGGTTTATCTTAATATTTTAATCCATTCTTCGAATTTATAGTTTGTACATATTGCATTCATATTGTCATTTTAAAACTGCACACTGCATCCAGATAACTTTGAATGCATGCAAGTTACAACCTATTAATTGTACGTAGCATTATACTCTTTTATACTATAATTATAAGTTAAGAGAACATAATCTTATGACAATAGTATAATAATAGTTCATACACTAACGTAAATGAAATAATATTAACATGAAACAAAAATATTTTTCTTATATTTTTAAGAATTTAAATTGCAAAATTATCCTACAGCATCATGTTTGCAATAAATATCAAAATCATATTTAAAATCGAATTTGAAATATATTGATCATTGTCTTTCCAATTAATTCATAATTTCTCACAATAGTACTACAACCGCATCATGAAATTAATTAAAGATTACGAGAATGAAAAATAAAACTATTTTAACAATAAGAATATTCATAATAATCGACCCTCCTGCATTATAATTTTGAGGCCTCACTCTCCTAAAATCATGAAGCTATGATGATCCAATTTTATTTTGTAGCGGTATTAACCATAGTGTCAAAAATTGGAACTAGGTGTCCCGGAATAAATTATATATATATATCTAGCTATATCTATTTATAAATTATATTTCTAGCTAGAGTCATAAGAATTATTATCAGCCAGCAAAGCTTTTACAAAGTTACGCAGATGCGGTTAATTAATTAATTTTAATTATTGGAGGTGATTATATCAATTATAAAATCATGAATTCAAAAGTAATCATGTGATTCATGTGACTCCCTCCATTTTTTTAGCTCAAAAAACCAACATAGGGATAGTTAACACATTAATTAAATATACTTTTTATGAATGAAATTTTGAACTGTTATAGGATATGCATGTATGAAATAAACTCATCTAATTACCATGAACAACTAGTTTTTTTTTCTTCAGAATAAGCAAAACAATTAGTCATTATTTACGAAGGTTGTAACTATTATATATCTAAGATCTTACAATTAGCACTATTAGTTCTTCATTTATATTTTTGTTATAATTATTTATCTATTATTTTACTTATGACATTAAAATAAATGATGAAAAGGAAGAACATAAATGAAAAATAAACATATATTTGACAATACAACGTGAGGCTGAACAATTTATTACAATATTTTTATTTATTTTAACATTATAAAAAAAGAAAAGACTAATAATTATAACAAAAGTAAAAATAAAAAATTAATAGTATTAGTTAATTTAAAGATATAATAATTATCACATTTATAAATGAGGAATTAAAAATTATATTTCCTCTTTGTTTCCTTGGATGATTAATTTGATCAAAATTAATGTTCGTTGGCTACAAGTGGTCAAACATTTTAAGGGTCTGTATATTTTGAATTAAAAAAAAAATTAAAAATGTGTTCTTAGAAAATATTTTTTTTGACAGCCTAATTAGAAGCAAATTAGTTTCTTTTATTAAAAAAATATTATTTTACATACAAATTTTATTTCCAAGGGCAAGTTACACAATAATTACTTGGTTATTAGAATATTTTTGTGATAGAAGTTAATAAAATTTTACTAGTAAAATAAAAAATTTAGTGCATTCTGTATTAAAAGTAATATTCCAACAAAATTATTCAACTCCTTTTTCTTTCGTTGTCATCATTTCATAAGCTCAATTCATTTCAATTGATGTTAATCAAATTTGTTAACCATATTCATTAATTTTTCAATTATTTAAATACTTTCTTAACCCAATTTTTTTAAACATAAACATTTGTAGGAATCGGAAGCAAAGAGGGCAAGAGAGTAATTATAAAAGAGATTAGCGTGGATGAAAAAAAGGCACAAAAAGGAAAAGATAAGACGGATGGAAAGAGGAAAAAATGAAGTGAAAATAAAGAGGTGGGAGGAGAACGAATGGTAGAAATAGAAATATAAGGGAGAGGAGAAAGTAAACTAAAGAGTGTTAAGCGGAAACTCGCAAGAAAGTGGGATAAGAGGGAAAAAGAGAAAAATAGAAAGAAAATGAATGGACCATGTACAAGAAGAACGGATTTAAGAATGTAACTTTCTCAAATTAGATACAAACTAATTTTCTCTCCGATAAATGTGGGGACACCCATAATGGATAACCCATCTCATCATGATTTAAATTTCAAAATTTTTTAATTTAAATAATGATGATAAACAAGAAAAAAAATTAGTTTTTGAGTAATTAATAACAAAGTGGGTAAAAGATAACTACCCATAAACAAAAGGGAAATAACCACCCATATTTAGAGCAAAAACCTTCTTTCTTGAAGTGTGATTTTTGGTGAAAGTTGTCGTGGACAGAAAACAAAAGTTCTTGATGGTTTTTTGCTACCATGGGGGATATAGCATCAAGACAAGAGACAAAGAACAAGTATGTATATTTTCTACAATTAATTTAATTCATAAATTTTTTCAACATTGGTATTAGAGTTAGGTTGATTTAGTGTCTATGATTCCCTATATATATTAAATGCAATTGAATGCAAGGTGTGTATTATATGAGATGTACTATACGAATTTGTTATTTACTATATATGATTGGTAATTTTTTATCAAAAGCATAATGCCCATAGCCATAAAATAATGGGCCCATTGGATAATGAGTTTTTAAGCCATAAAATTAGTCTAGATTTGTAAAACATAAAATTCTAAGAAAATTGGCTTTTGAATCACCTAAAACAGAGCTATAGATCAAAAGTTATGACCGAAAAATTATTTCGGGCCGTACAAACTCAATTGGGTCTATGAACTGGGTTAAGTCGACTCGTCTAGAGGTCAAAGATAACCTAAATGACAGGTCATTTTGGCACTTCGGTAAACAACACATTGTTTTGATGTTAAGACCATTTGAGGTAAGACTAAAACAACATGTCATTTTACATAACTGTTAAAACGACATTTCGTTTCACCCAAATAAAAAAAATATTTCTCTCTCCTTACTCTCAAAAAGTGCACGTGTGGGTCACCCTTTACCCTAAATGCCACATGTCATATACCAATAGAAAAAGGAGAAAAGTTCTCCCTAACTGACTAGTTCCGATTACAAAAAAAGTCCCACACAGCAACTTGTGGACGTCACGCACTGACGGCGAAAGTGGGACAGCTTTTGTTTTCCAATTTTTCTAGATTTTTGATACTAGACCACTATGGCAATATGTGTGAGTGCCTATAGTGTCTTTTTGAAGCACGGTTTGATCCAAAAAAATCCTTAAATTCAAGATCTACACATTGACATGGAACAATGGTTCATGGAAGAATATGATTCATATGGCTTTATGGAGAGTGTAGGAGAAGACTTTAAAGAGTCAAATTAGGTAAATACCCTTAAAGATCTTAAAGAAATGATGCACTTATTATATCAAAGAAATGCACACACACTATATCCTATAGAAGTCTTCCTACATGAAGTCAAAGCCCTAAAAGCGAACCTCAGTCATAGAAGGAAAGTGTTTCGTAATCATTTTTGGGTTCGTACCGTGTTAAGAGAAATTCCAGATGATAATTTCTAGACACCAATTAAAAAGACACTATGTCAATGCAAAGATTATAAGATAAGAATTGTCAAATACATTGATATTGAAAAATGCATGGAAGAACTGAAACTACAGGAAGTTCGTTATGTTAAAGCAAATTGGAGTAAAACAATCCTGTTGTTACAATTCCCAAATATGAAGAGTGCAAGACATTTTGGGCATAGCACTCTAGAGAAGGGGATACACCTAAAGAGTCCAATCAAACTAATGAATTTGCACAAATTTGGACTAGTTCACTCCACAAAAAATTCACCAAAATTATTCAATACTTTCAAAGAGATGAAAGGTCCGAATTTAGATTAGGAAGCTAGGATAGAAATATTGACTATTAAGTTTATGTTTTTTACAAATGTCTTTATATTTTGTTTGTTAAGATTGCTTTCTAAACTTGATATGATTTGGTGAACTTATTTATTGCTTAATGAATGTTTAATCTCTTTATTTCATATACATTTATCTTGTGGAATCCTACATTTGAGTGGGAGCTCTTAGGCTGTGATTTTTTTAGAGTGATATAACAAGTGATATTTGTATGAAAATGATCTCGATAGAAAATAATGATAGTACTTAGGCAAATGTGCGATAGGGGTATAACAAATGTAAACTTTTGACCATGAACTAAGTAATGTCATTATTATTCTATATGAGAACTATGCAAATAAATGACATTGTATACTCATAGGAAATGTTCATATATTATGTTTTAGCAAAATAGCTAGTAAGAATATAATTGCCAAATTGAATAAAGGTGACAAACTAAATGGGAATAACTAGGATATATGGCAAAAAAAATATATCTTATATCTCAGAAGAACAAGATGCTTTTGAAGCCTTGAATCATGTCATGATAAAACCTGAATATGGGAACATAACTCAGCATAGAAAGGATGCTGAGGCATATACTATTTGGAAGAAAAAGAATAGTATCGCTCACATTATATTTTTAAGTGCAATGGCAAATAACCTTATGTGTGAGTATGAGGATTACCTAACAGCCCAACACATGTGGATTGCCCTAAAAGAGAAATTTGGTGATACTTTTGCTACTAAACTGAGGAGACTTATAATCAAATTTGTTAAATATGAGTTGTGAACTAAAAGTTGCAGGATATGTACTTTTTGATGAGTAATAAGTGTAAGCTATAATTAGGTCACTTCTTGTAAGTTAAGAACACATGAAGGTTAATCTAACTCATAACAAAAGTATTGTCACTTTGGATAATGTGGCAAGATATCTAGAACTTAAGGAAGAACGTCTAGGGCTTATACGTCCTTTGGACATGCATACATAGCAAAGGGAGTAGGACTCTCCAATTCCAAGCTTAAGTTCAAGAAAGGCAAGAAGTTCTAGAAGAGAAAACTTGGTCTAATTTCAAGGGTAAGAAAACCTTCAAAAAGAAAAAAGGAAAGCATGGTGCAAAAAACTTTAATCTCAGGAAGATCAAATGTTATGCTTGTTAGAAAATGGGTCATTTTGCTCGAGATTGCACTTAGCAAAATAAATAGAATAAGGTATTACTAAATACTAAACTTACACATTTTTCATATGTTTCTAGTACTATTTTTCTAACAGAATCTCATCCTTTGTGAATTTTGGACTTAGGTGCTATAAACCACATGAGCAAGGATCGAGGATCAAGCAGATGACTTTATATTGGAAACAATACAAGAATTATGGTCAAAGGCATTCGTACATGTAAATTGGATTTGCGTGGTTGAAGAACATTAATTCTACTTGATGTACTTTATGCACTTAATATTTGATGGAATTTAGTTTATGTTTGTTGCTTACATTAGTTTGGATTTTTAATTAATTTTCATGACAATATTGCTGACATTTTTAAGGATAATGTACTTGATGGTTCTAGCTTTATTTTCGATGGATTTATCATTTTAGATATTATTGAAAATGCTACTTATGATTGCTTTGCCACTTCTGCTTTCAACTTTAATGTTGATATGGACATTTGACATATTAGACTAGGACATATAAATTAAAATAAAATGATTAAATTAGAAAAAGAAGGATTGCTAGGTTCAATTTCAAAATTAGAGATGTCTTTATGGGAACATTGTCTAGCTGGTAAAATAATTAGAAAATCATTTGGAAAAGGGACTAGGATAGAAATTCCATTACAATTAATTTACTCCAATATATGTGGTCCTTTGAGTGTGAGGGAAAAACACAAAGCTTAATACTTCATCACTTTCATTAATGATTACTCACAATATGGTCACATTTATTTAATTTCACATGAGTCAGAAGCATTAGAATGCTTTAGACATTATTTAAATGAAGTTGAAAATCAAATGGATAAAAAGGTTAAAGCGCTCAGAACTGACCGTAGATATGAATATTTATTTGAATAAGTTAAAGAGTTCTATAAAGAAAAAGGGATAATAAGATAATTAACAATACCTAGCACTCCATAATAAAATGGAGTAGCTGAAAGAAGAAACAAAACACTTCTAAACATGGATAGGTCGATGATAGCATAGGCTAATCTACCATTTTCATATTAGGGAGATGCCCTGTTAACAACCACTTTCATATTTAACCATGTGTCCTCAAAGTCTATTACATCTACACCTTATGAACTGTGGACAAAATGCAAACCTAATTTGAGTGTTCTTAGACCATATAGGTTTGTTACATATGTCCATGATACTTCCTATAGTTATGAAAAATTAGGTCTAAGAGTGAAGAAATATGTCTTTATAAGATATTCAAAACTATCTAAGGGATATATTTTCATTGGTGAAAACGAGGATGGAACAGTGACAGAACTTAAGTCAAGGAATGTCACATTCTTAGAAAGTGAGTTTCCTAGCAGAGGAGAAATTGATCACACTGTATCCTTTTATGAGCTATAAGATTAAGTGGGTAACAATAAATCTTATCCATTTTATATGAGTGGAAGCTCTTAAAGAGTACTTGCTGATCCAAGTGGGAGCTCTGAGAGAATGAGTGAGAACGTTGTATTCAGGAGTGATGTAATAAAAGGAACCCCACTACGGAAGAGTAAAAAAGAAAGTGTACCCAAAAGATGCTTTTCAATTAAGGGATCAACTCTTATGGTTACTCCTTAAGATGAAGAAGAGCCAAGAACAGTTCAAAAGGCTTTAACTTGCCCTGCTAAGGAATATTGAAAGAAAATGATGGAGGAAAAAATAGACTCAATGAAAACTAACTAAGTTTGGGAGCTAGTTAACCTACCATCTAATCAAAAGGCAATAAGGAACAAGTGGGTTCTTAAAATCAAAAGAAAGGTAGATGGATCAATTGAAAGGTATAAGGCTTGACTAGCTGCAAAAGGGTATACACAATAGGAAGGAATATATTATGAGGACACATTTTCACCTATTATACATTTGAATTCAATAAGTTTGCTCATAATCATAATAGCAAATCTAGATTTATAATTATATCAAATGAATGTAAAAACCATTTTTCTCAATGAAGAACTAGATGAAGAAATCTACATGGAACAACTAGTATGTTTCATACAAAGGGAGAGGAAAAGAAAGTTTATAAACTTTAAAGGTCCATTTATAGACTCAAATAGTCATCTAGATAATGGTATTTAAGGTTTCAATGAGCAATAACCTGATAAAACTTCTAAATAATTAAGGAAGATCATTGTGTTTATATCAAGCGGTATGAATGTAATCTTGTGATATTATCCCTTTACGTGGATATTATACTACTAGCCGAGAATAATTTGAATTCGATTATGGCTATTAAGGAATGGCTATCCTTAAATTTTGGGATGAAAGATATAGATGAAATAAATTACATTCTTAGAGTCAAAATCTTTAGAGATCGTTCCAAAAAACTTATTTCTCTTTCTCAAGAAAATTATATATGGAGAATCTTTGAGAAATTCAATATGAAAGATTGCAAACTCATGAATACCCCTGTAAATGAGAGTGAATTATTGGGTTAAGAAATGTGCCTTTAAAATGAATCTAAAAAGAAATCAATGGAAAAAGTCCCTTATTCTATTACGGTTGGTAGTCTAATGTATGCAATGATGTGTACTAGACTGGATATTTGTCATGCTATCAGACTCATAAGTAGATACCAATCAAACCTCGGGCAAAAATATTAGAAAGTTGTCAAGAGAATATTAAGATATTTGAAAGGTATAGTTCATTACGCATTATGCTATCAAGGAAACAATTTGTGCTTAGTTAGATATTCTGATGTGGATTAGACAGGAGATCTAGATGAGTCAAAATCCACATCAATATACTCATTCTTGCTAAATAATGGTGCAGATATGCATTGCATTGTCAACAATGGAAGCAGAGTTTGTGGTATGTTTTGCAGCAGTACAAGAGGCTATACGGCTGAAAAGATTTATAAAACACTTAGGGATTGATGGTGAAAATTCAAACCCCATCCTAATATACTGCGACAGTCAAGCAGCCATTACCTATACAAAGGATCCAAAGTACTAGAGCCAGACTAAGCATATTAACACAAAGTACCATTTTATGAGAAATGCTATAACACAAAAAAGGTCACCATTCAACACATTCCTATGTAAAAGATGATAGAAAATCCTTTTACTAAGCCTATACCTAGAGATGTGTATATTGAATATGTAAAATATCTTGGTATGCGTAGAATGTAATGGAACAATTTTTGAAATTGAAATAAATAAAGAATGTTTTACTCAATTACAAATCGTCAAAAAGGAGTTGAGTGATGTGGAAGAATTTAAGTTAGGTATTATGCGTGCCTGAACTAAAGTCTATACGGTATTACTAGTAAAATCGACATACACCCTTGTGCTATAAAGGAAACACCATAGCATGTAATTCATACCACATGTGCAAAAGAACCACAAACAAGAAGCAAGTAAAAGATCCCTAGTTCATTGTTGTGTAAGTCCTAAAAAAGAAAATTCTTTTCATGGATACCCTTTGACTTTGACGATATCATAGAGAAATGATATAGTGTTCGCTACCTTATATGCATCCTATGATCATGATATATACGGTTCAAGAGCTAAAATGCTAGGAAAGTAGTTGTTTCAAATCAAAGTGATATACGGGCAAAAAGAAGATTTCTCAACATATACACTATTATGCTAGTTGTTTGAGACATGTTCATTATGAAGTTAATTTTGGTAACATCATAAGCATGGACACTACACATATGTGAATGGCAACCTAGGCTTACAATAAAGCTCACTAGGGATTAGATTTGCAAATAAAAAGTGTATATGGAAAAATTTAGGGCATCCAAGGCATAATATAACTAAATAGAAGATGGAGTTATTTTGTGCTAATTCTGTATAAGAATTTCTAGTACAAGAATACCCAAGATGATATGATGCCCACATGATCACAACAAAGCACCAAGTATGAAAATTCAAAGAGAGATAAATGTTATATGATGTGGCTCATCCTATTATGTGTGAGTGGGAGATAATAAATGTGGAGATACATATAATGAGTAACCCACATCATCATAATTTAAATTTTTTAATTTTTTAATTCAAATAATGATGATAAACAAGAAACAAATTAGTTTTTGAATAACTAATAACAAAGTGGGTAAAAGATAACTACCCACAAACAAAAGAGAGATAATCACCCATAAGCAAAAAGAGAGAATATATCAAAATACATTCAGAAATTTTTTTACTAAGAGCAAAAACTTTCCCTTTTGAAGTCTAATTTTCATTGAAAGTTGTTGTGGACAGAAAGTAAGAGTTTTTAGTGATTCTTGGCTATCATGTGGAATATAACATCAAAATCAAGAGACAAAGAATAAGTATGTATATTTTCTGCAATTAATTTAATTTATAAATTTTTCTAACACTCCTGAATACACTGTCAAAAGAAGTTTGCATTTTTCTCACTAACTTTACTATTATTATTGGCATCAAAACATAAGAAAATTAATAAACAATTTTAGAAATGGTAAAATTTAGGTAAATTTTTTTAAACATTAAACGTAAAATTTTTCATTTAAGTTGTGATAAGTGTATTAATTATTCTATTAATTATTAAAAATTTTAATTTAATAATTATAATAATTAATAATAGTGCCATAAAAATTTTAAAAATTTTATCTAAATTTTGCCCATTTAAAAATTTATTTTCCCCTCCAACAAACCCACAATAAGAACTGTAAAATCCTTTAGTAGCCGAAGAAATTAGACAATGGAATATTTGTCAAGTAGTCTCATCTTTGGTGCCATTTCTAGCTATTTCCAGCATTCATCTTCTCTCTTCCAACATTTGTTTTGCTCACTGCAATAGCAGCATATTTTCTTATCCTAACACTGCTGATCTTCATAGTCAAACAAGAAAACTGGAAAAACTCTCCGCCGGGACCAATAGGATGGCCTATTGTTGGGATTCTTCCTCAAGTCACCGAACATTTTCATGAGAATTTCTTTCTCCTTTCAAAGAAACATGGATCTCTCATGATCATCAAGACGGGTCTAAAGCCAGCCATTGTGGTTTCATCACCAGAGATGGTTTATGTATTGCTTAACGTGAAGGAGGCCTCTTTCTTTATCTGTGACATCACTAAGGCTGTCTGGGGATTGTTTTGCGACGCCGTTTCCAGCGTTTTTATTCCTTATGGTCCAGAATGGAGAGTGCTTAGAAGGATATTGATGACCTAGCTCTTCTCTGCCAAGTCCATGCAGGCATTCGAGTCTCTTCTCAAGAAACAGGTCCTCATCTAATCTTATGTTACATGCAGAGAAATTTTTGTATAGACTATGTTCACATATAGACTAAAACGACAAAGAGTAAATTATGATTCATCCCGAAAGATACACATTATATCAAATTTTTTGAGAAAATTTTGTTTCAATCATATTAATAGATAACTATCTAATTTCTTCAACAAATTCAAATTCATTCCTAAAAGATAGTTATTACATCATATTTTTTTCCTAAATTAGTTAGTTGATGTAAAACAAATTTTCAAACAAAAAATATGATGTAATATATATCTTTTAAAGGATTAATTTGCTGATTTATTCAGTTATAAATTTATTATAAATTTAATTCGATGTATAAATTGTGAAAGATGCATTATACGCAAAAGTTTATATTCTGATTTAAAGGGATGAAATTGAATGTAAGTCGTCTCATGGTGTTTGTCTTTGAACTCAGAATTTATTACTCTACAAGTTATGAAATATTTCTGATTAAAGAAGAAAAATGATAGATATTATAAGTAGTTTAGATTATAGTAAAGATGACCTTTCTTTCTTTATTATGTAAAAAGGTCCATGGTTCTCTCAAAGAATTGTATTCAATATATTTACCAAAGGAATCGGTCAAGATAGCAGATTTTGCTTTAGTTAACTTAGGTAACCTTGTGAACAATCTTGTGATCTCAGAGAGCCTCTTTGGCAGCACAAAGGTCATTAGAAGGGAACTAAAACAGATTTTCATAGGAATGATAGAAATGCTTGGTATCCCATGTATAGCTAATTTGATTTCAATATTCTAACGATTAGATCCTCAAGGCTTCGAAAGGAAACTTGATAAATCGTTTGAAAAAATAGACCCCTTTTATGACGAGTTGATTGATAAAAGATTAGCTGAGAAGGAGTAGAAGAAGAAAGTCAATGAGAATCATCATGGAGGAAAGGACATGTTAGATGTATTTTTAGAATATAGAAGTGACAACAAAGACAAGGTATTCTAGAGACTTCCTAGAAATGTCATTAAAGGGATACTAAATGCAAGTCAACTCTTACCCTTTTTGTTTCTTACCCTCTTAACCTTGTGGCATATTTTAATGTACACATATTGAATCATTGTACAAGTATTCTCACATGTTTTAATTGCAAATGATTGCCTCCATAATTGAAAGCTAACTTATGAGTTTGAAATATATGATTGGACATAAGTTATATATTGATTCTCATAAATTATAAAAGTTAGTGTTTGTCATTATAGAAAATATTTTTTATAGAAACATGGTTATAAAATATTAAGATAATAAGAAATGTTCTATTTATTCAATATTTAATGTAAAAAACATGATAAAAAATAATATCTTATATTTACAAAGAAAGTTATTTTTTCTTACTACCATGATTGTAGGTATAAATATTTTTTAATCATTGTATACAAGTGATATGTTACTTCTTTATGAACCAAAGAATATCTTCCAATAGAATATATTAAGCTTTAGTGTTAAGAAACTCTCATAAATCACCTAAACTGAAACGTAAAAGGCGTATATTCAATTCACATAAAAATGTTATTAACAGAGATGCTTGAATTTTGACCCAAATTGTCGAGAATAGCATGCCAAACAGTTAAAATGTATTCCCATATATTATAATTAAATGTTACTTAATTTTGTGAATTGACATGGATGTGACCTTATTTTCCCACAATTGCCCTAACTATGCAGGTACTGATAGAACTTTTGAAATTTTAAACCTCTGAGGAAGCACCTTACAATAGTAATAGGTGGCTAACTATCTAACATCTTTTCCTGATTTTACATGAAACATTCGTTGGAGGCACAGACACATCGTTAAGCACAATTGAATGGGCCATCACTGAAATTCTAAGAAACCCTAGCGCTTATTGCGAAGTACTAACAGAACTCAACCAAGTGGTGGGAAAATATCAATTTGTGGATGAGACTGGTATCAATAATCTAGTTCACATGCTGCTCTAATGGGCGAACAGCCCAACCCTTAGAACATACTACAGTCCTCGGTGGTACTCTCAAAGTGTACTTGTTCTTCCCTTCTTCCTTACCATGGTAATTCTTTGTAAAATAAATCCAATGAGAAGAAAAAAGGTGTTAAGAGACCATACTCTCCTAACGTATCAATAATCTAACTTACTTTCAAGAAATTACAAAAGAAGTCTTTCATCTTCGCTCATCAATTCCACTTTCAATATCCCGTCACGCAAACGAAGCTTGCAAGTTGAGGGATACAATGTGCCCAAGCATTGCATTGTTTATGTGAATGTGTGGGGAATTGGGAGAGACCCAAGAGTTTGGGAGAATCATCTTGAATTTAGGCTAGAAAGATTTATAGAATCAAGCATTAATGTGAAGGGACAAAATTTTAACTTTATTGTCATTTGAAACAGGAAGAAGTTCATGGATGGGAATACCACTAGGTCATCGCATGGTGCAATTTTATGTGGCTTCTTTGTTGCATGCATTTGAGTGACACTTTCCAAATGAGGTTTTGGATGACATGAGTGAGAAAGTGGGACTAACTCTTCCGAAAGGGATGAATCTTGTGGGCATTCCCAAACTTCGTTTGGTAGAGTCGGTGTACTGCTAGTTGGAGGTCTTTGCTATTGGTATTGTATACAGTTGTTGTCTTCCAAGATATGTGCAATAGAGTACTTGAAATGTCACGTTGCCCCTGTAACTGTTTCATTATGTTATGGGTTGAAAGTTGGGACTTTATTTACGTTGAATGTCTTGCCACTTCTATTATTAAAAATATATTCGCCGACACCCGACGTTGATTTTTTTTCTTATTATATCTTAAATTTGAACCGAATATTTTGAATGTGTATATTAAATAACTTATTACTTCTATTATTAAAAAAATTATTGTTTTATATGCTTAAAAATAAGGGAAAGGACAAGTAGCAAATAAAAATGAAAGGAAAATCAAGTTTCCTAGTAATCAGGAGAAGATAAGAAAGGCGGAGGTAATCGCTCTGCAACATCTTGAAACTAAGACTTACATCTGCGATCGTTATGATTTTTGTCTCATTATTTATGTACTTATACTATTTCTGCAGTATTATCTTTTACTTTCGTTCACAAGTTGTCTTAAGGAAATAAATAAGAAGAGATTTTACTGCAGACTTGATGAAAGACACTGACATCCAAAATGAATACACATGGTAAATTTATTGTTAAATATATTTGATATTGCTTCACAAGACCTTCTCTTGAACACATTGTCCACTTAATCAGTGAGGTTGTCATGGTCCAACAACCCAGCTCCAGAATGTGCCTCACTTAAATTCTTAACACTTGAGAATTTCACTATTCAAAATTTCAAAAATCACAAACAACACTCACAACAATAAGTACATTGAGGCAATTGCAAAGCAACACATACCACATAGCAATATGACAACTAATTACATAAGCATAATTGAGGCAATAATGGACTTTCAAGTAAAGCCGGTAAATGCAGCAAAAAGCAAACAAAATCATGAATCAATTTAATAGAAGAGAGACTATTTATTTTAGGGAAAAATGCAAATCCACCAACTATAGGGTGATAAGATTTTACCTCCATAAACTATGGAAACAAGCAAATTAGGCTTTTAAACTATACAAAACTTGAATTCTACTCCCACCATTAGTAATTTAATGGAAAATGTTAAGAAAGATTACAAATTAACCTCATCAATTATGAGATAGTTATATTTCGCTTCTACTAACTTTTAAAATTTACAAATTAATCTCTTAATTATATAAAACTTACGATTGACACCTATTATCTACTTAATAGCCTTTTTTATTAACTTAAATGATTTTTTTAAACAAAATTAAGCTTGAATCATAATATTATTATATGCTAAATTATCACATGATTTTTTACACATAATTCTTATGTTATATAATTAATAAAAATTAAATTAAATGCATAAAATTTTAATTAAAAACTTGAAAATGAGTTACAAAATTATGGGTAAAGATGATATAATAAATTAATATATAATAATATTGTAATTCATATTATTAACAATACTCAACATTAGTTGTCACTATTCAATTTTTTTTATTGAATTAGTTGCTCATTTCATGAAATATGGGCTAAAAATATTAGGTAAAAAAATGAAATAAATACAAATATTATGTTACATAAAAAATACTAAAAACTTAATATTTTCATTTCATATAATCATATTTAATTTAATTTTAACACCGCAATAATCATAATAGTGATGAACAATAATTTTTACTTTGTCACCTCAGATTTTTTTTATAATTTACTTTATCTAAGATTTAATAATTATATAGTATATGAGTTATCTTTATTTTATTCCTTTAAAATTTATAATCTATTGTAATACTCATATTTGAACTAATACATCTATCTTAAGAAATAGTTTATGTTAGTTAAAAATTTTACTTTATTTATATTTTTCTCAAGAATTTATAAAGCCTTTTCCAAAAATCAAAATAAACATTCATTGAAATTAAGTTTTTATCACAAAAAGAAGCCTAGCCAATATAAATTTTTAGAAAAGATTGAATAGAATTTTATATTGCCATATTTTATACAAGATTATACATTTATTTGAAGAAAATTAGATATCTTCCCAATCTTTATACTATATTAGTTTAAAGTTAAATTTTATCTAGCCATTGTTTATTATTAAAATATACACTTCCCTCCTTGATGAGTTACTGCTCTAAGCTTCCCACTTCCCTTCCAAAGTTTTATTAAAGAGAGAGAGAGAGAGAAATGCAAATAAAGTAACTTCATTAACTAGCATAATCTCTTTCTAAAAATAAATGTATTAATCAAAATATGAATATTACAAAAAATTATAAATTTTAAAGGAATAAAATAAAGAAAACTCATATTATATAATTATTAAATTTTAAATAAAGTAAATTATAAAAAAATCTAAGGGGGTAAAGTAAAAATTATTATTTATCACCACTATGATTCTTGTGGTATTAAAATTAAATTGAATATGATTATATAAAATTAAAATATTAAGTTTTTAGTATTTTTCATGTAACATAATATTTGTATTTACTTCACTTCTTTATTTAATATTTTCAACCCATATTCCATGGAATGAGCAAATAATTTAATGAAAAAAATTGAATAGTGATGACTAATATTGAGTAATACTAATAAATATGAATTATAATATTATTATATATTAATTTATTATGTCATTTTACATAAAATTTTGTAACTCATTTTCAAGTTTTTAATTAAAATTTTATATATTTAATTTAATTTTTGTTAATTATATAGCATAAGAATTATGAGTTAAAAAATAATGTAGTAATCTAACATATAATAATATTATGATTCAAGCTTAATTTTTTTTAATTCATGTAATTTAATAAAAAAAGTTAATTATGTAGATAATAAGTGCCAGTCGCAAGTTTTATATAATTAAAAAATTAATTTATAAATTTTAAAAGTTAGTAAGAGCAAAATGTATATATCTTATAATTGATGGAGTTACTTTGTAATTTTTTCTAATATTTTTCATTAAATTACTATTAGTGGGGGTGGAATCCAAGTTTAGCATAGTTTCAAGAGATAATTCGCCTATTTTATAATTCATGAGGATAAAATCTAATCACCTCATAGTTAGTGAGACTAATTTGTATTTTCCTTTTATTTTATTTATAATATGTCTCATTATATATTTTAAAGTACATAAAGGATGCTACCAAGTCACATGCTCTAACTCCTAAATTAGTGCTAAATGACTACCAAGGTTGTAAAGCATCCTTCACTAAAAGGCATTTTAAACAAAAGCTTTATTGGCAAGAGTAAATGTATTTCTTTCAAGTTAACATCAGACATTTTCTTAGAGTTTAAGAAGAATCTGATGTCCTACAATACATCAAAACAAAGATTAAAACCCAAGAATCATAACCATATACTTAATTACATGCATTGGATGAGTTACCTTAATTAAAATTACATAAATATCCTAAAAATTCCTAAAAATTGTACATAATTTGAAATTCTACCAAATTTGTGTCATAAAACCTTCACATGATGCTTGATTTTTGTACAAAGTTTCATCCTAATTAAAGCTCATTTTCTAGCCAAATTAGATCACAATTTTGTAACACTTTACCATTACAAGCAATAGCTTAGCAATTAAATTGGATTGGTTTTAGTTTAGTTTATCCTCTTAATTTAAGATTATATCTATTTTTATCTCATTTTATATTACCTTTATTATTGTCTCCTTAAGATGGTAATAATTAATTTTTTAAGTAATAGTGAGAACAAGGGCGATGCAATGTTGAAGTATTAGTGGCACCTAAACTTGGGGGAAATTAAATTTTTATCCCTACATTTCTTTAATCTCTAAAATTTGAGAAATTTTCATATGAATTCTTAATATATTTTATTTTAGCCTTTCCAATAATTTTATTCTAATTATGCCCTTGAGTAGGAATAATTAATTTATAAATGCACACATATAAAAAAATTGCAATATATCAAATTCAGGTTGCAATGAAAGTTAGATCTTTTAAAGGATCATCAATATGGCTAAGGTCCAAATCTCAATGTGCAATTTTCTTAATTTAACATTCATAATCATATGTTAGGTGAAGGAACTTTCTTACTAGTTTTTTCTTAATCCTTTCCATTGTTTTGTAGTCTAGACATATTACATTCATTGCTATTTTAAATTTGCCAATTGCATTCGAATGGATGCCTTTCCATTAGTTTTTAGTTTGGACACAATACATTCATTGTCATTTTAAAACTACAAACTACATCCAAATTGTCATAGGCCTACAATTCTCTAATCGAAACTATGTAGTGCATGCTTGTCACTCTTAGCGAACATGCTAACTTTCCCATTACAACTCACTTGAGGCACTCTTAGTAAAAATAGCAGAACTTATAAGTCCGTAAGGTACAATTGAATGTGACCAAGTGCTTGTGCATATTGAACCGTAAGATCTTTCCATAAATAAAGCCTCCAAATACAATAAGCTAAAAGGGATAATTGAATAGGGAGATGGATACTCCATTCACTTGGCATATACCTTATTCTATAGTTTTAAGTGTATAAAGGATGACCACAAGTCAAGACACTTAAGTCCTTAGCTCAATGTCTAGGTGTCCTGCTTAACCTTCTTAACATTTCATCCCTTTAAAGAGCATTTTGAATAAAAACCTCTTATCAAGAGTTAATTTTTTTTCGAATTATCATAAGTCCTTTTCTCAAAGCTTCAAGTGTTTATCTCACTTAAAAACTAACTGACATAAGATAAAAATGTCAAGATCACAAATATAGGCTTCTTAAACTTCTATAAATTCCCAAACCATCTAAAATGATCAAAATACCCCTATATTTGAAAAAATTAGGAAAAATAGTATACTTGTTGGATTGATCTTAAATTTTAGCCATAAGACCTTTATAATATGTGGATTTTTCCATCAAGTCTTGTCACAATTCAAGCATATTTTCCTATTGAACTATCATAACTTCTAACTTGTGACATTCTTCCCCACTTCAAGTGTTAATGTCCTCATTGACACCTTAATCTGACATGGCTCCATAAAGAATCTGCTTACTCTCTCGAAACTTCATAGCAATTTTTACCTACTCCTCTGAGTTACCTCTTTGACCACTAAATGTCTGTCTCTTTAAGTGCTATGAATGTTACTCATTTCAAATTTGGGCATCACCTTCGCAACATTAGTATTCTCTTAGCTAAATGCATCTTCCACAAATTTCTTAAAGGGCTACCTCTGTAGTCTCCTTTCAAAATGTTCTGATACCCTTTAGTGCTACTTACCCACTAGCTTTCCTAAACTTGTTACCTCTATAACTCATTCGACAAGTAATTACCTTTACAATTTTGTACTTGTTACCTCTGTAGCTTGCAGGGATGCCACTTTTGTAATAAAAGTGCATGCTAACTCTTTAGCTCATGAACAATATTTAGCACTTTTATAACTCATCCGACAAGTAATTACCTTTACAATTTTGTGCTTGTTACCTCTGTAGCTTGCAGGGATGCCACTTTTGTAATAAAAGTGCATGCTAACTCTTTAGCTCATGAACAATATTTAGCACTTTGAATTACATACTAATAGGTATCTTGCACCTAATGTCTCATGACTACCAATACAAGAGATAAGACTTACATTTGATCTATACAAAGGCCCAATAACCTTGCTTTTTAGTTTGCTTGTTTAATTTTGGTTAATTCATGACATTTTACAATGCCACTTTCACACCTAATTGGATCTTCTCATCCTTTCTGAATCAATATTTTCTGACATCTCATTATCCATCATAGCTTACTTGGATTTAATGCTTTCTAATATTATGGTCCTCACAACCTCTCTTATCTCAAGCAACATCCATTAATGTATAGGCTTTTGTAGTCTTATCTCAAGTGATTCCTCCGATGACTTCATAAGCATATCCTCTGATAGCTCCCTTATTTCAACACCTTGAAAAAGGTTAAGCATAGAACATTCCCCACTCAAGCTTGAGCTCTACTTTGCCTATGCACGAGTAACCATGAACTCATGATCATTGTTATAAAGTTTCTTGACCCTATGACTATGTAGTGTTAGTTTGCTACCATTCCTCCAAGTCATTATTGTCACTTTACAAGCAACTATGTAGCCTAACCTATTACATCAAATAAACATGTAGGAAGATTGTGCACACTTTATCCAACCCACAGATTATACAAATAGCAAATATTCCTCTAAATCTCAACTAAGCCTTCCAACAATGCTTCCCTAAGCAATACAAATGATTCTTCTAAACCACCTTAACATGATTTTGGACTACCCCTTTTAAAGCAATCTTTTCATGCCCTTTAATTATGGCCATGCATTTCTGCATGAACAAAGGTTTCACCTTCCATTCCACCAATCCATTAAGAATTAATCAAGCCTTTTAGCAAAATCGAGGCTTGTCCTACTAGATAGGTCATCAAATCACTTATCCCTCTAGATGGTGGTTTGCATCCCTCGATGCCACTATTATGAATGAATGCATAAATAACGTCTCATGCACACAATCAAACTAGCTC
The DNA here is from genome assembly GCA_020226215.1 of Sindora glabra. NCBI lineage: Eukaryota > Viridiplantae > Streptophyta > Magnoliopsida > Fabales > Fabaceae > Sindora > Sindora glabra. The sequence goes on along the minus strand of CM035230.1, from coordinate 54,197,475 downwards.
TTCGGTACAGATGCTTAGGCTCATTATACCAATCCACAATTACTTGAATACATCATTCTTTTACAGACTAGCTTCTCAAGCCAATCCAATCTCTTGCACCTTCTAGTCAAGTTTTTAACAATAATACTACTAAATTTGAGAGAATGATAGCTTCGCACATCCCTCATATAGCATTGGGTAAGCCGCATATAGATCAATTGTCACTTATTCAATCTTGGCCCTCTAGCATAAACCAAGCTCTAATATCAAATGTCATATGATGGTAGCTTTCTAAGTAAAACTATATGGTGCATGCTTGCCTCTTTTTGTGAATATGCTAATCTTTTTACTAAAACCCACTTAAGGAACTCTTGGTAAAGATAATATAATTTACAAGTCCATAAGTCACAATCAAATGTCACCAAAGCATTTGTGCATATCAAACTGTAAGATCCTTCCATACATAAAGCCTCTGAACACAATAGGCTAAAAAGGATAATTGAATAGGGAAAAGGACACTCTATTTGCTTAATATATGTCTCATTTCATAGTTTTGAATGTGTAAGGGATGACTACAAATCAAGACACTTGAGTCCCTAACTCAGTGTCCAAGCACCCTGCTAGGCCTTTCTAATATTTCACCTTTTTAAAAAGTATTTTCACTAAAAGTTTTCCCACCAAGAGCTAATATGCTTTTTTCAAACTATCATAAGCCCTTTTCTCAAAGCTTTGGGTGTCTGTTTCACTCAAAAATCAACTAAGACAAAGATAAAAATGTTAAGATCACAAATATAGGCTTTTCAAACTCCTCTAAATTCTCGAACCATCTCAAAATGATTAAAATATCCCTAAACTTAGGAAAATTAGAAAAATAGTACACTATCCAAATTTATCCCAAATTTTAGCTATAGGAGCTCCATAACATGCTAGATTTTTTCATCAAGTCTTATCAAAATTTAAGCATATCTACCTAGTGAACTATCATAACTACCAGCTTGTGACAAAATGGACACACATGTATATGTGTTGTAACCTAATGTATGTACTATTATATTCAAATATTCACCTAATGTTCAAATCTAATGTATGTTATAGTTGGATTATCATTTTTATTATTATAAAATAACAAAATATTCACCTAATGCATAACTATGAGAAATACACTCTTCGTGATTTTTTCTTATTATTTAGGTAGTTATATTATTTTTATATTATATCTTTAGGTAAATTACACTCACATTACTACAAATTTATCTTTTAATACTGGCACATCAATTTCGGTTAAAGTGAAAATCAATTTATATAATAGTGTGATGATTTTTTTAAAATAAATGTAATTTGTTACATTTGTTCAAATAAAGAACCTACATCTAAAAAAATACTTTAACACTTTAGACGTCAGATCTTAAGAAAAAACTATCATCTTTTCTTCTCATAAAACTTTAGATGTTAATTCATAAAATAATTAACTTCTAAAGTCATATCAATAGTGCCATTTTTGAAATTATGAAGATACTTTAGATATCAATTCTTCAAAAAATATTATATTTTCTTTCCACTAAAAAAAAGGTTATACTAACAACTTTTATTATCAATGTTGTTAGCATATGCCATTATAGATAAAACATTATCAATATAGGTGTCATCAACATAGCCTCATGCTTGTTAATACCTACACCAACAACAATGCAATAAATTGACCTATACAAATGATAATTATCATTAGTATAGTGTTTAGCATGAATCATCTAACACAAACTTATTCTAATAACACATGTCATCTATATAGATGGAACCCTACACAAACAATATTGTTGTTAGTATAGAATTTTTTAATTTTTTTATATATTTTAAAAAATTCCTAAATAAATGATAATATTGTCATTGTAAGTATTTTTAATTTTTTAATAATTCTATTTAAATTTTACATATAATTATTAGTAATTATTTTATGAAGCAAATATTGCCTAATAAATTTACAATACCATCAATTTCTTTTATAATTAATAATAAATTAAAATTTTGATTTCATTAATTATAATAATAAATCAAACAAATGAAAAATATACAAAATAAAATTACGAATGATACATAATAAAAAATTATTATAGCATTAATAAATAACATTCTAAAGTATGTATTAAAAATGTATGTACAATAAAAAAATACTTAAACAAAATAATTAGCGATGTCATCATCATCATTATTGTCATCATTTAAGTCATGACCTAATGAGTGGGGAAAAGGCTAGAATTAAAGCATCGTAAATGCAAATCTACTAGGTATGGCTATTGGACTAACATGCAACTAAGGATGAGCTGGTGGTACAAGAAGGGAAGGCACATTAATCCCATGCTAGGAGTAGAGAATCTAAGATAATGCATTCATATAATTTTGTATATGTTGTTGCATCTTTTGCATCCCAAGTATGTGCTCTTGTTGCACCTGCATGACCCACTAACTATGGCCAATGTACTATTAGATCTCGATAACCAAGCTTACATTCTATTGCTGGCTTAAAGGAAATGTGGCAGTTGAACTAAAAGTGCTAGGAGTAGCATACAATGTTCTAGTAAGCATATAATCACCTTCCTGTGTCCTCAATGAGGTTTGACCACTTCATCAGCAATGAGAGGCTTGCTAATCTGCACTAGAGTCAATATGGAGCTAGTGGATAATGTACTGGACTATGCTTGCTAGGTGGCCAGCTCTATCATCCTCATTTTGAGTTTTTAAACAAAAATTAGATAGAATAAGTAGAACATTTTTTACATGAACATTATTCACAAGATTCCTAAAATTATGAAATAAGAATTAAATCACTTACAAAACCATTTGCGATTGCCTAATGCACCTACTCCTTCATTCGATACAAGCCACAATCCCTAAATTTCTCCATTATCGCTTATAGCTTACCTATATCCTTATTTCTCTATTCTATTTTTACTAAAAAAATAAGTTACATAATATTAGTAGGATGTTAGAACATTCAAGAATATCATGGATGTTCACTTAATATGCCTTCTCATATTGGTGCACCATAATAGTCTTTGATCCATGGCAATTATTATGCATCTTCTTTGCCCTATTATCCTTATTTCTCCAGGATAAATTTTGCAAATTCAAAATAAAATGTTTACAATAACAAGAATGAAATATAATTGAAAATTTAAAATGATGACATTTGTTTATAACTTTATCCTTACCATATACTCCTTACTATGAAAGTAGGTGTAAAACTTTTCCTAATAATTGACTAGGTTATCTAAGGAATAGCTTGTCTCGTGCATTCCAAGTCAAGATCATCCAAGTTATCCTCATGTGCTAAGAAATGCTTATTTTGGTTCAACTTCTAGTCTTGGTATCAATCCACTGCAAATCACATGATATTGGAGATCACAATATGCAACTTTTCTAGTGACATATCCATAAACTAAACGTGGAACTACAATGGAAGACATGTAATAAACATGCAATGCATTTGTCAAATAATTTTAATATTAAATCTGGAGTGATAAGGATTATAAGTTAAGTGATACTTACATAGGCTTCCTACAAAACATGATCTTATTGTTTCTGAGGCATTATCCTCCAATTCTTGTGGAAATACTCATAATTCTATTTTACTAGCACACCTATGTCACAAAGGAAGTGGCTAATGTTTTGACCTGTTAGATGCCATGTACTTATTTCCTTATCAAAGCTAACTGGTAATGGTTTAAAGTTTTGCTTTTGAATTTTTTCATGCATATTCAAGGACCTACCTAAGCCTTGCTTTTTCGTAGAGATAGCTTTCAATATTAAAACACAATGTTAATACCATGAATTTATAAGAATAAAAATTAAAATAAATAATATAATATAATAAATTTTACCTAACTTGCACTACAAAGGAATGTGGATGGGGCCACATGGTGGGCCAATTCCACCATTTCCTCTATAATGGTGTGGTGTAATAGCATCCATGACTATTAAGCAAGATAGATAGCAATAATTATTAAAGAGATATGTTTAAAACAATTATGACAACACAATATAAACACAATTTCCATAAAATATAACATTTATACCCTTACACAATTATGATGTGAACCATATAAAAGTTTAAACCTTAATTAAGTCACTATCAATAAAAGTAGCAAGCTCATCCTTATCATCATTAGTTTAACCATCATCATCAAACTCTAGAAGCCTTTGCTCCATGTAATCATTAACATTTCATCTTTTAAAATGTCATTGATTCATGAAGTTGTCAGCTCATTCAGTAAAACTAATATTCCTAGAAGATGAAATAGTTTGGGGATCATTGTTCTAATCCCTTAAGGTAACTAAGTTGAAACCTTCAAAGTCAACCATGAAGGTGAAGTTGGTAAAGTTATTGTCTTGCAAATATGATACTCTAAAGGTAGCGACATCATCATTAGGAAAATCATATATATCATGATGTATCATATTATTCACAACTCTCTAATTGGATCCATTGAAAAGATCATTGATGTAGAAGACTTATTTTTCTTAAGATGTAAATATGTATAAATTATATTTATACCATTATGCACTAATAGATATGCTTTTTATGTTCTTCTTATTGATAATTTTCTTCTTTCTTAGGTTGATATTATATCATTTACACTTGAATAGAGTCACACTATAATTATTTAAATAAGTTAACTTTATGATATCTTTTAGTAGACTATAAAATATGTTGCTTTCAGTTCCTAAGGATAGAAATCCCACTGTTCAATGCCTTATGCTAGCATTTTGAAAAGTAACTATAAACTAAACTCCATTTATGACACATGTCAAGCATGGCATAATAGTGAAATTTGGATCCAAAGCCAACAATATTAGCTTGTTTGTCACTTCTAGTGATCTATTCTTGCATAGGTGATGCTCATGTTGCAATGCACCAAAATTGTATTAAAATTGATTGTTAAAAAATAATGTTGTATAATGGCACAATCAGGTCGTACCTCTAATGATTCTTTAATTTTATCTTTTCTAAATGATTTTCTAATAATATATGTACAATTATTAAATTATTTATGCAATGAAAATGTGATGATCTAATGCAAATAGAATGTAATATAACAAAATAGAATACTGTCACACAAATCAAATGCAATATATGTTATATGTTGTATGCTATTTATGTAATTGTGCAATAACAAAATGCAGAATTAGAGGATTAATTGTACAAATTAAACAATGTAATAAGAACGAAATTAAGCATACAAGACAAAAGCAAAATAGAAATAAAATATAAGAGAATTCAATGGAAGCAAATAGTTGAGTCAAGGAAATTGAAAGCCTTAAATTAGATTAATCATAGATCAATTAGGATTTAGCTTTTTCTAATTAATTCTTCAACCTTAAATTACCTAAAATCCCTACAATAATTTATGAATTTTATGCTAGATAATTACCTAGGATTTGATTAATTAAAATTAGTTGAATTAAGTAATCGTTATAATTCCTACACTTGATCAAAATTAAATTTATAAATAAAAATCAATTGATTTGAGAAACCAATTTAGAAATCTCTAATTAATCCCTTAACCTTCTGTCCTTATGTATAAAACTATAATTTATCAACCATAATTTCATATCAAAATAGCAAAGAAATTAGAAATAAAAAATCACAAAGGTGAATATCAATTATATTACATTAACATCTAACACAAGGAATCTCAAGACTTTCAGCACAAGTAAATAGAGAAAAAGGAAAATTAATTAAGAAAGGTCAACATTATAAATTATGATCTCATAATCCTCAAAAGGAAAGCCTCAACTCCTTGAATCAACCATGAATTTAGGCTTCCATTGATGAAGAACAAAGAGAGCAAAAAGAAGAAGAAGGCTATCTACTGAATTTTTTGTGTATATCTGAATGTGTTATTCTCTTCGGCTTTCTTGCCTATTTATATAACTTAATTAGCCTAAAATCTTATTAGATTAGGATTAGATGACTCTTAGGATTACAATTCCTACAAGAAGGCTTTCCTAATTTCTAGAAGTCCAAACCTATTATTTTTTTACAAATCAATTAAATCCATCAGATAAATCAATGAATTCCCACAGGCTTATCTTCTAAGCAGAATAAGACCATGAAATCGATAAAATTTAGAAGATCCATAAACATGAAAGTTATAACCTATGTCTTCTGAGAATTTAAAGTTTCAGGGTAATCAGACCATTATAGCTCTAGATATGGGCCAAATATAGAAACGGGTTCAGTTGAGATAGAAACATGATTTTAGCTTCTTAACAAAATAAAGGCTTAAAGAAGTCCAAACTGAGCTTTGACCAAAATATAAAAGTTATAATTCTCTCTTTTAACTTTTCATTAATATAAAGTTTGCCTCAATCTAACATCTAAAACTTAAGATATGACTGAAAAATAGAAACAGTATCAGAATTCAGCATTTATTGAATAAATTTGTAATATTATAAAATTGACCATAATTTATAAAACAAGGCCTAATTAGTGAAATTAAGCAAATATAATACCTAAGAGATATAAAATAGAGAAAAATAAAATAGTAAATATTTTTCTCATTTAATTCCCCTACACTTATCCCTTGCACGTCCTTAAGCAAGACAAAACTTTTATTTAGAACTAAAACACAAAAAACTTTACATTCCAAAAACTTCAAATTCACAAATGCACAAGCAGGAAACCAACCAATGGCAGCAAGAAACATAACACATCATGAAGAAAAATATTAACAAAATTGAATATTATCTAACATAGTAACTTCATTCAAAAAAAGCAAATCAATTTGGTAGAATCTCATAAACTTCACTTTTCAACTTTGAAGTGTTTGGGGCAAGGTGTTTCACCTAAGTTTATTCCATGAAATTGCCTTACCATAAGCTTGCTAATCATCTAATCTCCACTACTCAAATCACATGTACAACACAAATTAAAAGGATTTTATTCATGATTGTAATGTGGCTAAGGTAAGAGTAGGAAAAATAAGGGTATCGAAGGTTAGAAACCAAAGAAATTAATAAAGCACTTGAATGAAAAATATATGGGTAAATAATAAATAATTACAACTCAACACATCAAGTCAGTCAAATTCAAATTCAAATTCAAAAACTCATCAACTTTTTTTTCTCAATTCAATTTTTTTTTTTAATTTTTCTTTCTTCTTTTTATTTCTTTCTTCTTTTTTTTAACCAACCTTTGATGAAAAATTTTCACAATACATAAATTCATACACTTTCACACTTATTCAAGAGCCTATCTTATGAAAATTTAAATGCTCTACTAATCCTTAAGGTTAGGTAAAGACATTTGCTTTACATTGGAAAAATATATTCATGGGTTAATCAACAAAAAAAAAGTAATAAAAACTCAAGGGGGCTTAATAAAGGTAAAAACTTTAAAGTTAGCTTTATGGCTCTATCTTAAACAAAGAAAGAATGCCTTAATCATGTTTGTGCATGTACGTGCAAAATGTAATCTCAAAAAGATTCTAAGCAAGTTTTAGAGAAATAAATTATGAAAGAACATCACATAAGAAGGAAAGATAATATTATAGCATAAATTTTCAACAAAAGGCTCAAAATCTCACAAGGTAGGTCATACTACCAACTTCAATTTACTAATTCAAAATCCATCACTACATTAGTTAATTTTAAGAAGCATAATCATTTATTCAATCATGTTATGAATCCTATCTATCTTCAATTGAATCCTACTCATGAAAATGCAAAATCTCCATTAATGGAAAGCAACTAAAAAGGACTCAAAATGAATCAAAATCAATTGAAAAACACTTTTTTATTTTTTTATATTTTTTGTTTTTTTTTAAAGCATAAGAAAGAAGACACAAAAGCATAAATACCCCCTACACTTAAATTTTACATTGTCCTCAATGTAAAACATATCAGTATCATAAAAAAGAATATCAAGAAGGATAAAGGACATGTAAATAAAAGAGAAGGGTAAAAGAAAACAAATCTAAATGGCTTGGGTTACCTTTCGAGAAGTGCCTTTCTTTAATGTCTTTGATTAGACATCATGCTTAAGCTCATTAAGAATAAACCGGGATCCCCAACTCCATTACTTCCACCACGTGTTCTTGAAAACCTTCATAGAATGATTTAAGCTTCTGCCCATTAACCTTGAACACTTTGTTATTTTCCACACTCTTAAGCTCAGCTGCACCATAAGGAAAAACATTAGTGATAACAAAAGGTCCATCCCAACAGGAATGGAGTTTACCCAACATTAATTTAAGCCTTGAATTAAACAATAAAACTTCTTGGCCAATCTTAAAATTTTTCCTAAAAATGAATTTATCATGGAATGCCTTTGTTTTCTCTTTGCAGAGTGTAGAATTCTCATAGGCTTCAAGTTTAAGTTTCTATATTCTTGCAATTGTAATTTCCTTTCCTCTCCACATGCTTTCAAATCTATGTTGCATCTTTTGATAGCCCAAAATGCTTTATGCTCTAACTCCACGGGAAGGTGACATGCTTTTCCAAAAATAATCTAACATAGAGACATCCCAATAAGAGTTTTATATATAGTCCTATAAACCCAAAGTGCAACATCTAATCTAAGGCTCCAATCCATTCTATTAGGCTTCACGATTTTTTCCAAGATTGACTTCACCTTTCTATTTGAAATTTCTACTTGCCTATTTGTTTAAGGATTATATGGTGTGGAAACTCTATGACAAACCCCATATCTCTTCAACAAAGCCTCAAATGCTCTATTAAAAAAATGAGTCCCTTGATCACTAATCAAAGCAAGTGGAATGCAAACCTGCTAAAGATGTAAGATCTAATAAAATCTATAACAACTTTAGAATCATCAGTTTTAATGGCTTTAACTTTCACCCACTCAGAAACATAATCAACAGTAAGAAGAATATAAACAAAGCCAAAAGATGAAGGAAAAGGACCTATAAAATCAATGCCCTATACATCAAAAACTTCACAAAAATGCATAAAAGATTGAGGCATCTCATGTCTATGAGTTAAATTCCCTTTCTTTTGACATTGTTAACAATTTTTACAAAGCATGTAAGCATCATGAAATAAAGTAGGCTAATAAAAACCATAATCTAGCAGTTTCCTTGCTTTTCTCTTAGGTCCAAAGTTACCTCCATAAGCATGATCATGACAAAATACAAGTATGGAATGAAATTTAAAATTATGTACACATCTCCTAATTATTTTATTAGCATAAAATCTCCATAAATAAGGATTATTCCACACATAATACTTAACCTTACTCTTGAACTTATCAATTTGAGATTTCTTATCATATGCAAGCAACTCATTAGTAACTAGATAATTCACTAAATTAGCATACAAAGGGTCTTTACCTAGCAATTGAAAAAGTTGTTTATCCGGAAAGATGTCATGAATAGGAAGAGTGTCTACATTTCTTGAGATTCTACTCAAATAAACTGTCACTAAGTTTTTAGCTCCACTCCTATATCTAATCTTAATGTTAAACTCTTGCAAAAGCAACATCCATCTAATCAAGTGGGGTTTTACCTCTAGTTTCTTTAAAAGGAACTTCAAAGTTGCATGATCAGAAAACATAATCACCTTAGAGCCAACTAAATATGATATTAACTTATCTAAATAAAAATAATAGCTAAAAGCTCTTTTTCTATTGTAATGTAGTTTGCTTAGGCAGCATCCAAAGTCCTTGAAGCATAGTAGATTGCATGAGGTTGTTTTCTCATTCTTTGTGTAAGAATAACATCAATGACATAGTTGGAAGTATCATACATCAACTCAAAAGGTAAATCCCATGATAGTGGTTTGATAATAAGAGTGATAGTGAGAGCTTGCTTCAATTTATGAAAAGCCTCTTTACAATATTCATCAAAGTTGAAATCTGCTTCTTTATGGAGTAGCTTGGACAATAGAAGGGCAATCTTGCTGAAATCTCTAATGAATCTCCTATAGAAACTTGCATTACTAAGAAAAGAACACACTTTTCATACACAACTGAGGTAAGGTAAGGTAGAAATCATATCAATCTTAGTAAAATCTATTTCAATGCCGTTTTTACTCATTATATGTCTTAAGACTATACCATGCCCTACCATGAAATGATACTTTTTCAAAATTTAGCACAAGGTTTGTCTCAATGCATCTATCTAACATCCTAGACAGATTATTTAAGCATCCATTAAAGGAGGAACCATAAATAGAAAAGTCATCCATAAAAATTTCAATGCAATTTTCTAGAAATTTAGAAAAAATACTCACCATATACCTTTAGAATGTACCAAGTGCATTGCATAGGCCAAAAGACATCCTCTTATAAGCAAAAGTGCCAAAAGGACATGTGAATATTATCTTCTCTTGATCTCTTGGTGCAATATGAATTTGGATATAACTAGTGTAGTAATCTAGGAAGTAATAATATGATTTTTTAGCCAATCTCTCAAGCATTTGATTAATAAAAAGTAGTAGAAGGTGGTCTTTTCTAGTTGCTTGATTCAACTTCTTATAATCAATGCATACTCTCTAACTATTCTGTACTCTAGTGGGTAGTAAGTCATTATTATGGTAATTCACTACAATCAAGCCACTTTTCTTGGGGACAACTTGAACTGGACTCACTTATTTGCTATTTGAAATTGGATACATAATTCTAGCCTCTAAAAGCTTGGTAATTTTCTTTTTTACATCGAAAATCAAGGGGTTGAATTTTCTTTGTGGTTATCTCACTAGTTTGGCTCCTTTTTCCAATAGAATTCTGTGTATACAAGTTGAAGGGTTAATTTTAGGGAAGTTTGCAAGTGTCCATCCTATTGCTTATTTGTGAGTTCTCAAAATCTGCAACAACCTTTCTTCTTGGTCAGGTTGTAGTTTCTTTGCTATAATGTAGCTTCTCATTTTCCTCTAAAAATGCATATTTCAAATAGTTTAGGAGAGGTTTGAGTTCTAATGTTAGTGGTAGGATGACAGAGGGAAGTAATTTCATGGTAAAGGCCACTCTAGCTAGGTGAGATCCTTTTTAGATAAAGAATTTTGAACCTTCTGGTTTTTCTAGAACAATACTGGTTTCTTCACTTAAGAATACAGAAATCTCTCTACATATAGCACATTGATTATCACCATCACAATAGGTACATTCATGATTATCAAGGTATTCCATAAACTTAGAATTATGGGAAAAATTAACAAGCATGTCTTTCAAAGCATTTTCAACAAGTTCATTAAGCACCTCTATTTGAAACACAGAATGGTCTTTAATAGGAAATCTCATGACTTCAAAGATATTAAAAGACACTACTGTATCTCCTACTTCCATATAAAGAATGCCAATATCAACATCAATTTTTGTCTTTACTGTTTTGAGGAAAGGTCTTTCTAGAATCAAAGGTGCAGGGCTATTAACAGATTCATCCTTCATTGGTAGAATGTAAAAATCCACTGGAAAGATTAATTCTTTCACTTAAACTAGCACATTTTTAACAACTCTAGTAGGTTGTGCAGTGCTTTTATTAGCTAGTTAGATGATGAATCATGTCTGCTTCAAGGGACCAAGCTGTAGAAAGGAGAATACAGACATTGGTATCACATTTATAGAGGCTCCCAAGTTAGTTAAAGTATACTTAAATTTGTTGTTACCTATTACACAAGGTATGTGCAAATGTCCCTGGATCCTTGCACTTTTGGGGTAGGCTTAGTTAAAGAATAGTTAAGATATTATGGCTTAAACTCACTCTTTCATTGTAATAAAGCTTTCCTTTTTGTGTGCACAACTCTTTGAGGAATTTAGCATACTTAAAGATTGATTTGATGGCTTCTAGTAGTGGGATGTTAATTTCCACCTTCCTAAAAGTTTCAAAGATCTCTTTGTCCCTATCAATTTCTTCTTTTTTCTTAGATTGAGTTATTTGATTGAGGAAGAGATGTAGCCTTGTGAAATTTTCTAGTTTCTACACTGCTTTTGGTTTCTCCAAATTCTAACTAGGTTGAAAGGAGGTTTATGCAGAATCTTTAGCAGCTATTAGTTATTCAGCCTTATGTTGCTGGTTTGCTAGTTCTGGATTGTTTGAAGCATAAACCTCCTTGCCACTTCTTAGTATGATGGTAGAGACATTACTTCTGGGATTGAGAATTGTTTAGGAGGGTAATTTGTTAGAACTTTGTGGTTTAAGCTCACTTAAAGTGGAAGTAAGCTATCTAATTTGTGTTTGTAGGTCCTCCATTGTAACATCTACCCTCTATTAGAACTATAAACCATTGGTAGCCATTTGCTTGACCAAGTCCTCAAAGGATGGTTGAGAGGATAAGGATGTTATTGCTTGCTAGTCCTAGAAGTTTTGCTACTGCTAGATTAGCTTGGAAAGCTTCTGAAATGGAGCTCTATTCTGAAATGGTGCTAGTTTGGTTTGTTGTACTAGTGCATTGCCAAGGAATATTTAAGTAAGGATCATATTTAGGTTGTTGCTACTGGCACTGATTTTGCTGCTGGTAGAGGTATTGTGGCTTTCCAAGGAATACTACTATAGCATATGCTTGGTATTGACCATCATCTTCTTATAAGGTTGGATATGAATTAGTCGGATGGCTTGAGCAGAAACAAATACCATAAAGTTTGGTAGGTAGAGGGGTTTGTAATTGTTATTGTTGTTGGCCCATAGCCAGTTGTCTTACTAAGGAAGTTAATTTATCAATTCTATGCTATATTCTTTACTGGTTTGCATAGGATGGAAAGCTTATCTCGTGCATACTTTTGCTGGAAAGTAGTATTCTGGTCCTAAACTAATGTGAATTAGTTGTCATATTTGCAATCAAATCCCTTGCTGCCATAGGAGTTTTGTTTACCAACACACCACCACTTGCAACATCTATCATGCTCCATCTATAAGAAGAAAGCCTTCATAAAAATATTGAATCAATAATTGCTCACTTATTTAGTAATGTGGACAGATAGCACATAATTTCTTGAATATCTCCCAATACTCATAAAGTGTCTCCCCATTTAATTGCTTGATGCCACATATCTCCTTCCTAATGGCATTTGCTCTAGATATAGGGAAATTTTTTTCTAAAAGTTGCTATTTCATGTCTATCTAGCACGTAATAGAGCCAGGTTGCAAGTAATATAACCAATCCTTGGCTACATCAGATAAGGAGAAGGGGAATGCTCTCAGTTTGATTTGATCTTCTGATATGCCTTAAGGCTTCATTGTTTAACACACCATGTAAAACTCCTTCAAGTGTTTATATGGATCTTCACCTACAAGACCATGAAACCTTGGAAGCAATTGTATTAGACCTGGCTTCAATTTACAATTAGCATCTAAATTAGGATATTGGATACTTAATGGTTGGTATGTGACATCAAGGACAACCAATTCCTTCAAAGTTCTATTATTGTTTGCCATGTTCTCTAATTTATCTAAGAGTGTAGGAAATCTAGAACCACTTATGTTTTTATTCCTATGAAGGGAATGGAATGTTCTATCTATTTTATAATTAAAATTAAGTAATTCAATAGAATTTCTTCTTATCATGCACAACACTACACAACACCACACAAAATAGAAGAGAAAAGCACTATAGGAGCACAGAAACACTAAGATACAAATGCACTATAAAAAAATTAACCTAAACTCATCTAATTAACCTATCTAAATAATTTTAAAAATTATGGAACTACCATAATAAGTTTTCTACAACTATGCAAAACCAAAAAATGTAATAAAATTTTTTTAAAAAATTAAAAAAATGGTTAAAATAATGGATTTTAAAAATTATAGAACCACCATAGAAAGTTTTCATTTTTGATAAGAAAAATGAAATCTAGCTCCATAAAATTTTCAACTCAATTAGAGCTATAATGAATAAGTTATGCCCAAAACAAGATATGAGTGCAAATTTTATGTAAAACCGGATTTCTTTGGCCAAAAACCTTTGTTTCAATGCTTGATGATGTTAATTATGATGAAATATGATGAATTGAGGTGGAGGTATGCAAAGAAAACAAGGGATGTAGTGGAATCCAAGATAATGCAGAAAATAAGAGTTACCATAAAATGCAATAAACACAATTAGTGGATGCAATTATCTACTGGAATGCTTCAAGAATTATGTAATATACTACTAAAAATATGTGGGAAAATATGAATTCAAGTGGATTCCCAAGCAACGGCACTAAAATTTTGATGTTCATGCTACAATGCACTAAAATTGTATTAAAACTTGTTGCTAAAAAATAATATTGTATAATGGTACAAGTAGATTGTACCCCTAGTGATCCTTTAATTTTATCTTTTCTAAATGATTTTATAACAATATATGCATAATTATTGAATTATTTATTTAATGAAAACATGAAGAACTAATGCAAATAGAATGTAATGTAACAAAATAAAATACTATCACAGAAATAAAATGCAATATATGTTGAATACTGCTTATGTAATTATGCAATAACAGAATGCAAAATTAGAGCAGTTGGTTGCACAAATTAAACAATGTAATAAGCATGAAATTAAGCACACAAGATAGAAGCAAAATAAAAATAAAACAAAAGAGAATTCAATGGAAGCAAACAATTGATTCATGAAAATTGAGAGCCTTAAATTGGATTAATCATAGATCAATTAGGATTTAACTTTTTCTAATTAATTCATCAACCTTGAATTACCTAAAAATCTTACAATAATTCATGAATTCAATGCTATACAATTGCCTAGGATTTGATTAATTAAGATTAATTGAATTAAGCAATCGCTATAATCCTTATACTAGATCAAAATTAATTTATAAATAGAATTCAGTTGAATTAAGAAACTAAATTAGAAATCTCTAAATTAATCCCTTAATCATCTGTCCTTATGCATAAAACTATGATTTATCAACAATAATTTCATAACAAAATAGCAAAGAAATTAGAAATCACAAGGGTAAATATCAATTATATCAAATCAACATCCAACATAAGGAATCTCAAAACTTTTAGCATAAGTAAATAAAGAAAGAGGAAAATTAATTAAGAAATGTCAATATTACAAATTATAATCTTATAATCCTTAAGAGGAGAGCCTCAACTCCTTGAATCAACCATAAATTTAGGCTTCCATTAATGAAGAACAAAGAGAGTTAGAAGAAGAAGAGAAGAGCTATGTTATTGAATTTTCTATGTATCTGAATTGTGTTATTCTCTTCAGCCCTTTTGCCTATTTATACAATCTAATTAGCCTAAAACCTTATTGGAGTAGGATTATATGTCTATTAGAGTTAAAATTACAATAATAAGGCTTTTCAAAATTTCTAGAAGCTCAAACCTATTTAAATTAAATTTCTAGAAGCAGGTCTAAATTATGGCCCAATTTTGACCATGAAATCAATGGATTCTAGAAGATCCATAAACATTAAAGTTGTAGGCCCGTGTCTTCTAAGAATTTGGATGTTGATTTCAGATCAATTGGACCACTATAGTTTCAGATATGGCCAAACTACAAAAATGGGTTTAGTTGGGATAGAAACACGACTTTAGCTTATTGACCAAGCAAAGGCTTGAAGAATTTTGAACTGGACTTTGATCAAAACATAAAAGTTGTAGATATTTCTTTTAGCTTTCCATCAATGTAAATTTTTCCTCAATGTGACATTTGGAGCCCAAGATATGACTGAAAAATAGAAACAATATCAAAATCCAACATTTATTGAATAAATTCACAAACTTGTAAAATCAATCCAAAATTATAAAACAAGGCTATTCAATAAAATTAAGCACATGTAACACCTAAGAGATACAAAATAGGAAAAAATAAAGTAATAAATATTTTTCTTATCACGTAGTTTTAGTCAAGCCAATTTAATTTAGTTTCCACCCCTTGTAGATTTATAAGACAAAATGTTAGCATTTCATTTACAACATAGTCCTCTATGATAGAACTCACTAGTCAAGCATGTTTTCTCATATAGTCCTTCATAGTTATTGAACTTCTTGATGTGTTTCTCATATGATTACATCTATCAAAAGTAAATGGCCCTTTTACTAATTCTTCCTTAAGTAAAGGCATCACCAAGTCCACTATTACGTCAAAGAATACTAGAGGATATATCATTTCAAGTTTACATAGAATGATGACAATATCTTCCTTAGCTTGCTTGATATCCCTCCTATTTAGAGTTCTAATGCATATTTGATTGAAATAATTGCATAACTCAACAATCAAATATAATAGTTCTTTTAATAAAAATGCTCATACTGAAAATGCTAATAATTGCTCCATAGCAACATGACAATCATAAGATTTCAACCCCTTGACTTTAGAATCATGGTTAGTCACATTCTTCTTGAGATTTATTAGCAAATCTATCAGAAAACTTGACATTTTTTATAAATTGATAAAATCATCATTAATCATCTAGGTTGAGGCATATAGTTTTATCAACTTACCCCCTCCTCATATAGATGTAAATCTAGTCTTATATTCATATAACTAGATTTTGTATCCTTTAATTTATGCTTAATGTCTAGTAATGTTCCTAAAATACTATCATATACATTCTTCTCAACATATATCACATCAATGTTGTGTTTTAAGTTTATTGTAGGCCAATAGGAAAGTTAAAAAAATATGCTCTTCTTACTCTAATTAATACACCTTTCTTCCATTTTCCTTTACCAAACTGCATATGTTTTCTAAGAAGTCTCTAACTTAATCTACTTAATTGGTCCATGATTATGTCATTAGTAAACTACCTTAGGGGTTCTCCTTTTAATATTCCTATTGAGCTCTTTATTATTTTACCATATATGACTCCTTGAATAAAAGTAATGATGACTAATATAAGGTATTTTTCCTTTAACCCAAATTGATGGAGTATCTTCATTACAAGTTATACATGCTTTGTAGCCTTGTTCACTCTACCTAAAAGGCTACTCTATATAAGAAAATTGTCTATAGTCCATAATAATGTTGTTTGCATCTTAAACATTCTATTCATATTAGTATCTCAAGTTTTAATTCTCATCTCCTATGGCTATTTTAGCTTTTTTACAAGCAATCTTAAGACGACATCAACATTATTTCCTTAAAGATTATGGACTAAGGATCAATAGAGTTAAAATGAAAAAAAAATCCTTCGTATAAAGCCATAGTGGTAAATTAGAGGTGGTCATCATCACTGGCCACATGTTATAGGATAAACTCATATCACTAAAAGGATTGAATCTATCTATATTCAAACCTAGCTAAATATTCCTCGATTTTATGAAGAAATCAGGATGCCTCATACCAAAATCCTATTAAGCTTCTTTATCAATAGGATGTTGCATAATCCCATCCTTTGTTGACCATCCTATATGATATCATATCATATCCTTTTGTAGTGTGCCTTGATTCCATACAATCACTTTAACCAGAGGGTCAATAGAAACTACAATAACATTTTGTGAGGTATCTTTTTTCCTTTAATGTTTTTTTTATCAATCTAGCAACTCTCCTATAGATTAGAAATTCTCATTTACAACATGTTCTATCTAGAAAAGTGTATAATCATACTTGGAAGCATGAATTGACTTATATCCTAACCCTAATTTGTTCAGCCATTTCTTTACACCATAATGTGATTCTAATAATTTGTTCTCTTTTAGAAATGCTTCCTTCAACAATTTAAGAAAAGAATCAAATGACTTATTAATCCACTTATATAACACTTTCAAATGCATAAACTTTATTAAAAAGTTCAAAGCTAAAAAGTTTGTATAGTTAGGATACAATTTTATTTCAACTTATACGAAGGTGGTTGTTAGGCCTTTCATTATAAGATGTGTCCCTTTCCCTCAAAGCATCTTTATTCCTATCTCCATCATTCTCAACTATTTGATTAGTGGCATAAAGGCCGATGAAATCATATATAATGTCAATCACCTTATTTGCACCATTAAGAGGTGCCTTACATATAATCTCGACAATTGATGCATCCTTCTCACCATAATGGACTCAATTTAGGCATAACGAATGCCAATGCACCATTCTAGTACTTATAAGATAAACGATCTCACAAATGTATCCAGCTTTTATCAATAGACATGGTATAACTAGCTAGCAATTGTTATAGACTTCAATCTTATATGCATGTTTATTATGTGCCATAGATCCACTATATCACTTCAACTCTAAAAGGTAAAGTCTTATCCCATTTGAGATATTTTTATAGTTATTATCTCAACTTATTTATGATATATGTCTTAAACATAGAAAATTTGGTAACATCTGTCTATAATTCTCTAACTATGTAAACTATACACTTATATAGTACACATATGGAGAATAATAAAGAGCCAAAAATTTTCTACAATGTGAAATGATGAAAGGATAAATTGACATCATTAACTACATGACATATTCTAAACTGTCTAAATTTGTATCCTTGAATGGGTCTAAAGTTATAGTGAAAGTGTATTTCTATTTCAAATTATTGTAATTTGATCATTACAATAATTCTCATTACAATAATTCTCATTACAATAATTTTAAATATATAATAAAATCCCTCCTCATACTCATTTATATAGGATAAATTTTGCTACCTAACATAACTCTTAATATCTATTACTTTACTTAAGACTAATAATAGCTCATCAACAATAGTAACTAAATTCTTACATTTGTTACCTCTAATCCAATCTCTTATATAACTTATAATTTTCTTAAAGTTTGTTTTTCAAAAACTACATCATTCTCTTTTACTTTTATTTTTTATATAATTTAGCAATTTAATAAAATTATTCAAAGTATTACATGTTTGTTAATAAGTAAATTTTTATTTTTTTAAGTATCAACATAATTTATTTTGTCAAGATTCTAAAATAGTACTTTAGATTATTATATATTTCACATCATTAAAATTTTTACATATTTTGCTTACTTCAATGTTTAAAATTTATATGCCATAACTATTTGATTGGTTTCATTTTCTACATATTCTAACATTTTAATAAAAGTATTTAAATTACTTATAACGTTAAAATATTATGAATCTTTTTCTTGTTTAGCATTTACAAATACATATTTACAACATTAAATTAATATTTTTATTTATGTACTTTTTAATTAATTATAGAAAATATTTTGTTAGGATTTTAAATTATTATATATTTGAAATCATCAAAAAGTTTACATTTTAATTATCACATTTTTAAAAATTTATGTGTCATCATTTTTTGATTACTTTCATTTTATACTTAATTTAAAGAAAATATTTTAACAAATTGGTAAATGCAAAATCTTAATTTGTTCTAATATCAAATTATCACCAATTATTTTCTCCCTTATTAGTTAGTGAAACAATTTTATTAATTAATTAGTATTTTTATTTTATTTTTAAATTTTTAATAAATTGTTATGAATTTTTCTTTTTTATTTTTTAGTAAAACACATTTATTAATAATTTAACTTAACATTTTTAATTATATAATTTCTTAAATATTAACATAACTTATTTTCTCAACAATTTAAATTATTTACTTAAATTAATATTTCACATCATCCTGTCAATTGTTACAAATTTTTTTTCTAAATCCTATCTTACACATACTCACCAGATATTTGAAATAATAAATATAACAAATTATGCAAAAATACAAATTTTTTCAATTAATGTGACAGCATATAAAATGAAATTTATACTCATAATATATCAATATCATCATCAATTTCAAGCATTAAATATATGAACTTATACAAAATAACAATTTAATCAAATTACAACAAGATACTTTATATTTACTACTCCATAAATTGTATATTCAAACAAAATATTGTATGTTTCTTTGACCAACCTCAATGGAATAGTAAACTCAAGAAACACTAATATCAACCAAGCAATAGCAATAACAACAAAATCTAATCATTTCACAAAATACAAGAAAATATACAAAAGAATTAAAAATGTAGTAATTAACCAAGAAAAATGTAAAAATAAACTCACCTTGCAAGTCTTGGAAGCTCTCTTCTCTCTCCAACTCTTGTACTATCTCATGCATGAATGAGAAGAAAGACACTGCACATGAATTTAAGGCCTAAACCCTATACTAATGATCCAAAAATTTAATCATCAATATAGGTATTTTCGATCGTTAGTGCACATCCAATGATGGCCACATGCATCTTTTTTTCCTACTGACAAAGTCATTATTATAAAATTTTTGAATTTTTTTAAATTTCAAGAAGTTTACACTTGTAACTTTGTAGCTTCCCTTAAAAAATACATCTAAGTTGTTAGTAATCAAATTTCCAAGGGGTTATATTAATGACTAAGTTATTTGTATAGACTTTTTGAGTTTTTTTTTAATTTTTCCAAAAGTTATTTGTATAGACTTTCTGAGTTTTTTTTTTTAATTTTTCAAAAAGTCTATATTGATGACTAAGTCATTGATATAATCTTCATAGAAAAATGCCCATTAGCGATTGACATTCAAATTCCCAATGCATTTTTAAAAATTAAAAAAAAAACCTATGCTGTTGTTCAAATTTTTATCATTGGTATAACATATTATTGTTGTAGCGCCCTGTGAGACTTTAGATGTTAATTCATAAGATAATTAACATTTAAAGTTCCATGAGTAGTGCTATTTTTGAAAACACAAGGATACTTTATATGTTAATTCTTAAAAAAAAGCATTGTCTTTTCTTTGTGTAGGACTTTAGACATCAATTCATAAAATAATTGATGTGTAAAGTTATGTGAGCAATGTTATTTTGGAAATATGAGGATACTTTAGATGTTAGTTCTTAAAAAAATACTATTGTCTTTTTTTCCTTATAAAATTTTAGACATCAGTTTGTAAAATAACTAACATTGAAAGTTATGTAAGCCATGACATTTTTAGGCTATAAAAAAAACTATTATTTTTTTTCTTATTATCACTCTCACTCTTTTTCTTATTTATTTTCAAACTTACAAACTTAATCTTCATTTTCATCTAACTTTATTTACAAAACACTAGATCTCACAACATTCTCTCCCACATGTCAATGAGCTATTGATGCCTCTTCAATGACCATTGAGCATGAAGTAGGTTTTAAACATAAGAGCTACCTTTCTTCTATTTTCCATATCCACATCTCTTTCATTTCTCCAATTTTTTGTGCAATTTTTTAAGAGATTTCTATTTGTTTCCTTTGTATGACTTTTTTTAGTTATTTCTTAATTTTTTTATGCTTATTATGTGTTTAATAAAATATTACAACAAAAATTGAAGATGATCGAACAAGTATTGCATAGATTTTTAAAGAGAATTTTATATATTTTTTCTTTTTATAACTTCAAAGGTTGGATATGAGATTTAAATACTTATTATGAGTTTGACAAAATATTGCAAGGAAGTCTGAAATTAGCTAACAACAAGAGATAAAAAAAAAGTTAAAAAAAGGTTCTTGAAAATGTCCACCTTTTGTAATTCCATCTAAAACATGTCTACTTGGTAGATGGATAGATCTCAAAAAATACATGAAATTGACATAAAATTTGTCCAAAATGAATAACTAGGCATGAAATTATGACATTTAAAAGTTTTAAACTCAAAATATTTTTTTCTTGTTGGAATGTTAGATTTATTCAATTTTTTATTATAAATATTTTGGTGAAAATATGGAAAACTGACATTAAAAAAATTATGTAAATATTGTTGATGTTAAAGGACAAATCTATAGTAATGTCACTTCTCCTAAGATTTAATCTAATTACATTCACACTTTTTCAATTTTCAAAAATATATACTAACCTCCCTTATTTTTCCAAAGCAAGGGAGGTGAGTTTATATTTAAATAAAATATAAAGGAGGTAAATATATATATGAAAAAGGAGGTTAGTTTCTATTTCTAAAAAATAAAAGAGGGATGTTAGTGTAATTAAATTAAATCTCAATAAAGCTAGGAGAGTGTAATTTATTTTGTATATTTTACTTTTATTCACACTTTATCTAACAACATAAACAAGGAAAAATTTTGCCGTAAACTTGACACTCTTTGTTAATGCACTTACGTCCAGAATGAATATGGGGTAAATTCATTATTATTTCTTGCTAGGAAGTGAAATTTTATTCAAATGAAAGAGGCATCTTGAAGTAGAAAGGCATTCATATAGGAAGGGATTTGAGACAGACCACCTATACCACTTCCATTAAATCCTTTAACCCATTTTGCAGGATCATGAGCTGCACCGTTGCATTCCCAGGACACCGCATCATTTTTATATTATTAATAACCTCTTACAAATTTCTCACACCTTCACAAACTGTAATTATTGGCCAGTGACACTCATCCTCACCCCCCATATTATCGCAACATTATTTTTACAATCCTTTTCAATTAAAACCAATTAATCTGGGAAATTGTAAGTCACTACGATATTATTTTCTCAATTTACATGGGGTAAATTTATTGTTAATTACTATTTGATATCTTGTCTAGAACATAGTCTCCACTTAATCAGCGAAGTACAAATCTGCTGGCAATCTTGGCTTTGCCATTGCAAGCAATGGCTTGTGTCACAAGTCGGCCTTGTGAACCAAATGACTAGGCAAATGAGCTCCGTTTGGGACAAAACTTGGCAGATAAATCAAGCATATGATGGAACACTTGTAACCCAAATTTGGGACCAATCTGACTTGTGTATTATTTTTCCTAATTTTTTTCATTTTGGATTTTGCTTGTACTTTTGACCAAGGAAACTTGTCCAGTGCGAGTAGGAAAGCACTTGGCCATCATCCTTGGATTATTATCTTTCTATCAGTGTATTTTGGTAGTAAAATTCCACCCGGAGCAAGCTAAAAAGCCCTTATGGCAACTCGGAAAAAGTATGTCATCTTAGGCAATTTTGGGTTTGGCTTATAATGCTCTTTAGGGGGGGAGTGCCTGGTTACCTTGGTGGAAGCCCGACACTAGCCTAGGGGATGGAATGTTCGGCTTTGTGCCTCCCTTGCACATTTTCAATACTATAATGAAGGATCATATTAATAAAAGAAGTAGTCCCTCTTCTATAAATTGATTGTCCCGAATTTTACCGCTTTTGGCCGCCTTTGCCCGCATGTATCCGAATTGCATTTTATGCACCATTATTGCCTTTCTATATGTGTTGGTTGCCTTTATATGATGCTTATGTGCTTACGGTTGCCCCGATTGTGCTGTGCTTATATGTTTGGCTTGTTTATTCTAAGCTTGGTTGGTGTATTAATCGGTAGGCTGGCTTATTCCTTAGGTGGTGAAGATCTAAGCGCCGCACATCCCAACTATTGAGTTTTCGGTCCATGACATTTGGTATTAGAGCGTGGTCTAATCCACACTCATAAATTCCGCTGCTCTTATCAATACACCCACCATGACCAAGAAAATGACGAATGCTGAACGGTTTGAAGCTATCGAGAATGCACTCGGGAATCTCGAAGGTGTCGCTGAAGCCGTAAGTAGCATGCAACTCGAGGAGATCCCTGAACTCTTTCAGAGGGCCAAAGGGTGGGGATCTCTTGAGCACCGAGTCAAGACTCTCGAAGCTAACAAGGGGGTCGATGGCTCAGGGAGTAGTAGTGATCCACAAGTCGAAGACTAGCTTGTTGCAATAGAGAACACCTAGCGGCAACTTGGGGACGCTTTTAAGGACCTTACCCAGGAGGTGAAGGATGTTGTAGCAACTCTTCGAACCGAAATAAGCGACCTTACTGCAAGCGTAAGGGTAATGATGTTGGCCTTAGGTAACAATCTGCCAGAGGGTGGTGCCTCAGAGTGAAGGGGGAAAGTGAAAGTCCCCGAACCTAGGCCATATGCGGGAGAGAGGGATGCCCAAAAGCTCGAGAATTTCTTATTTGATATGGACCAATACTTCTAAGTTGCAGAAATAGATTCGGAGGAGTCTAAAGTGAACTGCACTACCATGTTCCTCACAGATTGTGCCAAGGTCTGGTGGAGGACGAAATATCAAGATATTCAAGCGAGTAGGTGCCATATTCATACTTGGGAAGGGTTAAAACAAGAACTGAAGGCACACTTCTACCTCGAGAATGTCGACTACTTGGCAAGACACAAGCTATGAGAGCTGCGCCAAACTAGCTCGGTCCAAGACTATGTGAAGAAGTTCATAACCATTATGTTGGACAACCGAGACATGACAGAGAAGGATAAGCTCTTCTACTTTGTCGACGGTTTTTCACGTGAAGCTGCAATGGAACTCCAAAGGAGAAGGGTCCAAAGCCTCACTGAAGCAGTGACTACGGCAGAGCGCCTTTGTGATTATGACATTGGTTTCCCTTCTAGCAAGAACTCGCAGGGTGGTGCCTCGAATTCTTCTAGTAGGAGTGGCGGTCAGTCTAAAAGGAGCAAGTCCAAGAGTGGGGGAGAGAACAACAGTTCATCTACAAGCTCCCAGGGATCCATATCACCTCAAGTTTCCAACACAAGCAAAAAGTCGAAGACCCTGTCATGTTTCTTATGCTGCGGACCACACAAAGTGGCGGATTGCCCACAGAAGTATGCCTTAAGTGCTCTACAAGCCAAAACACAAGAGAAGGGGCAAAAGAGCGTTAAGGGCGATACTGAAGATTCTGATACTGACGATGGGTCTTACGTCAGGATTGGGGCAATGCAGGTCCTAGACCTACACGAGTAACTTAACCAACAACACGGAGTGGTAGGTCCCAATAGGGGTCTGCCACAATAAGCTTGGCAGGTTAGCGGAGTACCAGCCACGCATTTCTTTCATATGATCGCGACGGAGGGAACGATCTTTCACCTAGCAGGGTGCCACATCTAGTGGGATATTTTGAGCAAGGCAAATCTTTTGAGATGAGGCTATCGGGATTCTAGTGGGCTTTGTAAATATCCGGATAACCTTATGGTAGAAGCTGCCAACCAACATTTTGGAGATCATGCATGCCAACCATCTAAGTGCCAGAGAGTGCACTATGAGAACAAGAGTGCCAACTCTTTGTTCAACCTTATCAGTTGGGGATAAGAGGACACCAGTTGGGTGTCAAAATTGAATCCAACAATGTTCGAGAGTTCAAAAAGCTGCAGAGGCAGAAGAGTTTAGCATTAACAACAATCTTGGAGAGACAAGCCGGAAGGAAGTCGGGGAGGAGCTGAAGTGGAGCAGACTTAAGACTTTCCAAGAATCCTAGTCAGGCCGAGGTGTTAAAGATAACTTGCTCATTAGCAAAGCTCATGTGGACAAGCAGAGAGATCGAGGGAGGAGCTCAAGCGAAGCAAACTGAAGATGCTCGTGGAAGCCATGTCAAACTAAGTCGTCAATGAGGACATTGACATTTTTCAAGTGGGGGAGAATGTCACAAGTCGGCCTTGTGAACCAAATGACTAGGCAAATGAGCTCCATTTGGGACGAAACTTGGCAGATAAATCAAGCATATGATGGAGCACTTGTAGCCCAAATTTGGGACCAATCTGACTTGTGTATTATTTTTCCTAATTTTTCCCGTTTTGGAATTTGCTTGTACTTTTGACCAAGGAAACTTGTCCAGTGCAAGTAGGAAAGCACTTGGCCGTCATCCTTGGATTATTATCTTTCTATCGGTGTATTTTGGTAGCAAAATTCCACTCAGAACAAGCCAAAAAGCCCTTATGATAACTCGAAAAAAGTATGTCATCTTAGGCAATTTTGAATTTGGCTTATAATGCTCTTTACGGGGGGAGTGCCTGGTGACCTTGGTGGAAGCCCGGCACTAGCCTAGGGGATGGAATGTTCGGCTTTGTGCCTCCCTTGCACATTTTCAATACTATAATGAAGGATCATATTAATAAAAGAAGTAGTCCCTCTTCTATAAATTAATTATCCCGAATTTTACCGCTTTTAGCCGCCTTTGCCCGCATGTGTCTGAATTGCATTTTATGCACCATTGTTGCCTTTCTATATGTGTTGGTTGCCTTTATATGATGCTTATGTGCTTACGGTTGCCCCGATTGTACTGTGCTTATATGTTTGGCTCGTTTATTCTAAGCTTGGTTGGTGTATTAACCGGTAGGCTGGCTTATTCCTTAGGTGGTGAAGGTCTAAGCGCCGCACGTCCCGACTATTGAGTTGCCGGTCCATGACACTTGACAAGAGAAATATCATCTTTAGACTCGGCAAGATCAACGCCTGAATCATTGGGCAGTGCACTCCAACTGAACCCATGAAGCAACCTAGCGAACAGCATAACAGTCATCATAGTTCCAAGCTTAACTCCAGGACAGACTCTTCTTCCAGTGCTAAAAGACAGTATGGTCAAATCTGGTTCTGCCAAACTCACAACAGAGCCGTCACTCTTCAAGTGGCGTTCTGGTTTGAATTTGAGTGGCTCTTCCCAAACTTTAGGATTTCTTCCGAGCCCTAATCTGCTAACAAGAACATGACTACCCTTTGGAATGAAGTAATTAGCAAACGATTGTGTCGGCCATAGAAACGTGCGGAAGATTGAGAGCTACAGCGGGATGAAGACGGAAGGCTTCTCTGGCACAAGCTTTGACGTAGTTTAGTTTGGGCAAATCTGATTCCTGGACTTGCCTCTTCTTTCCCACAACTTCGTCTAATTTCTCGATGGCTCTTTCGAGCAATTCGGGCTGATTTATCATTTCTGCAATTGCCCATTCCACGGCGTTTGATGGATTATCCACGGCTGCAATCATTAGTTCCTACAAAAGTGTTTGGCTTTATGTTAGATGAATTTTATGACACACAAAATTATTAGTTTTATGTTAAATTGTACTCTCTCCATTCCTTGTTAACTTTGCATTTTATAGCAATTTTTTTTTATCATTTTTATCTTTCACCTTAAAATTTCAATCAAACATTAAATACTTTATTTTTAATTTTATCCTCCTTTTTTATTAATAAATATTTTATTATTCTAAACTCTTAAACTACTTACATTTATTTCATCATATTTCTCTCTCTATTCTTAAAACTTTACTTTGAATATAAGGAGTAATTTTGAAAATTTTATTAAAAATAAATAAATCAAATCACTTTCTTAATATTTGTGAAATAGGTTAAGTGCAATAAATAATAAAGAATGAAGGGGGTATTTTACAATTTGACATGAGATTTATTCTTAAATAAGAGAAATTTCCTCAACTTAGAAAGTTTTTAAAATTGGCCTTTCATCTCTTAAGTCTTAGAAGAGGATCAATAACACACATATATACACATACACACACATTTTTGGTGTACTTTTGAAAAAAGTTCTATTGATATGTATATATTCTTGCAACTTCTTTTTTTATTGAAATGAAAGTTATAATATTTATAAAAATTTTACGACTTTTTAATTAAATGTTGCAACTTAATCGTAGAAATCCAATTTTTCATTAAAAAATTAATTGCTTATTTGAACAATGAAATTATAATTTTGTAAGTATTTGGTATACCCAAAACCTACACAGACTTATAACCTTTATGAACATTGATTTACACATACTGATTCATGTAGGCCCACGACAAAAACGGATCAGAATTTAGAGGATATAATCAGCTCCAGCCTGCGGGATGGTCCATGTGATTCATGAACTTTAGCCGTTAATTACACGGACCAACCTGGATCAAACTATGTCCGTGAGGACTTTGATTCACACGGCTGAATACGCATAAGCTCACAATAAAAACGTATCAAAATTTAGGTAATCCAATTCGTTCCAGTCCACAGATTGGAACATGCAAATCCACGGACTTTAGTCATGACAGTCTTAAATAGAACAATTAAAGAGTCTTACTATAATTTGAGCTTTGATTTCCTCTGACGTCAACAACGAGTTAGTATCGGCATCTTTTAGGGTGATAAAGATGTCAAGCAAGTCCGCTTTATCTTCCATTGTTCCATCCTTCCATCTTTGGATCCTCTCTTCAATGATAGGATCGTGATATTTCCTCACGATCCCTAAGGTCCTTTTCAGAAATTTTTCATGGCCACCCAAGTCAAATCTCCTCAAGCATGGCGTGAAATCGGAAACACAAAAAGAATAAAGGTATTTGAGCAATGTAAAAATGGCATCCAGATGCTCCACTTCCTCAAAACCAGGCCCTCCATCTTTCCTTTCTTTCCCAAAATACCTTTTGTTGAAAGCCATCCTCCTAATCACATTCCCACAATAATGTTGTGCAGCAATTCTTGCATCTACAAGACTATTATTGTTTGTCTTGCATTGATTATATACATGTCGAACAAGATTGTCAGCTTCGTCTAACCTTTGATCATGACGCCAAGTTTGTTAGAAGAAAGCAATTCATTAGTAACAGCTTTTCTCATTTTCATCCATTGTTCCCCAAAGGGAACCACGATTGTTGTCAAGTACCGACTTGACAAGAGCTCAGTGCACATGGTCAAGGGCCTTGAAGCAAACATGGAATCTTGCCTTTTCAGGAACTCACAGGCAATACTAGGGCTAGTCACTGGGATTACATGAACATTTCCAAGACGGCTACACGTAATCTCGGTGTCCAATTTGTTCATTATACTGTGTATCCATCGAAACACTGACTTGTTTAGAAGCATTTCAGGAAGATTTCCAACTATAGGCCATGGTTTGGGACCTGAGGGAAGTTTGCGGTTTCTGGGTTTCTTGGTAAAGTGCTTTTTTACAAAGAAAATCAAGTATTTTGAGGTGGCTAACAGTATAAGAAGCAAAGTAGGCCAAATAATGCCTATTTCTTGTGAACATAAGAAGGTTGTAACAAATTCCATTGCTTGGGAAAGTGATAATGGGAAAAGTTGTAACAAGTTAGTTGGAGACAAAAGCTCTTTCGATCTTTTGATCAAGGTAGAAGATTATAAATCTCTATGAATTCTTCTTTTTTTCATAGTTGTTTCGTTTGATCCTTTAATAACTCTATATTATTTGGGATGCTACACTATTAATGTTAGGTTAAGGAAAACAAGCTCTACAAGCTTTCTTATATGAGTGGATATTTGCCTCCTTTCTTTTTTGTTTCCTTTTAAGAAGATCCTTTGTATGCGAGATATGTATGTTTTATGGTTAATGATTTGTTGAAACCATGATTATTCATGGTAAATTATTTGTTATTCTTATTCTATAGTTAATGACATGCTAAAGCCATAATTATTCATGGTGGATTATCTATTATATTTGCTTTATGGTTGATAGTGTGTTAAAGCCAAGATTAACATGGTGAATTAGTTTGAAAGAACTTTCTTGAAAAATTTGTAGGGCCTCATTTTCTACAGTACCTTATAGCAATGACTTTGTCATTAGTGTAAGAATTTTTGAAAAAAAATTGAAACCTAAAATTTTATCCTATACCAACCACTTGTGTTAATGCTATTAGGTTCTTGGGACATTACTATAGAATAACTGATTAACGTAGGTGTTTAAGGGATTACATATTAGAAAACACCCAACATGCAATTGATGTCATAGTATATATATAGTTTTAATATCAGTTTGTAAATTGTCATAAAATATAGCAATTTTACGTTTCTATAGTCTTCAAAAATAACATTAAACATTATTTTCTTTCAAAAAATAAATGTATAATTCCAATAATACCACACGGGTTAATTTAAAAAATGAATGTTGTAAGTTCACCCACCTAAATCTTAGCCCTCACCCTTTCCTCCAATTCTTCTCTTCTTTATCCTTAACCTTAACCTCATCCTATGTTCCCCATTCCTTTGTCCATTTCCATTATATTCCTAACCAAATATAAAAAGTCAACGTTTCTTACTAGAAAATTATAAAATAACTTTAAAGAATAAATTGAATAATAAAAGATTGAAAATGGTAAAAATGTTATATATAATACCCCATTCAGAGATCGATGCAAAATTAAATAATAAAATATTGAAAATGGTGAAAGGATTTATACAATATCCCATTCAAAGATGAGTACTTTGCTAAATTTGTTATGATATTTGTAGCTCAATATATGAAATTTACATTGCCCAAAAAAGCCTTTTAAATATAGTATCTATATATAATGAGCATTTATGAAAAATTAGTATATTACATATTTTCATATGAATAAATAGTTGATAATACAACAAAATCTAAAAAAAAGAATGAGATCAAAATTTTACATAAGCCTATAAAAGTTGTATCAAAATAATAGGTAACAAAATAGGATTAAGTAGAAAATAAAAAAAATAAAATTGCAAGAACAAACATAAAAGAAAAAGAATCCTAATTTTTATATTTTGTACTTATCCAGTGGGTGTAAATATCACATATTTTGCCATAGGCTAACAAAGCTTTAGTCTAGGAAAATAATTAGTCAGTAAGGAAAAATATAAAATTAAAGATAATCATCTTATAGTTGGAAGGAAGGCATACCTTATTAAATATGGAATCATTTTATAGTTGGAAAAGCTATGTGATAAGATTTGCAAATGGCATTGTGTTTTACTCTTTTTATTTTCAACTTGCTCAATAGTGGTTGCATTACCAAAGGAAACTTTTAAAATGGTTTTACATGTTAGTTAATAACAAAATTGATGCGTAAATGTTTTCTTCTTCCCACTTGACCAATGAAATCCCTTTCGGATAATAGTTTCTAATTTAACCTTCATTTTAAATTTTCATGTAAATTTTAAAAATGTCACCATATAGCTATAGACATCTATTTTTTTCTATAAATATCATCTTAATTTATAATAATTTCTAAAATGGCACTACATTTATATAGATGTCAATTTGACCAATGACCAATGTTCATCAATCAATGTAGAATTGCATTTTTGTAGTAGTGGATGAAAAACAATGGGTATCTATTTGTAAACAATAATTTCTTTACACAAAAGGTTATCTTAATTCAAGTTCAACCATTTATTTGCTCTCATTGGCATTTTCTTCTCAACATTAAAGTATGATCAAATGCCTAATTTTTATTTTAAATCTAATGAAAAATGTCCATTTATTGTGTATTGTATTCATATGTTTAAATTTTGTGTTTCTAATTTGATTATTTAAGGTTCTGGGTGGAATGAGTTCCTTGAGAAAAAAAGGCAGCAAATTTCTTACTTACAAAAGTAAATCAATAAGTATTTTTATACAAAAGGTTAGGTTAACAAGAGCACTATAAAAATAACACATGAGAAAGTTTAATGGCATAAGTTATGTAATAAATTTCTTTTCAAAAGTGGCATATTGCATTAATGTTGCACTACAACATTAATTTTGATGTGCTTGTACCCTTCTTTTGTTATAGTGGGATTTACAAGGATTTTTGTCAATAACTATGCTATTGGAAGACGATAGAACTTCCTTTAGTGCATTTAAAGGAATACACATATATTATATGTCTTCTACTATTTGGACTCAATTAAATATATAAAATTGTTGTCATTTTGTGTTTACTATATTTGGGATATTATTTTTTACCATAAACACATTAAGATAGAATTTGAATACTGTTGTCTTACTTCTTGTATAATAATATGGCTATTGAATTCTAGAATGAAGGAGTAATTTGGTTTGCGTAGGAAATAACTTCTTGTGATAAATTGAACTTCCTAAAAAATAACTTCCAATATAAACTTTCTGAAAAGTTCTCAAAGTTATTTGCTTAACACATAAAAAGTGACACTTCTTGAGAAGTAACTTTGTATATCTTGTTTGATTTAACTTTGAATATCATAAGAAGTATTAATAAAATAACTACTATTTCCCAATATTATTATAATATTAAATAATAAATTTTAGTTGTCATTAATTAAATATAGGAAATAGGACTTACCTTCGAGGGAGGTGTGTAAGTAATTTTTCATATTTTGTAGGAAGTAGGACTTCCCAAGAAGTTCTATTTCACCTAATTTGTAAAATAATAGTCAACCAAATAACCCATCTACTTTCAACTTCTTAGGAAATAGAACTTGCCATACTATTAAGATGAGTCAAACAACCTCTAAGTTCAAATGTTGCTCTGGGGGTACTAGGATTTAAAAGAGTTCTAATGGTTAAAAAATTAGTAAATAATGTTAGTTACTTTATAAAAACATTAGTTATTTAATAGAAACTAATGTCATATTTGAAATTTAAGACACAAAAATATAAATTTTCAATGGCAGTTCAAGGATTGATGCTTATATAAATAATAACATTAGTTATTAAACTATCAATTGATGCATAATTTCAATTATTTAGCAATATCTAGAAAAAAACACACTGATTTTTATGTAAAAGAACTAACATCATTATATGCATTCTATGTTGGTTGGCTAGAAATTGATGCTAAATACACCAGGCATTTAACAATACTTGTATAGACGTTGGTTAATAATTGACGTATAATGGGTTAAACAACTAACATTTAAAGGCATTTTTGTAATGATAGAAACTTTGAAATTGATCAAAACTCAACAAGATTTTAGATTACTTCTACCCACATTCCTTTACTAAACCAACCGATCCCATTGTTTTCAGGTCCACGCGGTTGGTGAAGGTTGATATGAAACTTTTCCAGCACCCTTAGTATGTAGTCGTGTATCCAGAAATATTCAAGTAATGTATGGAATCTAAATTCAGTTGTGGATATCGAAAATAAAATTAGATTATGAATATTATTAAATAAATATATTTTTTAAGATAAAATTTAAATTTGATCCATTGTTAATGTAAATTTAATTTCACACTATTATCCGCTTTTTTGCTATCATGTCATTAAAATATTGTTAAAACTCTATTAATGTAGGTAACCATTCTTAATTACTATTAATTTTTAATGATTTATCATCTTTTAGGAAAGCTTAAATATATAAATTATAATTTATATACAAATTGTTCCTATTTTTCTAGTTACAATTTTATACATGTTTTGATGAATACTAAAAAGTGTATAAAAACTTGTGATTCCATCAAAATCAAATTTGTATAGAAGAATTGAAAAATTTTAACGTTTATGTAAAAGTCACAACTCTTAACGAAAAGG
This sequence comes from Sindora glabra, assembly GCA_020226215.1. Classification (NCBI taxonomy): domain Eukaryota; kingdom Viridiplantae; phylum Streptophyta; class Magnoliopsida; order Fabales; family Fabaceae; genus Sindora; species Sindora glabra. The sequence goes on along the minus strand of CM035230.1, from coordinate 54,164,613 downwards.
TTACTAAAGAGGTAAAAAAAATTTGGCATGCCGGTATGATTTTTTTTAATAATTACTAGATTACAACCATTAACATAAAGTTTGGAAGGACAAGGGCTTATACATGGAAAGTTTAAAACTCTAATAATTTATTAAAAAAAGTTGAAAAATGAACCAAATCTATTAATTAATAGTATAGTCACATACTAAAAAAATATGTATTAACCCAAGTAGCGCATAAACTTTATAATATTGAAAAAAAAAAGAAATATTGTAAATTCCAAAAATTATTAAAATTTGAAGAAAATAATTGTTTAAAAATAATGAAGGGACGAAAGAGGGAGTAATGTTATATTTGAATTTAAATTTTACACGCAATGTATAAAATAGGAATGTATTATATAGTGCAGGCCACTCCTAATCCGCTGAATTCGTCTTTTTTAGTATGTTTTGTGAATTGGACTCATTTCACATTTTTTCTTTTTTTCATATATTTCTTTATTCTGAGTAAAAAAAAAAGTGACCCGACTGCTTAAAATCAGTATGCGGTTCGTTGAACCAATGCTCTATCAATATATATTTTTCTATATTTTTCATAGATGAAAATTTTTAGTACAACTTTAATTGTAAACTGTTGAGGACATGCAATAAAGAAGGAACTTTCCGGCTGTCGTCATCACTAATTCACATCCCCCGTACCAACAAAAGCCAGATTTTTTCTAGTCCTCCATTAAAAAGGTAAGTCATTATTATACTTCGACCTCCTCAATCGTAGCACACAGATCTGAACAGAAAGTGTGTGGCAATTTGATGCCAGATATACTACCTCGAGTCCCATTTTATTGGTTTATATAAACACTAAAACATTCCAATTTGCATAATTGTTCTTTTCTTCCTCTCTCCTTCATTTCCTCTCTCAACCATGAACGGAAAGAGCCAGAAACTCGCCTACATCACCAACGAGACCACAAGAAAAACAACTGTCAACAACAAGAAGAGGAGTTTGCTCAAGAACATAAGCGAAATTAGTACCCTCTGTGATGTTAAAGTTGTTGCTATAATATATAGCCCCAATAATCTTGTGCCAAATGTTTGGCCATCCCCTGGGAGATTCCAAAATGTATTCTTGCAGTTCAAAGAAAAGAATGAGCTAGAGTGGAATAAGAAAATGTTCAACCAAGACCCACCTAAGCCAGAGGATCGCCAAGGAAAGAGAGCATTTGAAGAGGTTGAAGAATGAAAATTGTGACACGGAAAACAACTATGTTTTAGAAACTTGGTGCCGATGAGCAGCTTATGCGTCAAATGAGTTTGATGGAGTTAAACGATTTGGGGTCGGTAGTTGATCGCAAAATGCAAAATATTCATATGAAGCTAAAGGGAACGCCGAGCGGAAGCAGTTGTAGCAACAGCAGCGGATGGGGCTAGCTCAAGTGGAGCAAATGCACAAGCATCCATTGAGGAGTAAGAAACTGCAAACTTGAACCAATAGAGCATGGAATATGCAGTTGCAAGAATTGTTTATGGGTCTGATGAATATTGGTGGTGGGGATGAGGTGCAACAGCCATTTAGTGATGTTTGATCTTGACATGGACAAAAAAATGAATGTATGTTCGTTCATGTGGGTCTTGGTTGCATTACAAGAACTTCTCGATTATAATTTCCCTTAATTTACGTCGTGCGCGTGCGTGCGTGCGTGCGTGTTCAAGAATACTGTACTCCATTGGTGCTTCTAGAAAACATTACTTGTCATAGGTAGACTTTGTTTTCAAAATAAGAAAAAACATGCATATGATGTTAATCATTCATTTAGATTCCGTTAATTTACATCTCAGCAATATTCTTAATCCTCCGACGCTAACAAAGCCAAGTAAGACATCGTTCTTTGCTATTGGACAATTCTTTCCCACTCAGGTCATGGTTTCTGATCACCTATGACATGAATGTTCCATCAAACATCTAGAAGAAAGATTTAGAAGACTCGCTCATTATCAATTTTCATTATGAAATGGCAATAGAGAACTGCTTTGAACCAATCACACTTGGGTGATTCCTTCATTCAAGGATCAGCCTTTAATCTAACTCTAAATTTCACTTATTAAGTACATAGTTTTAAATCAAATCTTCTCTTTTCAATAAAATTTTATCAAATTTATACGTTAAAGCAGTCGTAGAAGTTTTTTTATGGCCATTAATTATTTATTGTTTTTGTTGTACAAATTACTTTATCATAATCATCTGAATTCATAGAAGCTTCCCATATAATTTTTAATTTGTGATAAATTTTCCAAACGATATTTGGTAACATTTGAATTTTTTTTTCTTGAATTAGTATCATCATTATTTTGAGCGGCATTAGGAATTTGAGATTCAATCTTATTTTTATATAGAATGAGATAATTCAGAAAATGATAAAGTCTAATTTCATACCATAAATAATCGCGGGATAAATTTATATGAAATCTAAATTTAAATCTTCTATATTCTTTGTGCAAGAAGAAAGATGATGGCTTTTTTTTTTTAATAAAAAGGAAAGTAAATAATTCGCATATTATCCAAAATATTCTATGCTACACATCTATCTGGCGTAGACAAAATTATTGTGGCTCTGAAGACTGATCTTCTTATTAGTAATTAATAATTAAGATGAATTCACAGTACTAGGACCCATTCAAGCAATATCATATTTTTTTCTCATGATTTTGCAATGCAATGTTTCTTTATTTTAATATATTCAGATGGAGAATGATGGAAGGAAATCAGTATTCTTTTCAAAATTAAATAATAAATAGACAGCCATCAATTTGATTTTCTTCTCTTTCGTTTTTTTATAATTCTCAAAGAATAGTTTGAGTTAGTTTAATAATTAACTAGTGAATCGAAATATGTCGTTGGCTTAGTAGTCATGAAGACCAAGTGGAAGCAGTAGCTACTGTAGACGGGGCTAGCTCAAGTGGAGCAAATGCACAAGCATCCATTGAGGAGCAAGGAGATGCAAAGATGAACCCAGAAAGCATGCAGCATGCAGTTGCAAGCATGGCATGCAGTTGCAAGCATGGCTGATGAATATTAGTGGCGGGGATGAGATGGAGCAACCATTTGGTGATGTTTGATTTACCATAAAAAAATGAATGTATGTTCTTGCAAGTCTTAGTCCTATTTCAAGAATACCTCTCATGTTTTCCCTTAATTAAAGTCGTGTGCGTGTTCATTGCATGTCATTCCAGTACAAGGTGGATTTTGTTTTCGAAAGAAGAAAAAACATATAATGTTTGTCACTCATTTGGGTTCGGTTAATTTACATCTCATAGCAATTTTTTATTCTTCATCTTTAACAGCGCTCAAGTAAAATATCCTTTCTTGCATCTGTACCATTCTTTGTCAGTCGGGTCATGCTTTCCGATCACCTATAACATGAATCGTTCGATGAAACATCTGGAAGAAAATTTTAGAAGATTGACTCACGCTATCAATTACCTCTATGCAACGTCTATTAAAAAACTGTTGTTAACAGATAGTTTTTAACCAATCACACTTGGGTGATTCGTTCATTCAACATTTAGCTTTTATTCCAACCCTAAATGGCACTTATTAGGTACTTAGTTCTAAATCAAATCTTCTCTTTTTAATAAAATTTTATCAAACTTGAACATTAGAGCTATCATGAAATTTTCTTGTGGCCGTTAACTACTCTTTATTTTTTTGTGCAAATTACTTTATCACAATCACCTGAACTACCATCACAAAACCTTTCAATAGAATTTCTAATTTTGCAATAAATTTTCCAATGACATTTAGTAACATTTGAATTTTTTTTCTTGAATCAATATATATCATCATTTTTTTGAGTAGCATCAAGAATTTAAGATTCAATCATATTTTATATAGAATGAGACAATTTAAAAAAAAAAAAAAAGGGAAAGTCAAATTTCATGTCACAAATAACCGTCAGATAATTTTATATAAAATCTAATTTTTTTAAATGACATGAGAGGAAAATGCATCGACCTAAATATTTAATCGATATTTCATTTTATTTGTCTAAATATTAGATTCAAACTTTCCTTTCATGTATATCCCAAAAAAAATAAAATTCTAATAGGCATTTAAACATAGCGGGGAAGCTACAACCAATGATCTCAAGAATCACAAGCAAGACCATGAAACTCGACCTAGCCAAACAAAGAAACATGTAAACTTTTTAGGACATCAAGCTCTTGTTTAGAATCATGAAAAAAAAAGTTAATTCATTTGAAATTAATTTCATGTATGTAGAAAATTATTTATGAAACTAAGCCTAAATGAATTGAATTTCAATTTTTATTTTGTGATTCTAAATGAGGATAATCTTATCATCATATTATGTATTTATGTAATTTTTAAATATAAAAATATATTGCGAGATAACTAGTCATATCTTCTATATATTTTTTTTGGTAAATCTTCTATGTTCTTTTCTTTTTGCTAAATAATATTCTATATTCTTTGTGCAAGTAGAAGGATGATGGCATCACACAGTATCGAAAATGTTCTGTGCAACATGCCTATCTAGCATAGACTGAATTATCGTAGCGATCAAGATCCATCTTCATGGTAGTGATCAATGATTAAGATGAATTCATTACACTAGGATCCCGCTCAAGTAATATCTTATGTTTTTCATTTCATGATTTTGCAAAACAATGTTTCTCAATTTTATTATGTTTAGGTGGAGAAAGATTGAAGGAAAACACTACTCTTTCCAAAATTAAAAAATAAATAGATAACTCTCAATTTAATTTGCTTCCCTTCCCTTTTCTATAATTCTCAAAGAATAGTTTAAGATTTAATTTAATAGCTTACTCGTGAACATGAAATATATCATTAGCTTAACAATTTTTTCTTAATTAAGTCCATATGCAACTTAACTACTTTTACCCGCAATTGTATTGTATTAATTAGAACATATTTTTATTAGTTGGTCAAGATTGATACATTTAAAGTAATTGTCCAATTGACTATTAATATTAAATATAAAGAGTTTGAAGTTCATTATTATAAATTTAGGCATTATTTTTTGCTTTTTTTAATTATAAAAATAGTTGAACTACTAGATATGCATAATCAAGGTCTTGAGATCAAGCCCAAGATAAAAAGGGAGGAAGGCAAAGCCCTTAACTAATATTGTATGCCACTCAAATGTTCTTGGCTAAATATCATTTTTTTACCATAAATATTGAAATACTTTTCCATCAAAAAAGAAGTCAAGAAAGGGTTATTACCCAAGATGTTTACTATTCTTGTTGAGAGTATGGACATTGTGTCTAGCAGGAAATGTTGAACATTATTATTATTGTTACAATATTAATGAATATTTGATATACTGAGGTCATTAATGTACAAATTTCTAATTTTTCCATTTTCTACTATCATGTACAAGTACGGTTTAGAATGGTGAAAGTAGGGGTTGTTGGATCAATTATATACTTCTCACTAAAATGTCATGTTAAGGACAAGGTTAATATCATTGTACATGGAATGGACTATGTTAGTAGATAATGTAAAATTGCCATGACTCCTACTAGTCCCTATTCTTAATTATGAATTATGTCTTGACTAATCTATGCAAGAATTGGTTTGGTTGCGTGCACATAATGTATACTATTTATTAAATCATCGAAAAGGTATAACATCCCATAAGTTAGTGGCAGAATGTAAGATATGACTCATGTGATTAATTGATTTAATAAATGAATTTTGATGCTTTAGATTTTAATAAGTGAATTTAAGGCCTTAATTATCATTTAAGGTATTAATTAAAATTTAAGAGCTTAATTATCCTTTAAGACATTAATGAAATTTTAAATTCCTTATTAACTTTTAATGGTCTAATTTTATTGGTCAAAATTAGAGAAAAAATATTCTACCTAATAATTGTCTAGTTGATGGAGTTTGGTTATAAAAGATATCTTAAGAATAAACTAGGGCTCCGTTTCGTACAACAAATAAGTTAACTTATAACTTATTGACTTGATTAATAAGTTATAAATTAGCTTTCAAAGGTGTTTCTCATACTAGCTTATAAACTACTCTAGATAACTTATAAGCTCTAATTTAATAAGCTACCTAGAGTAGCTTATAGCTTATAAGCTACCCCTTTTTTAAATTCTTTTCAAATCTATCCTTATTCTTTTTATTAATTTACAACTCATACCTTTTATAGTATAAATTTAACTAATTTTATAAAATATAATTAATTATATTTTAAGTAATTATAATTTTATAATAAATAATAAAATAAAAATTATATAAGAAAATAAATATATAAATTTATAAAATATTAAAAACTATACTTTTATTTTAAACTTTTAAATTACATTAATATAATTTTATTTTTAAATAAATAGAAATTATTTTAATATTATATATATTTTTATTAATATATCCTTTTATGTCATTTTACAATTTTAGTTAATTCAACAGCTAATTTTACAAAACACTTTAATTAGCTTATCAGTTATCAGCTAACCTAGACTTATCTTTGCGTATGAGATTTTAAGTTTGTATTCTTCATCACTTCAGGAAACATATGGAACAGAAAGGTTAAGGATGGATAGAAGCTTCTTATTTTCCCTCTCATTTTTCATTGAAGATAAAAAATTACTACCAATTTCCTCTAAATCATGGATACAGTATATCTTAAATCTTTATTATATGCTATGAAGGTTATATGTGAAAATTATGATTCTCAAGATCCTTTTTTATGTATGTTCATAATTTAAGTTAGTCTCTAAAATTGAGAATTACGAATCTTACATAAATACTCTATTGGAATTAACAGGAAAAATTACATATTTCTTGTCTTTTTTCACCTATTCTACTAGCATATTTTTAAATGTTAATAGCCATTTATATATGCTTTCATCCATTAATATTTTATCCACCTAAACTTTTTTCATTGCACAAATTAGGTTAGATATGAGCAAGAATTTGCAGCCCATAAATAAAAACATCTCAAATAACAGAAATTCACATACGCTGCATGTGGGCCGTAATTTTGCAAATTATGACTTCATTGACACTTAACCAAAATCAATTTACTCTCAAAATAGCCATAACCGTATTTGTTCTCTGCAATTACAAAGAAAATTGTAGAGAAAAAATATTCAATGGAATCAGAAATTTTTAAAGGTGAATTAATTCTAATCAAGCATTGAATTAAATCAAAATTTAGAAACATACAGCCCAAGTGCAATGAAAGGTAAATCGCTATTAAAAATTGAACGAAAGTATTAACAGTTGAAATATATGAATAAATTTTAAAACTTATGATTTTAAGTGAGTTAAATGAGAAAGGAACGAAACCTCCCAATAATGTTTCCTAAAAACTTGCAATCCCCAAATTTGTATAGGCCAACTAATCCACTAGCACCATGACAATAAGGCATTGTCCCAAGTCGTTAACCAACAAGGTCCATAAATGGGTGGAGAGGGAAGAAAAAGAGAATGGTGATGGTGTTGTGTTCAGAGCCTTGTTAGGGTACAAATGTTAAAGAGGGAGTCAAAATCAAAAGTGAGAAAGGAAAAAGAACCTCAAAAGTTATTTAAAGCTCTAAATGATACGACAATTTTTCACTCATGTAAGTAGTATTTTGATTAATGTCAGTTTAAGTTTAACGGCGCATAAGCGCTCGAAATCAACTGAAAAACAGCAACTCCTTTAGATTTTGGATCACTTCTGCCCACATTCCTTCACCAAGCCAACCAAACCCATTATTTTTGAGGGGCATGTGGTTGGGGAAGGTTGAATGTGAAGTTTATTTTAGCATCCTTAATATGTAGTCATTTATCCACAGAAATTCAAGAAATATATGGAATCCAAATTCAAGTTGTAGATATTAATGAAAATAAAATTATATTATAAATATTTTAAAACAATAAGATTGAAATTTAATTCATTATTAATGTAAAATAATTTCACTCTATCATCTATCCTTTCATTATCACATTGTTAAAAAATTATTAATATTATAATAATGTTGGAAAAAATTATTAATCACTATTAATTTTTAATGATATGTCATCTTTTATGAAAATTTTAATATATAAATTATAATTTATATACATATTGTTCTAATTCTTTTTAGTTGCAACTTTCCGCGTGTTTTATTTTATATTACAATGCGTATAAAAAGTTGTAATTCCATCAAAGTTGTAAAAAATTAAAAGAAATTTTTTAACTTTTTACATTAAATTTACAACTTAACGACGAAGTTACAGGAGATTTAAAAAAATTTTGCATACTGGGATGATTTTGTTTTTTGAATACTTACTGAAGCACAACCATTACCATAAAATTTTGGAAGGATAAGAGACTATACATGGAAAATTAAAAATTATAATAATATACAAAATATGTTAAAAAAATGAACCAAAACTAAAAAACATGTATTATTCCAAGTAACATGAACTTAATAACGTTGAAGAAAAAAGATATATCGTAAAATTGAAAATTAATAAAAGTTACAGAAAATATATTGTGTCTAAAAATTATGGACGGACACAAGAGAGAATAATGTTTTATTTGAATTTAAGTTTCACACCCAGTATATAAAATAGGAGCGTATTATATTTTTCTTTTTCTATATATTTCTTTTTTTTTAATCAAAATGATGACCAAACAGCTTAAAATCAATATATTGTTCATTGAATCATTATATATTTTCTATAGAATATATATAAAGATAAAATTAGCATTTATAGATGCGAATATTTAGTACAGCCTTAGTTGTAAACTGTTGATTAACCTCCCCCACGCCAAACAACTCCAATTAAGCTAATTCTACGATAGATTGCAAAATTAATTGCTTGAATATTTCATAGCTAGATTTTTCCAAATCCTTCATTAAAAAAGGTAAATCATTATTATACTTTGACCTCTTCAGTCGCGGCACACAAATTTGAAACAAAAGTGATAATTTGATGCCTAAAATACTACCTCGAGTCTCATTTTATTTGTCTATATAAATCAAAATTTTTGGAGCAAGGGCCAAACCACAACTCTCCAATTTGTGCAATTGTTGTTGACCTCCTCTCTCCTTCTTTTGTCGTCTCAACCATGACTAGAGAGAGTCGAAAACTCGCCTACATCACTGAGAAGACTAAGAGAAAGACAAGTCTGAACAATAGGAAGAGAAGTTTGCTTAAGAAGGTAAGCGAAATCAGTACCCTCTGTGATGTTAGAGCTGCTGCTGTAATATATAGCCCTAATGATCCTGTGCCTGATGTTTGGCCATCCCCTGCGGGATTCCAAAGTGTATTCTCACAGTTTAAAGAGGAGAATGAAATAGAACAGAGCAAAAAAATGTTGAACCAGGAGACCTACTTGAGCCAAAGGATCATCAAGGAAAGAAAGCTTTTGAGAAAATTGAAGAACAAAAATCAAGACATGGAAAACAACTTAGCTATGTTTCAGAAACTTGGTGCTGATGGGAAGCTTATGCATCAAATGAGTGTGATGGAGTTAAATGATCTAGAGTCAGTAATTGATGGCAAAATGCATGATATCCAAATGAAGCTAAAGGAGAAAGCTAAAAATGAAGATCAAGTGGAAGCAATTGCAACAGCAGTTGTTGCAGATGTGGCTAGCTCAAGCAGAACAAATGCACGAGCATCTGTTGAGGAGCAAGGAGCTACAAACATGAACCCAGAAAGCATGCAGAATGCAGTTGCAGGCATGGCTTATGGGTCTGATGAATATTGGTGGTCAGGATAAGATGCAGCAACCATTTACTGAAGTTAGATCTCGACATAGACCAAAAAAATGAATATATGTTCTACCCAGTGTTGTTCCTATTTCAAGAATATCTCTCATGTTTTCCCATAATTTATGTTGTGCGTGTGTGTGTTCAAGAATACTATACTTCACTGGCGCTTCTAGAAAATATTACATGTCATTCCAGTAGGAAGTGGATTTTGTTTTCGAAAGAAGAAAAAACATATGATGTTAGTCATTCATTTGGGTTCCATTAATTTACATCTCATAGCTATTATTGATTGTTCAACGTTAACAATGCCCAAGTAAAATATCATCTGTTGCTATTGTAACTTTTTTTGTCACTCAGGCCATGGTTTCCGATCACCTTAACATGAATCGTTCCATGAAACATCCGCAAGAAAGATTTAGAAGATTGACTCACATTATCAGTTACCACTATGAAACGTCTATTGAAAATTGCTTTTAACAGATAGTTTTTTAACCAATCACCCGTTTTGAACCAATCGCACTTGGGCGATTCTTTCATTCAACATTTAGCTTTTATCCTAACTCTCAATGTCACTTATTAGGTACTTAGTTCTAAATCAAATCTTCTCTTTTCAATAAAATTTTATCAAACTTGAACGTTAACGCAGTCATTTTTCTTTTTTGGTGGCCGTTGGTTATTCATTATTTTTATTGCGCAAATTATTTTATCATAATTATCTGAATTACCATCACAAAATCTTTCAATATAACTTCTAATTTGTGATAAATTTTCCAATGTCTTTTGGCAACGTTAAAATTTTTTTTCTTGAATCAATATCATCATTATTCTGAGCAACATCAAGAATTTGAAATTCAATCATATTTTTATATACAATGAGACAATTAAGAAAATGGAAAAGTAAAATTTCATTCCATGAATAACTGTTGGATAAATTTTTATGAAATCTAAATATTTTTTTAAACGATATGAGTGGAAAATGCATCGATCCAAAGATTGAACCGATATTTAATTGTCTATGTTTTAGATTCAAACTTTCCTTTTATTAATGTATTAAAAAAAATTCTAATCGCAATTCAAACCTAGGCGGGAAGCCTACAACCAATGATCTCAAGAATCACAAGCAAGTCCATCAAACACGATCTAGCCAAATAACAAGGAAATATGTAAACCTTATAATGAAAAAAATAATAATTTAATCATTTGACATAAAATTCATGTATATATAAAATTACTTATGAAATTAAGTCTAATGACTTGAATTTCAGTTTTTATTTTGTGATTCCAAGTGAGGATAACCTTATCATCATATTATGTAAATTATGTATTTATGTAATTTTTAGATATAAAATACATTGCACGGTAAATAGTCACATCTTTTATATTTTTTTTCGTAAGTCTTCTATATTCTTTTTTTTGTAAATAATTTTCTATATTCTTTGTGCAAGAAGAAGGATGATGACTTTCATTTTTTTAATAAAAAGGAAAGTAAATAATTCCCACATTATCCAAAATGTTTTATGCTACGTGCCTATCTAGCATAGACTGAATTATCGCAGCCGTCATGATCAACCTTCTTATTAATAATTAATATGAATTCATTATACTAGGGTTGTTAATAGCTGATGTTCTTCTTGTGATGACAGAGAGAAGCAATCACTGGATTTTAAAATATTAACAACCCTCCTTGTGGTGATGACAAAGAATAAATTCATTATACTAGGGTTGTTAATAGTTGGTGTTCTTCTTGTGGTGATGACAGAGAAGCAATCATTGTTTAGGGAATAAAATATTAACAACCCTCCGTTATTCGGTTATGAATAAAAATAATAGGAAAGAAAATAAAACAACGGGCTCAAAAAGAACGGTCCAAAATGATTGGGTTAATATGTATGACGCAAGAGTTGAATAAAAATAATAATGGAAATAAAAAATGGGAATAGAGCAGCGGCCAATTTAGAAATTAAAAAAGTTAAAGAGATGAATTGCAGTGCACCCGTGAGTAGGTGGTGTAAATTTGCACCGAGAAATTTGTGATCTAAATTTATCTGAAATTATTTTAAAAATAACCCCTATTTCTTAGATCAAATCTCATTGATAGATCAAATAGTGTAGATTTATATAAATTTAAAAGTGGGGCACCATAAACATAAACAATAGATAATGGGGAGAGATAGTAGTGCATTATTAGTACACTAATTGACCAATTTATTTGTTAAAATATTAAATATAATATATTATTGGTACACTAATATATTATATTGATAATAGATTAAATAGTGTAGATTTATATAAATTTAAAAGTGGGGCACCATAAACATAAACAATAGATAATGGGGAGAGATAGTAGTGCATTGTTGGTACACTAATATATTATATGATAATAGATTAATAATTAAATTTAATAATATATTGATATATTATTATATCAATAATACACTACAATTATTCCCTAAACAATGAACATAGTCATAAAGAATCCCAAATTAAAAGAAGCAAAATAAAGCACTGAAATTTAATAATATATTGTATATTATTATATCAATAATACACTACAATTATTCCCTAAACAATGAACATAATCATAAAGAATCCCAAGCAATATCTTTTGTTTTTCTTTTCATGATTTTGCAAAACAATGTTTCTTAATTTTAATATGTTTAGATGGAGAATGATAGAAGGAAAACACTAGTCTTTCCAAAATTAAATAATAAATAGATAAGTCTCAATTTATTTTCTTCCCTTTCCTTTTCTATAACTCTCAAAGAATAGCTTAAGATTTAATCTAATGGTTAATCCATGAATGTCAAATATATTGTTGGATTAACAATTTTTTCTTAATTAAGTCCATATACAACTTAGCTAGTTTTACCCATGATTATATTGTATTAATTATAACATATTTTTCATAATTAGTCAAGATTGATATATTTAAAGTGGCTGTCCCACTTAACCATTAATTTTAAATATAAGGAGTTTGAGTTCTATTATTATGATTTCATGTATCATTTATTTATTTTTTACAATTAAGATAAAGATTGAACTACACGGTGTACACTCATAGGGTCTTATAATCAAACCCAAGATAAATAGGGAGGAAGGCCAAGATTTCAACCAATATGGTATATCACTTAAATTAAATGTTCTCAGTTAAATATTATTTTTTTTAACTCCAAATATAAGTGATATGTCAATCTTTGGTCAATATGTATATAAATAGTATTTTTTTAATGGAAAATGTTTCCCAAATAAACAAACGGATTATGATGAATTACCAGTATGATTTTGAAAACTACTGTAGCAGTTCATGTGTCCTTCTTATCTTATCAATCACTTGGAACTTGTGTGTTAGCATATTCCTCTTTCATACGGAACTCTTGTTCAAAGGCTTTATCAATTGAAAATCCTAATAGCTCCCAATAATAAGGGTGGTCCAAGGAAAATTGACCTATGCTGGTTTTGTAAAGGCAAGTACGAGTAGATATGACTGCCGTAAGAGCTTCATATTCCCTCTTTATGTGCATTATTAATTCAATTAGTTGATTAGTTGACAAGTCATCAAAGCCCGATGCTTTGTTTATAAGATTTTAACCGATACATTGCAATAAGCCATACTTTTAAAACTTCTGGTAACATCTATAATATTAAAATTTATGCCATGATATTTTTATGTTATTCTATTGGCTCTTTTGGTAAGATTATTTTTTATTATTTATATTTTAAGTTTGATTCTCATTATTAATAATTTCAAGAAATTAGAAGATATATAGATATCATTATAAGTCCTTGAAGAGATGGGTAGTGTGACATAACTTGATTCTAAAGTGGAATAACCTATTTTTTCTATATCAAAAAATATATTTTTATGTGACATAAGAAACCGATAATAAGGTATGAGAAGTAGAAAACCTATCTTTTTATATTAAAAAAATATATTTTTATGATATATATATAGGCCAGTTTCTTTTGCAAGAGAAGGTTAAAGATAAAATATCATGTATTACATACACACGATTATGAACGCCTTGCACCTTTTCGGTAAACTTATTTACTCAAACATATAAATAAACAACTTTCCTTCTATAAAAACCAAGAAAAAATCATTCTTTTTTTTTTTCCTTATCACAGGTGTCAAATATTAATATAATCTGAGATATTTGCGAAGAGGAAGTATTGTACCAAAATTAAGATTCGTATATGACTCTCTCAAGATTGGAATTTAGCAGCCTGCTATCTACTACAGAATTCGTTGGTAGCACCATCGCAGATGCAGGTATTGTTAAAAGATATCTGCCGTTTGCTTCAGCATCCAACCCCTGTAAGGGTTGGTTTCCTTGCGGAAGAAAAAAAGCAAGCACATGAAGCCTCTAAGTCATTACGTTTTTTGAAAAATTTTTGTATATCCCATCAATGCCACGTATTTTCAATCATAATTAACAAACAAAGAATAATTATTAATTTTTATAATTTTTAATATTTTAAAATTTGAGAAAGTCTCTTAACTATGATTTAGGACACGTATTATAATTGAAATATACAAAAATTCTTCACGTTTTTGGGGACATTAGGTAGATGAAATTATCTTCCATTCCCCTAAGTTACTGTACTTGTGCGGCGTAAAAAATGTATGGCAGAAGAATTGTACACGTAAATTAGCAAATATGATACAAATCACCCTGGACTACACCTAACGTCTACCATTAACTATATATCTAGCCAGCTAGTTCCATTAAAATTATTATCGGCCGGCAAAGCTTCCACAAAGTTATGTACGCAGATGCGGTTAATTAATTTATTTCAATTATCGGAGATGATTATATCAATTATAAAATGATGACTTCAAAAGTAATCATGTGACTCCGTCCATTTTTTTAGTCTGAAAAAACAACTTAAGAATAGTTAACACGTTAATTAAATATGATGGAGATGCTAATTAGTTGAAATCGATTAATCATACAGTTAAATGCTAATTAGATGATAAAAGTTGTAGAAAACAGAGGTTCAGATCATTGGCTCTTTCGCCCAAATAATGTTACGGGGTAAGACTATTTTTCAATATAATATTATTAATTTGAAACTATTTATCATGTTGAAATCCCCCCCCCCCCAATTTTTTTAACGTCATCCCTTTGGGAAGTAAGTCCATCACTTTTGGGAAGAACATGGACATCACGTTTTGGTACTTTAAGAATATTTTTTATATGTAATTATAAAATATTAAAATAACAAAAAATATTTAGATATTTAATATTAAATATAAAAACTTTGAAGTAATATAATTTTATTAAAAATTATTTTTTATTATTATACATTTAAATATTATATTTTTTAATTACAAACTATGAAAATATATAATATTTCCTTATTTGTATATAAAACATTAAAATTTTTATGAAAATATTTTTGTAAGAACAAATGAACATAAGGGTAGGATTGTAAATTTCTTCTTGTAAATTTCTTCTCTTTCAAACAAAAGAGAAGAATAGGACCGTACATCGGAGGGCGTCTTGTACACTTAAATACGTGGGAAAAGCAAAACATAAGTCTATCGCCTTTGCTAGGCTTGATTCGTACAATCATTGATATCTTCCTCTGAAGTTAACGTTGAGATGACGCTAAAGTATGAATTCAATTCCTTCTCTTCTCATTGTTATCATTCCTTCGTTTATTCAATTCAATTAATGCTAATCAAAATTGTTAAAAATTTACCAAATTTTTTAAGTACGTCCTTAAAACATTTTTTTTTAATATAAACATTTGAGAGAGACATAAGAAGGGAGAGGAAATAGTGGGAAGAAAAGACAAGAGGAGTAGGAGAGAAACAGGAATCATAAGAGGAGAATCAGTGGGGACAAAAAACAAGAAGAGAAGGACAAAAGGATAAGAGAGATGGTAGAAGGAAAAAATGGGAAGAAAAATAAAGAGTTTAGAGAAGAAAGAGTAACTGAAACAAAAAACTGAGACGGAGAAGAAAATAGAGAGTATAAAGAGAAAAATATAGAAGAATGAGGGTAAAAGGGGAAGAAAAATAAAGACAACGAATGAGATTAAAAGAGGAGGCTTAAAGAAGTGATTTTCTTTAATTAAATAGAAATTCAGTTTCTCTCAAATACACTGTCAATAAAAGCTTAACTTTGGTTGACCGACCTTATCATTGGCATCTAAATACAAAAAAATTAAGAAAACAGTTTCTAAAGTTCATTGTCCTCACAAACAAACCCACCATCCGAAGCACCATAAAATCCTTTAGTAGCATTTGCATCCGCCATGACCTCTTTCATATCCAATTCAAGACAAGTCCAACTAGCCAGCAAATTAAACCATGGAATTTTTGTCAAATAGTCTGATCATTGGTATCATTTCTTCTAGCTATTTCCAGTACTCATATTTTCTGTTCAAACTATTTGCTTTGCTCACTGCAATAGCAGAATGTTTTCTTATCTCCACACTAGTGATCTTCAAACTCAAACAAGAAAACTGGAAAAACTCTCCACCAGGACCAATAGGATGGCCTTTAGTTGGGATTCTTCCTCAAATCATCGAACATTTTCATGAAGATTTGTTTCACCTTTCAAAGAAATATGGACCTCTCATGAGCATCAAGATGGGTCTAAAGCCAGCCATTGTGGTTTCATCCCCAGAGATGGCATATAAAGTGCTCAAGGTAAAGGAGGCCTCTTTCTCTAGTCAGGACATCATGAAGGCTGTTGTCACAAGTCGGCCTTGTGAATCAAATGATCAAGCAAATGAGCTCTGATTAGGACAAAACTTGGTAGATAAATCAAGCATATGATGGAGCACTTGTAGCCTAAATTTGGGACCAATCCAACTTGTGTACGATTTTTCCTAATTTTTCTCATTTTGAACTTTTCTTATAATTTTGACCAAGGAAACTTGTCCAGTGCGAGTAGGAAAGCACATAGCTATGATCCTTGTATTTTTATCTTTGTACCAGTGTATTTTGGTAGCAAAATTCCACCCGGATCTTGCCTAAAACCCCTTATGATAACTCGAAAAAAGTATATCTACTCCTGTAATTTGAGGTTTGGTTCACAATGCTCTTTAAGGGGGGAGTACCTGGTGACCTTGGTGGAAACCCGGCACTAGCCTAGGGGATGGAATGTGTGGCTTGGTGCTTCCCTTGCACATTTCTAACACTGTAATGAAGGATCATATTAATAAAAAAAGTAGCCCTTCTTCTATAAATCATTTGTTTCAAATTTTACCGCTTTTGGCTGCATTTGCCCACATGTGTCCGAATTGCATTTTATGCATCATTGTTGTCTTTCTATATGTGTTTGTTGCCTTTATATGTTGTGCTATACTTATATGTTTGGTTCGTTTATTCTAAGCTTGGTTGGTGTACTAATCGGTAGGCTGGCTTATTCCTCAGGTGGTGAAGGTCTAAGCATCACACGTCCCGACTATTGAGTTACCAGTCCATAACATTTGGTATTAGAGCGTGGTCTGATCCATGCTCATAAATTCCGCTGCTCTTTTCAATACACCCACCATGGCAAAAAAGATGACGAACGCCGAATGCTTTGAAGCTATCGAGAATGCAGTCGGGAATCTTAAAGGTGTCGCTAAAGCTGTAAGTAGCATGCAACTCGAGGAGATCCCCAAACTCTTTTAGAGGGCCAAAGGTTGGGAGTCTCTTGAATAATGAGTTAAGACTCTCGAAGCAAACAAGGGGGTCGATGGCTCAGGGAGTAGTAGTGCTCCACAAGTTGAAGAGTGGCTTGTTGCAATAGAGAACACCTAGCGACAATTGGGGGATACTTTCAAGGACCTTACCATTGAGGTGAAGGATGTTGTAGTGACTCTTTGAATGAAAATAGGCAACCTTGCTGCGAGTGTAAAGGTAATGATGTTAGCCCTAGGTAACAATCCGCCAGAGGGTGGTGCCTCCGAGCGCAGGGGAAATTGAAGGTCCCCGGACCTAAGCCATATGCGAGAGAGAGGGATGCCCAAAAGCTCAAGAATTTCTTATTCGATATGGACCAATACTTCCAAGCTACGAAAATAGATTTGGAGGACTCTAAAGTGAACCGTGCTACCATGTTTCTCACAGATTGTGCCAAGGTCTGGTGGAGGACAAAATATCAAGATATTCAAGCGGGTAGGTTCCATATTCATACTTGGGAAGGGTTAAAACAAGAACTGAAGGCACACTTCTACCCCGAGAACATTGACTATTTGGCAAGATGCAAGCTACGAGAGCTACGCCAAACTGGCTCAGTCCAAGACTATGTGAAGAAGTTCACAACCATTATGTTGGACATCTGAGACATGAGGGAGAAGGACAAGCTCTTCTACTTTGTCGACGGTCTTTCACGTGAAGCTGCAATGGAACTCCAAAGGAGAAGAGTCCAAAGCCTCACTGAAGCAGTGACTGCGGCAGAGCACCTTTGTGACTACAACATTGGTTTCCCTTCTAGCAAGAATTCATAGGGTGGTGTCTTGAATTCTTCTAGTGGGAGTGGCGGTCAGTCTAAAGGGAGTAAGTCCAAGAGTGGGGGAGAGAACAACAGTTCATCTGCAAGCTCCTAGGGATCCATATTACCTCGGGTTTCCAACACGAGCAAAAAGTCAAAGACCTTGTCATGTTTCTTATGCCGCAGACCACATAAAGTGGCTGATTGCCCATAGAAGTATGCCTTAAGTGCTCTACAAGCCAAAACACAAGAGAAGGGGCAAAAGGGCAATAAGTGCGATACTGAAGATTCTGACGCTGACGATGGGTCTTACGTCAGGATTGGGGCAATGCGAGTCCTAGACCCTTATGAGTAACTTCACTAACAACATGGAGCAGTAGGTCCCAATGGGGGTCTGCCACAATAAGCTTGGCAGGTTAGCAGAGTATCAACCAAGCATTTCTTTCATATGATCGCGACGAACGGAATGGTCTTTCACTTTGTGGGGTGCCACATCTAGTGGGATATTTTGAGCAAGGAAAATCTTTTGAAAGGAGCCTATCGGGAAGCCAGCGGGCTTTGTAAATATCCGAATAACCTTATGGTAGGAGATGCCAACCAACATTTTAAGATCGTGCATGCCAACCATCTAAGTGCCAGAGAGTGTGCTGTTAGGACAAGAGTGCCAACTCTTTGTTCAACCTTATTAGCTGGGGATAAGGGGACACCATCTGTGTGTTAAAATCAAATCCAACCATGTTTGAGGGTTCAAGAAGCTGCAGAGGTAGAAGAGTTCAACATCAACAACAACCTTGCAGAGACAAGCTGGAAGGAAGTCGGGGGAGGAGCTAAAGTGGAGCAAACTGAAGACTTTCTAAGAATCCAAGTCAGACCGAGGTGTTGAAGATAACTTGCTCATTAGCAAAGCTCATGTGGACAAGTAGAGAGATCGAGGGAGGAGCTCAACTAAAGCAGACTGAAGATGCTCGTGGAAGCTACATCAGACTGAATCGTCAATAAGGCCATTAACATTTTTCAAGTGGGGGAAAATGTCACAAGTCAGTCTTGTGAACCAAATGACCAAGCAAATGAGCTTCGATTGGGACAAAACTTGGCAAATAAATCAAGCATATGATGGAGCACTTATAGCCTAAATTTGGGATCAACCCAACTCGTGTACGATTTTTCCTAATTTTTCTCATTTTGGATTTTGCTTATAATTTTGACTAAGAAAACTTATCGAGTCTGAGTAGGAAAGTACATGGCTGTGATCCTTGTATTTTTATCTTTGTACCAGTGTATTTTAATAGCAAAATTCCACCTAAAGCTTGCCCAAAACCTCTTATGATAGCTCGAAAAAAGTATATCTACTCTTGCCATTTGGGGTTTGGTTCATAATGCTCTTTAGGGGGGGAGTGTCTGGTGACCTTGGTGGAAGCTTAGCACTAGCCTAGGGGATGGAATGTGCAGCTTGGTGCCTTCCTTACACATTTTCAACACTGTAATAAAAGATCATATTAATTAAAAAAGTAGCCCTTCTTCTATAAATCGTTTGTCCTGAATTTTACCGCTTTTGGCTGTATTTGTCCGCATGTGTCCAAATTGCATTTTATGCACCATTATTGCCTTTCTATATGTGTTGGTTGGCTTTATATGTTACTTATGTGCTTACAGTTGTCCCGATTGTACTATGCTTATATGTTTGGCTCGTTTATTCTAAGCTTGGTTGATGCATTAACCGGTAGGCTGGCTTATTCTTCAGGTGGTGAAGGTCTAAGCGCCGCACGTCCTGACTATTAAGTTGCCAGTTCGTGACACTGTCCAGGGATTGTTTTACGATGCCGTTTCCATTGTCTTTGCTCCGTATGGTCCAGAATGGAGGGTGCTCAGAAGGATTTTGACGGCTGAACTCTTCTCGACCAAGTCCTTGACGGCATTCGAGCCTCTTCGGAGGAAACAGGTCTTTATCTAATAATATTGTTTCTTAATTAATTAACTCTTTAAATTACCTGGTCTTAGGCTGGCATTTTGAAGAGTTATTTTATAGTTTTTATATGCAGTTGCTATTTTAACGATGCAATGGTATTTAATATATATCATGTTAAATGCTTTATTTTTTATTATATTTGAAATTTCGAATTTAAGAATATATATATATATATATATATATCTTACCATTTAAAGAAAAAAAGAATCACATGCAACTGAGAAATTTTCATTTGGATTAGATTTACATAAGTTATTGTATGGGGTCCATAAATTATGAAGACACGTCATATACAAGAATTTATATTTTGACTCGAGCAATCATGCATAACTTTTGACTGGGTATTTAAAGAATTTTTTTTCCCTTACATATTGGAGTGCCAGATAATGCTAATTTAAAAATTTTATATACATATGTATATAGCGAAAGCTTTTCTTCTCACAAATTTACAAAAATCATAAAGGGGCGAAACTGATAGGTATTATGTGGAAAATTAAAATCATTTCCCCGATATTTAATTTATCCTAACTAATTACTGCACATTCATTTTACTTTCTTTCAGAAATATACACTCACATTTTTCAATATTTCTAGACCAGGAATGATTATATGTTTAAAATAGAATAGAATGAAGGTTTATATACAAAAAGAAATGTTATTATATATTGCTAAAAATAAAAGAATTAATCAACACTTGTTGGTTTGAGTAACAAGAAGCTCAATATCTCTTAAGTGAGATATATAATGTAAACATTAATAAATATAATTGCAAAAAATATTAGTTAGTTATTAAGATCATAGTTTATATTTGCTCCACTAAACATATACTACTCTTTACACTATCATCAATGAATGAATGAATAAGTTATTTACATTTGTTAGACAAAGCTTTTTTGAATCAAATACAACTTTAAATATGATTCATAAATATTTTTATTATAAAAACATTTTAAGTAAATAAAAATTTAAATATAAAAATATAAATGGAATGAGAATATTAGATTCTCAATTTTTAAAAAAATATTTAGAAATTAAATTTTAATTGATTTATTAAAAATTTTTAATATTTTCTTGATATTATCTATTGTCTTTCTATTTGTTTGAAAATATTTTTTTAAATCAAATTCTTCCTTAAATAAGATTTACAAGCATTTTTATTGAAAATTTTTTAAATAAGTTAAAATTATTTTATTATTTTATTTTTATCAAAGAGATAGGTGAATTCATCAATATAAAAATAATAAAAAAATTATAAAAAAAGCAATAAAAATTATATATTAAATCATTTTACATAATTTTGTTACTTTTAAATTTAATTTTTTTCATTTGGGTGTAAAATTTGGAAAAATGTATATTAAAATACAATGATATAGAAACACCGAAGAAATGATACGACTTTAATTAATCAAATGATAACATATATGTCTAAATTAATTTGATTTATCTAAAATTGAAAATCAATTATATTATTAGTGAATACAAGGATGTTATATTATTTAAAAAAATAAACGTAATTAAAATTTTGACAAAAAGTTAAAAAATTAGAATTTTGTACAACATAATAATATATAAGTGAGTAATGATATAAAATCTATTTATCAATTTAAGTTCAACTAACTTTATAACTTAAATAAAGCTATAAAGGTAAATAGCATATTTTTAAATATATAGAATGAACCAATAATTATGGCACATTTTAAATAAAATTCATTAATTATGTAATGTATAGTTAGAAAAAAAAAAGTGCATGCAACTTTTTCGTCTCAAGAAAGATAAAAAAGTGAATGGAATTTAGATCTAATTATAATAATTTTATTCATTGATATGAAAATAGTGTAATATTAACAATTCTTTGTTTATTTCCAAATAAGAAATATTAGGATTATGTTCAAAGAATTTAGTAGATATTGAGTTTGAAAAAGTGGTGTTATTTATTAAGTACTAAATAATATTTTTAAATATAAATTATATTTTTAGTAAGAATAGTATTACTGTTAAATACTCATTTTTTTCATTCCATTTCTATGTTATTTTCATATATTAAACATAATAATAATGAAAATATTTTTTCTATTTTGTTATCATTCTTTTTTTATTTCATCATACTAAATGCAACATAAATATACTTTCTTTTTTTCATTATTTTTTACTATTATATAATTGTATAAATTATGTCAAAATAAAGTTTAAAAAAAAGACACATAATTCATATTTTAAGATTTTATTTTTTTAATAAATTAGATAATGTATTTTAATATATAAATAAATTATTATTTTTAAAATTTTATTATTATTTTATTAAATGGTAGCCCCTACGTAGCACAGGCTTCATTTACTAGTTACATTAAACCTAACAAGAGGTAAGTGTAATCCAACTTAATTTAAGTTATAATGTAGACTCTCTTAATTTCTTTCTTTATTATGCTTGTGCATGCATATGAAGCAAGTCTATGGCTCTCTCAAGGAACTCTATTCAATATCTTTATCAAAGGGTTCTGTTAAAATAGCAGATTCTTCATTTGTTACCTTAGGCAACCTTGTGAGCAATCTTGTGTTTTCGGATAGCCTCTTCCACAACTCAAAGAACGAAAGTGACATGAAACGGATTTTTGTGGAGATGATAGAAATTATTGGTACTCCAAATATTGCAGATTTAATCCCGATACTCAAACCATTAGATCCTCAAGGCTTGAAAAGGAAACTTAATAAATTGTTTAAGAAAGTGGACAGTTTTTATGAAGAGCTTATTGATAAAAGATTGGAAGAGAAGGAGGAAAAGGAGAAGAAGAAAGTCAGTGAGAATGATGATGGGAGAAAGGATATGTTAGATGTGCTGTTAGAATATAGAAGTGATAACGAAGATGATGGATTCAAGAGGCTTCCTCGAAATGTCATCAAAGGAATGCTAAATGTAAGTCAACTTACCTGTCCCTTTTTGTGTTTTACCCTTTGAAGCATATATTTATATACACACTTGCATCATTATCCATAAGTTTTTACATGATGTGATATTATCTATCCAATCTTTGAAATCATAAATAGTATGTTTGGATAAAAGAAAATGAATGAAAAGAACGGGAATGTTATTGAATAACTTTTTTCTTATTTGAGAATTCTATTAAGGAAGAGAAAGAAATTGAAGATTATGATTGATTTTTCAAATTTCTTCAACATCTTTTAATACAAGTACTTTTGTGCTCCTTCAATTTAAATTTTTTTTAAAAAATTTTTTAAATATTCAAATAAAAAATAAAGGTCATTTCTTAACCATTCATTCTTATCCCCTTCTCTTTCATTCTTTCTTGTTATCTTCCATTCCATTTCTTTTCTCTCTTAACTCCAAACATACAGAAATAAATACTTAATGTCAGTCAGCAGATTCCATAAAAATAAATTGTTTAAATAAGGCATTAATAATATGTCTGAAATAATTGCTAATAAAGTTGAAGGCTGTTTTATTGTTCCAATTTACTCAAGAGTCACGACCGGTAGATGAGTTTGAAGTATGGGATTAGTTATACAATAGAGGTTCAATTTTTATAAATTGCAAAACTGAATTAATGAAAACAAAACATTTTTTTCATTTTAATCATAGCAAGATGTTACATAGTTTTATAAATCTTTAATCTTTATATCATGTTAACCTGTTTACTCTATGATATAATTAAACATTTCATATATATAACATGAAATTCGTTACAATCATTAAACCTAAATATATTTCTGGTGCATAATCAATATTCGTGCAAACCCTAGCAGAAGACGCACGACAACAAAATATGAAACTTACATCAATTATAAACTAATGCAATATACAAATTAATATGTTAATTATCTACACTGGTTGAATTTTTATGAGATAATCTTCATTATTAAAGTATTTTTACTTTTAAAAATTTTAAGTACATAGGTAAAAGAATCGAACACAAACGAATTATCCATACAAGTAATTCTTTAAATGAAGGAATCGAAATGAATGCAATCAAAATTCATGTATTTAAAATTCTTTCATATTTTTAAATTTGCCATCCAAAAACAACTAAGTCTTGCTCAGTTTTGCAAATTGACATGTGTAAACTCTATTCTCCTATAATTGCCCTAAGCATGTACCAGTCAGAAGCAGAAAAATCGAAAATTTAAACCTCTAAATCCCTTTCTCAAAATAGCACTAGTTAATAACGACTGTACATCTCTTGCTTGGCTAACCAACTGAAGTTTCTCTCACTTTCTCTTTCTTTTTTCATAAAAAAATTTTACAGGAAACATTCATTGGAGGTACAATCACATCCTCAAGCACAATTGAATGGGCCATCACTGAAGATCTAAAAAACCGTAATGTTTATTGCAAAGCGCTGTCAGAACTCAACCAGGCGGTGGGTAAAGATCGATTTGTCGAAGAGACTGATATAAACAATCTAACTTACTTTCAAGCAACTATAAAAGAAGTATTCCGTCTTCATCCACCAATTCCACTTCTAGTACCCCGTCGTGCAAACGAAGCCTGCCAAGTTGAGGGCCACAGTGTGCCCAAGCATTGCATAGTTTATGTGAACGTTTGGGGTATTGGGAGAGACCCTAGGATTTGGGAGAAACCTCTTGAATTTAGGCCAGAAAGATTTATAGAATCAAACATTGATGTGAAAGGACAGGACTTTAACTTGTTGCCATTTGGGACAGGAAGAAGGTCATGCGCGGGAATGCCTCTAGGTCATCGCATGGTGCATTTTTATGTGGCTTCTTTGTTGCATGCGTTTGAGTGGGACTTTCCAAATGAGTGCTTGGATGACATGAGTGATAAAGTCGGACTAACTATTCAGAAAGGGATGAGTCTTGTGGGCATTCCCAAACCTCGCCTGGTGGAGTCGGTTTATTGCTAATTTACTCGTTGGGGGGTCTTTATTATTGGCATAGTGTACACTAGTTATCTTTCTATGGTATGTGTGATATGTGTATTAAGGAACTTGATATGTGCATCTGATATTTGTCTTTCTATTTTTTTCTTTTTTAATTTTAGATTCAAACTTAAGATTTTATGTGTGTTTTGTCACACACATTAACTATAAAAAAAAGGGTTCGTTTATGATATTCATGGCAAATTTGTGAGTATCAAAGAGTATTGTAAGGAAAAGGAGATCTAAGCCATTCGATTGTTTAACATTTGATGTATGACATCTGACTAATAAAACTTGTGAGCGGCTGAGGAAGGATCATAGCCTTATATAGCTATTACTTGGGGGATTTGATGCTTTTCATATGACAAAGTTCAACATCAAGGAAGCATTTAGAGGAAGACTGTCGCCGTCACTAGGTTTGATGTCGCAAGCAGTAGCTTGTCATCATTATCATGAACGTTTGCGTTCAAAGCCAGACAGCTGCCAGCGTTGATAGAGATGTAATTATTACCTCTCATCCTAAAACTTTCTTCCTTAACATTAATGAACTACATCTAATTTCTCTGAAAAACCATTGCCCATTTGCTATTAGAGCTCCCCCCCCCCCCACTTTCTTTTCTGATTGTTTTCCTTTATCCACTTTCAATTCTCATTTGAGTTGGACTGTAATCTATGAGCATGGTTGGCTTCTAATTTTGTGACTCCTAATTATTGTTTTCGTTTAATGTGGGATTGTATGCAGCTGATTGTTAATAGCCGGAAACCAAATAGGACACTTACTTACCAATTCTTTTAGGTACATGCCCAAAGGAGTCCTGTCCATACACATCCGCATCCAGTAGTAATAACTTTGATAAACTTGGATAAAAACTTTTCCAAACTCAAGTAGTAACTTCATAATATAAGAAATTCATAATATTTCCCACTTCTCATTAGAAAAAATTACTACCTGAGTTCAGAGTTTGTTACAATCTAAATTTAAGAAAGCTATTGTTGGGACATGTTTGTGTGTGAAATGTCTCTAGATTTTTTCCTTAACTTAGGTCAAATATCACTTTAATTCTTTCGTATTAAGAATTTATGTTAGGGAATTATTTTTTTCTGTTATCATTGATTTTATTGGTTTTGTTGGTGCTTGAATAGTATTCATCAATTTGTATTCTTTGATTGTGCTCAATGGAAGGGTCTTTATGCATGTATTAATTGCCTCATACTCCCATTTGTTCATAAAATTAGCTGCACATGTGTTAGAAGGATGAACAGACCTAGAAACGTGCCGCTTACACGCCCTTTCAATTTATTACTATCTAGGTTAGTGAAGTTAATATATCATTTTAGAAGAGTTATTACCTAGGTTCGCTTAGAAGTGTAGACCAAATGAACTATCATAACAGATGCCACACTTCAATTGATAGCTATTGTTTATTAGGAATTCAAACCTATTTGAAGAGAAAAACTCTATCATAATTTTTTAGATGCAATGAAGTTTGTAATACAAATATGACAATGTGCGCATCTTTACCGCACGCCAAAACTATGATAATGTTTGTTGTGATCCTTTTGTATAATTTTATGCTTGACTTCATGCTTGATATATTGACCAATTTATATACCCATGCTTTTCACAATTTTCCTATTACAAACTTATTATTTTGTTCCTTATAAACTATATCGGTCAAAATATTTCACCCTTGTTGCTTTCTATCATGCGGCAGATGCAAAAAGGAGCATGATTCTAAGTCAATTTATAGTCAATCTTATGATCATACCCATCATCAAGCAAGGGATTAATATTGGAAATTTTTGGGCATGTTGGTATAGTCCAAAACTTTCATAAGCCATGCAACATAAATGTATCATGACTGAACTTCTGGACCATCACTATTGGCATAAAGACATTAAGCGAACATCTTTACAAGCTTTTTTAAAATAAATTAATTCCTGCAGTCAATTCCACTTTTGAAAACATGCATGATGCAAAAATACAAGGTTAAAAATCCACCAAAGTTTTTTTTTCAAAGCATTGTCAAGTCAAAAAATAGTTTCCCTTCACTGATGGGGTTAAATTCTTTATAACCCAATAGTTAAAATATTGTCTTTAAATAAGACATGCTATTCCATTTCATTACCAAAAACAACTTTTCATAATAAATGATATAGATGTAATATTTTTCAATAAAAGGAAACTTTACTTAAGAAGTTTATATAGGCAAACATACTAAAAATCTTGTAGCATAAAGGTTTTATATTACCTTCAGGAAAATAAAAACATGGAATAATGCTTTTTCTTTCTTTCTAAGGGAGAATCTCGAAATCATGATATAGTTGTTTCTTTGAAGTCAAATCTAAATCATGATGAGTTTATGAAACCTTAGAGAAGTGATTTCAAATTTTTTTTTTGAAAATAATTATTTCACTTCTAGCAAGGTCTCAAATAAATAGGTTTACAAAAAACTAATTTTATCAAACTTGAAACAATTTTGTTGACATATTTTAAAAAAATTATTAAAAAGGAAACTTCGAGGGGCTCTCAAATTTTGTGGAAAGGCTAAGTGTATTTTTTTCCTAAAAACAAAAATTCAAACCATGAAACAAGCACAATAAAACATGACTAGAAAGTAAAACTCAATGAATTAATTAATCCTATCTAATTTTTTTAAAATACTTTGGAGATAATGTTAAGTTCAAAAATTGAATTTCTTTCTTGGAAAATCTAAATAAATAAGTCATATATTCATTTTAGAAAAATCAATTACCTTTGTTTCCAAAGAAATCACTATTCCATCTATTTCTTTTGAAATTTTTCAAAAGCCTTTGCTGGTTTTGTATTCCAAAATGTTCCTTGTCTATTTTACAAAAATGCCAAACAAGCAAGCTATGTGATAATGTATGTCATATATTACACTAAATGGTCAATTACTTTGTACAACAGTTCCTAAGCTATACTCTTACCAAAATTTATATACAAATATTTACAAAAATGGGATTAGAGTAGTAATGGATAACAAAATTAGGAAAAATGGTCAGTTATCACTTCAAGTAACTATATAGTAATAGCTTCTCATTAGCTTCATAGCCACCTAGATTTTCGAAGAAAAGGCTATAAGATGATAAAGTGTTTTTTGAGTCACTAAAAAGTATGCTATAAGATGGTATGGCATTAAAAAGGCTAACCAATAATGTAGGTGGTGCTACTTAAGGTGGTGCTATGAGTGAGATAGATAGCAAAACTAAAACCAAAGAAGTGTATGGTACATGATCATACTCCAACATTGTTGCATCTCCCACCTTGATAATATGATCATCATGAAAGGAATGATCTATGGCTACTAGAAACCCACCACCAAATGAAGGACTCTTTGAATATGGCCTAGTAGGATCAAATGGCAAGGTTGCAACCCACACAATTTGCATCCTAGCCATGTGATGAATACTAGTCCTATCTACCATTATGGTGAAATGGAACTCTAAACTAAATGTACTAACTTGAGTATGATACGTTTTCTACCACACATTAGTAATTTCAATCAACATCTTTAGCAAGAGTACCCAAAAAACATGTCCATAAGTAAAGTGAGTAATAAAACTATTCAATAAGATAGATATTACACTAATTTTCTAACATGTTTTAGTCAATAAAACTAGTTATATAAAAGATATGTACTAACATTTCTTTACCAAAAATGTAATTCCTAGTTCATTGTGCACACTAAATCATTTATATTAAAGCAATTTAGTTATATAATCAATTTATGCATAATATTAATATTTTAAACAATTAGTAAATGATATGGAGACATAAGGGTTCCTCCTTGTTACTCTAAGTTAGCCTTATCCTACACATATCCTAACCTATCTCTCTAAAGTAAACCTTATCACACATATCCTTTCATTGCAACTTGAAAGTTAGGGCACCAAGCCAATCCCAAAACTCTCCACAAGATTTCGCATAATTATGTCACACTTCACATACAATATCCAAGCTATGATATCATACACAAAATTAAAGCCCAAATTCAATATATAACTATCATTCCATATAAGATATGAAGCCAATTTCAACATTAAGCTCTAAATAGCCTATCTTACATATAACAAAGTAAGTTCAAAATTCCAACTATAGCCATAATCACAATATAACATGAAAAAAGTCTAGCAAGAAGAAATCATAATTACCTTGTCAAAATCTTAGTGACCACAAGTAGTATTAATGCTTCCATTTTGTATACTAGACACTATTTCACTTCCTCAAAAACTTAATAGCCTCTAATCTTTCTCATAAGCTTTAATCATAAATACTTTTTTCATACAAGTATATTAGTGTTTATAAATTATGTTGAATAATTAACATTCTCACTACTTAAGTGGTAATGATATATTCCTAGATATCACTCACTATCTATCAGACTAAAATAGGATTTTAGATCACTACTAATGTAATGTAAACCTATAGGTTCACTCATAAAAATCATGTCAAATAGTATAATTAGGAATTCTTAGTATCCTACTTGTGATAGGCTCAATATGATTGGGCTTGACTAAATAAAAGCACAATATGATTAAGTCATAATTAGGAAACACTAGATATGAGCTAGTTACTAACCAAAGTTATGTTTAAGCCTAATCAATATCAAACCTAATTTTTCCTTCTTTAGATAATTCTAGTATTTTTATTTATGAAATAAAATAAATTAGGCAAATAATAATATCTGACTAATATTAGTCAAATCCTTTTAAAAGGAAATATCTAAATGAGATATTTATATATTTCTTTTAAAAGGAAAATATGTATCATATGATTTGATATATATCTAACAATATTAGAAAAAAATATACAAATATTATCTGAGATAGAGAGTATCATGAGGTTACTAAGAGTGTGATCCAAAACTAGAAAAATCCTAGCAATTAGCACTATGTTGAGAGAGAGAGAGAGAGTGAGTGATCCTATTTGATTAAATTAGAGAATTCAACTGCCTGAATGAATACCATAAAGACGTTGCCCTTTCAGACAATATTTGTGATTCGTGACAATCTTCTTCGCATATTTGTGATCAACCATTCGTGCATTCATGATTGGTATCATTCAAACATTGGTGATTAGATTGTTCATTAAGAAATAAAATTAGATTTTTCTATAGTAAATGTTTTTCATGGAACAAAGGTATAAATACTAACACTGATTTATATTTCTTTTTCTTAGATCATTAGTAGGTTTTAAAGTAAATTTAAAATTTATCGCCTACGCTATTTAATGTGAAACCTAATAACTTTAACAACTAATATTGTAAATCAAAATACATATATTTTAAATAAAAAATTGACATCTTAAAAAAAATACTAATCAGAAAGAACCAATTATAGAAGTTTTTATACAAAGTTTATGAATCTCTTTTTACATATCAAGATATAAGTTACAATAAGTTATTTATGACCAAGCTAACTATTAGCAACTAATTTACCATAACTTAATTAATTACAATCACTAGTAATATTTGGGAGCACCCAAAGACATTCATTGTGGTTCAGTTCTACTCAAGAAGAAGTATCTTGCCCAAAACTCTCTAATCTTATCAAGTTGTCGTCCAATGTATGGCTTAGACATCTTCTTGAAGCATTGTGATTTGTACATAATTAATATGTTAATATTAAGACCAATTTATTTAATTAATCTAGAATGTGATAAGTTATAAATATGCAATAATTACTTTATGAGGGAGTTTATGAGCAAATAACAAATCGTGCATGACATAATAGCTATACTCCACATTTTCGAGCTATTTTGGGCACTTTAATAAAATTAGAGGTTTGTTTAATCCCATTGATGCACAATCTTCTAAACCAAATATGATACAATTTAACTATTAACAACATACTTGCACTTTTTCCTATTTGAAACAACTGCCTATTGCAGGCCCTACTCATAAGCTATAGTTAGACCTCTATTCAATGAAATCTTCATTGTGGATTGCACATCTCCTAACAAATGAACCATCCAATAGATAACCCTACTCCTTAATATTATTTTGGCAAGCATCTAATAGCAACTATAATATAATGTAATAACTAAGCTATCAAAATCTATTTAAGAAAAAAATGTCACACCTGATGCATAAGTGAGACTTATCCTTTAGGGTATGGTTTAAAGTTATATGTTTTCTTAGACCCACATAGTAAAGTCTTGATGATGTACTCTTATCTTTTAGCGTTATTCAACATAAATTACATATCAAGTTGATATCATACATAACATTTGTCGATGAGAAGATGTCATAGCAACACCTATAGAAGGATTGACATGAGCCAATGTCATGATCCAATTTTAGATCATCATAACTAATGAAAAGATATCAATTAGATATCTTTACAAACCTTTTTAAATTGACTAATAAACTTATTGAAAATTGGCATGATGTAGAAATACAAGGTTGGAAAATTCATAAATATTTTTTTCAACTCCATGTAACATCTTATATACATTAAGACAAAAAATAATCTTCCTTAATTATGAAGTTCAATTTTTTTAATACGGGCTTAATGGTAACTATTAAAATTAATAGATAAAACCTTATCCAAAAAGCATTAATTGAAAATTTATTTTCTTTTATCATCAGAAGTATAAAAAAAAACTTATTTCCTCTTTTCTTTCTTTCTAATGTGACCTTTAAAATCGTAAATATAATAATTTCTTTTGAAGTCAAAGTCCAAGTTAAACAGAATGAGTTTTCTTTTTTAATTAGGAAATTATTGAAACATAATAAATTTATAAAATAGTAATTAAGTGATTTTAGAAAAATATGTTTTTATTAGAAAATAAGTACTACTCTTGCAGTATTATCTTAACAAATAATTTTCCAAGAATTATTTTCAAAAAAATGACTTGTCAAATAGAAAATTAGAAAAACTAAAAATGGATCTATGAAACATTGTCTACAATACTGTTTTCTCAAGAAACCAGAGAACCCTTAAAGGATTATTTTTTTGAATCACAAAAAATAATTAAGTTTCCTTGTAAAAATAAAAGTTCAAACCATGAAATAAATATAATAGAATAGAACCAAGTTAGTCAAAAGATCCTATTTTCCATTAAAATACTTTTAAGATAACATCAAATTCAAAAATCAAGCTAGAAGTATCCTTTACCAAAACAAATCCCTCTTTTAAGCACATAAATATCTATTATTTTAATAAATATTTTCAAATCTAGCAATAAAGATGTATCTTTGATGTAGACAAAAACTATTTTTTCACTTTTGAAATTCTATATAGCTAACTTGCTATACAAAATTATTTTTGTAAAGACCATGAAACAATCAAAATAATATCAAAGCCATATATGTACAATAACATGCATCACATATTCTTAATTATACAAAAAATACTTGGGTTAAGAAATAATCCAATTGTTAAATTCATAAAATAATTATATAGATATGCAGTGAGTTAAATAATTTTAAAAATAGATAAACATGACAATTATCAGCAAATCAACTATCAATGGAGTCCATTTTAAAATCAAGGGTAATAGGGTCTTCATATGCTACTAAGCATGGTAAATTATCTACTACTGCTAGTGGTGTGTTTGGTAATGTTAGTGTAAGCACTTTTACTAATGCATCATGGACTAAAGCAAAATTCATGGCATAATTAATTTCAGATTGGCGTACATCTATATTCGTGCAAAAATAACATTCAAATTTGAACCTCCCATGAGCAATTTTATAATTATGCTAACAAATATCAACAATTTTAAAGGATATCATTAAGGATAAATTTTTTGAAAAACATATCCACAGGTAAAGTGAGTAATAAAACTACTTAAAGAGACAATTATCGCATAAATTTTATAATTAACTTTAATCCTGATAACATTTATAAATAAGGCATATATTAAAAGCCTTTACTTACCAAAAATATATTTCTCATTAGGCAATTCTGCATACTACATTATTAAACACTTAGGCAAAATATAATTTAGTCACATGATTCAATCATAACACAATATAAACAATAACATAACTATCAAATGGCATGAAGGCATGAAAGATTCTTTATTGTTACTCTAAGCTAACTTTATCCCACATGTATCCTAACCTAGCTATCAAATTATATAATATAGCTATCCAATTTTATAATTAACTTCAATCCTAATGACATTTACAAATAAGGTATATATTAAAAACCTTTTGTTACTAAAAAAATATTTCTCATTAGGAAATTTTGCATACTACATTATTAAACACTTAGGTAAAATATAATTTAGTCACATGATTCAATCATAAATCAATCCTAACACAATATAAACAATAACGTAGCTATCAAATAGCATAGAGACATGAAAGATTCCACCTTATTGCTCCAAGCTAACTTTATTCTACAAATATCCTAACATTTTCCTTTCAAAGTCAACCTTATCCCATTCGACCTTTCGTGTAACTCAAAAGTTGAGGCACAAGCTCAAACCCTAAAACCCTTCATAAAGTCTCATATCATGTAAATATGTCACACATCACATATACCATTGAAACCAATAATGTTAGATACACCATATAGCCACAGTTTCACATATGGCATAAAGCTAATTTCATATAGGGCTCTTACTAGCCTATTTCACATAAATAGGGCAAGGTCAAAATGTCATTCAAAGCTATAACTCAAATATAACAAAATACATTATCTAGCAAAAAATATATATAATTATCTTGTCACTTTACTAGTGACCATACAAAGTATTTGAACTTCCATTTCCACATGCTAAATATCAAGTCACATATCCATGCAAGAGTTTACTATCATTCACAAATAGCTTTTCATATAACCTCATTAATACATATACAATTCATAAAATAATTCATGCCACAATTCATGCACTAGTTATACAATAGGTTTATAACTCATTATATAGCTTATGAAGTAGTATCTTTTCTTTTTTTACAAAATGCTTTTAAGTCAATTATTATTTGCAGCCATGTGTCATCAATCAATCACAATATTAATTGTAAAATTGATATAACATTTGATTTTTACAATAAAAATTAGAGCTTTACAACTTGGATTGTTCAAATTCCATAATTCCAAATTCAAATAAATTCAACTCTATTTTGTATATAACATTTTAACAAGTAAGGAAACTATTTTTTCCCTATTAAGTTAGGATTATTGAAGTATTAGCAGTGTAAAAATTACCTAAAACAATCTTACACTAATACCAACTAGTTAAGAAAACAAGCACTAATATTTATTAGATTGTAGTAAGCATCTCAAGCTTGTAAATATCAATTGAAATACCACCTTTTCTTCAATTTTTTCTAAAAATTTCTAGAATTGAAAATCAACATTTTCATGCCCAAAACATGATATACAAGTTATTCATGCTCCAACTATCAAAATACCTTAAAAGGAACATACTTAGCTTCAAAGTTCTACTTTAATGTGCAAACCTTTATGAAAATTTCTAAAAATTTTCATAATGGAAATAATGGTATAAAAGATCATTTTTCAATCTTTTCCATGCTTAAAATATGTTACACTACTTATTTCAAGCAACTATTAAGTCCCTCCAAAAAAAGCAACACCTTTCCAAGAAAATTCATCTTTTGATATAATTTTTAGTAAAAAAATATAAAATTTTCTAGCCTTATTTCAAATAGGTTGAACATCATGTACAAACTACATTTAGCCATAAAACAAGTTACATAGATAACCTTTACATCTAACTATCAAAATTGCTCAAAGTGAGCACCTTTAATTTTGAGAATTTTTTTTTAAAAAATAAGCTTTGATAAAAAAAATTAATGAAAAACTATAAAAATTAAAAATAAACTTTAAAATTCATTTTTGAACTTTCTCCCTACTCAAAATAAGTTATACAAATTATCCTTACACCCAATTATCAAAACAATTCAAAAAAAGGTACACTTGATTTGGAAATTTCATTTTAAATATCAAATTTTAATAGAATTTCTCAAAATTTTCCAAAATCAATTAAGCTCAAAACAAGTTATATAAATTATTCACAACTTAAACTACCAAAATAGTTAACAAAAAGGCATGTTTGAGTTGAAAATTCCATATTAAACTGCAAAACTCTCCAAAATTTTTTGGAAAATTTTAGAATAAAACTTGAGGTTTAAAATATTATTTTTTACTCCTTTTTATATTATAAACAAGCTGTAAGGGTTAGCTAAACAATTACTAATCAAAATAGTTCATAAAAAATTTACTACTTGAAATGATTATTTTAAAAATAGTTTTTTGCATTATTTCATAAGATTTAAAACATGTTTTTAAATATATTCTTGCCATAAAATTTTAATATAGATGCTTAATAACATTAATTAATTACTTAATTAGTTTAAAACATATTATAATAAGTTTTTCTCATAAAAATAGAATTTTTCTTCCACAAAACAATAAAGAACCTGTGAACTACACATTTCTATTTCAAAATGATTTTAGCTTGAAAATTTTGATATAATTATTCTAAAACATTCATATCAGAGTCTAGTTTAGTGTTTTCTTAATTTAACATGAAAAATAAAGCTTTTTCCCTTAAATCTTAGCAAAACCCATGAGCCTCCAAGAGTAAAACCAATCCTAATTCTATTTTCAAATCTTGATATTCATACATTCTATCATCCTTATTTTAGAGCAGAACATGAGATAACATCTTTTAAGTATTAAAAATAGAATTTTACCCAAGCATAAAACCTAAGAGCTTCATCTTACTCTTTCTTATTTTCTTTTTCTTCCATTTTCATGTAAAATCATGTTTTCAAAACTTTACTTCCTTAAGGAAATCACTTTCAAAATTAAAAACTTTTTAACTAATTTGCCATGATAGTTATTTCTTCAATACACCATCAACCACAGATCAAGAACAACATATATATATATATAATATAAACATCATCAAAAAGAAAACTAAGAAAAAAAAGAATGGGTCTTTATTCACTCAAAGATGCTTGTAAAACTTGTTCCCTTTACCTAAAATTCAAAATATAGCATTAAAATAATATAAAGTTAGTGAAAAATCTAAAAAAGAGAAACTTTAAAAAAAGATTAATTAATGGAAATTTTAAGCTTATAACTTTTATAGATTATTAAGGACACTTCAATCTCTAATAATCTCTCAAAAAATTTTAAGGAACTAATGGATATTTACTAAAATTTAGCCAAAATACTCAATAATAGCACTTTTTCTCTCTAATTCTCTCTTTAGCCATGAGCTCTTCTTAGTGTGGGAGAAAATGAATTGTGCTTGACTATTTATAAAAAGATTTGGAGTGACCTCTAAGTAAATGACATCATGCTTGCATCATCAAGATGACATCATCTTGCTTATCTAGGGCTTGTATCATCGATGAATATTTCATATTCTTTCTTTATGCCTAAGTCTCATTATAAAATCCTTAATCAATTTTTTAATTACTAATAAATCCTAAACTAATTGAGAATTACTCTAGTGTGTCAAAATCAAGTCGTATTACTTTGAAGCCTTTAAACTAAATCAAATTCTCTTGTTTCTTCCTAGTGGCCATCCATTCCTTTAAGATATGCCTAAAATTACAATTTTACCAACTTGGAATTATTTTAAAATGCTCTTGAGTAAAAATATTAAATTACTTTCAAACTTTATTAACCTTGAATCTTGAATAACTTGTAAATTTGTTCTAATTATCCATGAAAAATTTTATAAAATTTCTATTACTAAAATTCATTTTACTTCCTTTATAATTATTAAGATATATCCACTTATTTTTCATAAACTCTTTTAATTTTCTCAATTTTTCTAAAATAATTTCCAAATAAATTTTTATCCACTATCATCAATACTTTTGTCAATATAAATGAGTAATTCTACTAATTACCTATTCTCAAACACCTTCCAATTCCATTTTGTCAATCTTTGTCTATTGGATTTTTTTACAAGTATTACAGCTAAACTTATATTCAAATAATAGTTTAATTACTTTGTGTTTGATTAAAGAAGATAGCATAAACTTATATAATCCAAAATTAGATACAAATTATATTAGCCTCATTGAATTTCAATAGCTACTCGATATGAGCTTTTTCAATGAAAAAATTTTCTAATCCTACCACTACCTTGCTAATCAAGAACACATTTAGGCCTCCTTATCATATGAGCTATCAAGTTTTAAGGTTAAGGATAACATTTACCTCATGTATGATATTCAAATTTTCTTCTATCATAATGGTTAGTGCATTAAGTGCTGGCATGTCCTCCTTACCAATCACAAAAGAGGTCAGCTCACCTATTAATCATGAGCTTGCCCAGCTAGTTTTATACTAATCATAGAAGTTAGCTCATCCATAGAAGTAACGAACCAATGAGCTAGCTGGATAGACATCACAAAACTTATAGTTGCAATATGTTAGCTAACTATCGACTCCTATAGGATACGAAGCAGCTTGACCTACTGCTACAACTACTACCACATAAGTTATTGCACCACAAATGCTACTCCTCCATCTGCTTTATCCTTGCATCAAAGCTCATATTAAGTTGCAATGTCACTTTATAGGTAACCTTCACTTCAAGGAGCACTAAGTTAATGCTCAAACGTCTCATTGGACAGTGCTTAATGGGTCAAAGACTTCTTATAGCTAGCACCACATCCAATAACCCGAAAATGTTCTTTAGTTCATAAAGTTATGATCAAGGTGACATTCTTCCTAACTAGTTGAAACTCACCTTGGAAAGCTTGTTGTGTGAAAGTGTTTTATAGTATTTAACAAATAATAAATAATTAGAATTAACTCAAGTTGATTGAAATGGAAGCTTTAAAATCAAACAACATATTTTGGTACAAATCTTAACACATATAATTCTCTCCTCAATGACTTAACTTTTTAGGTTCATGTATTGCCCTTACTTATTTACTTTCCCTCACTTCTATAACTTTACACAAGAAATGGAAGAACCTTTACATCCATACAATTAACTACTACACACCTCTCAGTTAACAAGTCTTTTTACAGCATCTTATAACCTTCTAGGAAAGCTCATGTGGATATTTATTCCTCCTTCCTTTCTCCTAATTGTATTTACTTAATTCCTATTAACCAAAGAACATGTTAGTTTATAAGTACAAATATACAAATAGGATATGGCAATGAATTAAATGGTAAAATATAAAAAAATTAGCCTTGAAAGGCTCATTCTCATATTATTTCTAGAATTTCTTTTATAATTCTAGGTTAATGTAGTTCTATTACTGCATTAAGTCATTTTTTTTTACATTATCATGATTGATGTATTCCTACCTTAAAGTTGACTAAAAATCCTTCCACAAGGTTTCCATATGCAATAATATTTTTCTATGTATCAAATCTATGTTTGGAATATTGAAGGATTTTTATAAGAAAAAACACACATGTAAGATTAAATTATATGCATATTACAAATTTAATTTTTCATATTTATAGTATAAAACTATCCAAATCAAGTATACATACCAAGACCTCCTCCCAATTATTATCATTCAATCCTGAAGGAATTTTCTTCTAATGAAGAACAACTATTAATACTTTAAATTGTACTATTACTCTAACATTCTTGACATATTAGTTAATATTTTCTCCATCCAACTGCCATTTCTCATAAAATTTAATATGTAATTTCTCACCCCTAGACAAAGCTTTGGTAATGCCCTTCAAAATTGTGGGACCCCTTATGTTTCTTTTGATAGGGCCAATTACCTCTTAAGAAAGATCCATATTCTAAATTCAGAAAAAAAAATCTAATAAGTTATAGTTGACAATGATGAACAAAGTAGCAAATATAAGATTAGTCTTTATAACAAATGTTGCACTAAATTATATAGCAAAACATATAACTTCCATGACAAGCAACTAAATGAAAATTACATTATTCATCACAAACTCCTCCACTAATTTATGTGACTATGGAGCAAACTAGAATCATTGAAATATATGATAAATCTAACTCCTTAAAAAGACACAATAGTATACAATGGTAAAGGCATCAAGTAAAAAAGATAAAGATATCACCACCAAATAGAGCAACTATAACCATATATCTTGAATGCAACTAAATCTCAAAAATATCACCAAACACAACATATAATATAATTCTAAACTTAACAATGATCAAGGCTCTTGTAATGTCACTATACATAAACATACACATCCTAACTAGATAAAGCCAAAGTTAATCACCTCACAACATATAACATAACAAAAATGAGAGAGGAAAATATACTTGAAAAATTTGTTGATAACTAAAATGATTACATAGCTAACTTTAAGTATAGAAGAAACATGACAAAGGGTTTGGAACTCACTGGGGAAATTTTATTGGTGGAGATGATGTGGGAAAGTGAGTTTTAAAAGGCAAAATTGATAGAAAACAAAGGAACAAATGAAAGTTTTGAAAAAAAATTACAAATCGATGGCTTAATTGACAGTTGACATATTAAATAAATGATATTGGGTTAATAGAAAACACACATATAAAGTTATTCAATTTACTAAAATTCCATTAAATAATCAATTTCAATGTCAATTATTTAAGACACCGATGTCTTGAGATCTTTGCCCTTTTCAAATATAATGGTTCACATTCACTTTCGATGTCAAATATACACAAATCAAGATATTAATATCATTTATATTTTCAAACATGTTAACCACAATGAAAAGATGTTGATTTTTAATTTAACTGTTATCTTAAGTTTGCAAGTAAATTTCAACAATGCCATCAAATAACTATAAACATCAATTTTTAAACCATCATTTTATTTATCTAAATAATTTCAAAAATATCATTGTATTGATATAGACATTAATTTTTCTTATAAATGATACCTATTGGTCATTGTAGAATTGCAATTTTGTAATAATACTTGTGAAGCTTATTAAATAAAAGCTTATAAACAATTACCTTTTACCATGTCAAATACTTCAAAAAAACTAACTTTCTAACTAAATCAATAAGTTAAAAATTAGCTTATTTTTTGTGCAAAACACATAAATAATATTATGCATTAATTTTTAAAAATTATTTATATATTTAATATTTAAGAAGATAATAACAGTAGAATTTAAAAATAAAATAATTTTTATTTGCTATAGATTATTTTGATCATTTTTATAAATTAAAATAGTTTTTTATTTTACAAACATTAATGTAATGATGAAGTATTGAAATTTTTTTTATATAAAATGAATATAATTCATTAAATCAAAATGCAATTTTTTTCAATTCACAAAAAATTATTAATCAAATTGAACTATTATAAAATAAATAACAAATATAATTATACTTTTGTAATTTTTTGTATCAATTTTTTATATTACAAACAATGAATTATTATTTTAGAGGGATATTATTATATAATTTAGTCATTAAATAATTATTTTTTACTTGTTATCAATTATAATAGTAATTTTTGGAACTTATTTTCTTTATTTTCTTAAGAAAGACACTGGCTTGATATTGGTTCAATTCCAATTCATGAGATGTCAGTGATCTTTAGCTGGTTATGGCCATAGTGGTCTTTTTTCTTCAGATTCATTGAAACCTTCATTTTAGAGCAAGGAGCAAAAGAGCCTTTACTTGTGTCACAAGTCAGCCTTGTGAACCTAATGACTAGGCAAATGAGCTCCGATTGGGACGAAATTTGGTAGATAAATCAAGCATATGATGGAGCACTTGTAGCCCAAATTTAGGACCAATCCAACTTGTGTACAATTTTTTCTAATTTTTCTCATTTTAGACTTTGCTTATAATTTTGACCAAGGAAACTTGTCCAGTGCAAGTAGAAAAGCACATGGCTATGATCCTTGCATTTTTATCTTTGTACCATTGTATTTTGGTAGCAAAATTCCACCTGGAGCTTGCCCAAAACCCTTTATGATAGCTCAAAAAAAGTATGTCTACTCCTATCAGATGGGATTTGGTTCATAATACTCTTTAGAGGGAAGCGCTAGGTGACCTTGGTGGGAACCTTGCACTAGCTTAGGGGATGGAATGTGTGACTTGGTGCCTCCTTTGCACATTTCCAACACTATAATGAATGATCATATTAATAAAAGAAGTAGCCCCTTTTTTATAAATCATTTATCTCGAATTTAACCACTTTTAGCCGTATTTGCCTGCATGTGTTCGAATTGCATTTATGCACTATTGTTGCCTTTCTATATATGTTGATTACCTTTATATGATGCTTACGTATTTACCGTTGCCTTAATTGTGCTATGCTTATATGCTTGGCCTATTTTATTCTAAGCTTGGTTGGGGTATTAACTAGTAAGCTAGTTTATTCCTTAGGTGGTGAAGGTCTAAGTGTCACACATTCCAACTATTGAGTTGCCAATCCGTGACATCTAGTATCAGAGCATGGTCTGATCCACGCTTATAATTCCTGTTGTTCTTATTAATACACCTACCATGGCAAAGAAGATGATGAATGTCTAACGCTTTAAAGCTATCGAGAATGCACTCAAGAATCTCGAGGGTGTCGCTGAAGCCGTAAGTAATATGCAAATCGAGGAGATCCTCGAACTTTTTCAGAAGGCCAAAAGTTAGGAATCTCTTGAGTAGAGAGTTAAGACTCTCGAAGCAAACAAAGAAGTTAATGGCTCGAGGAGTAGTAGTGCTCCACAAGTCGAAGAACAGCTTGTTGCAATAGAGAATACCTAACGACAACTGGGGAACACTTTCATGGACCTTACCAATGAAGTGAAAGATGTTGTAGCAACTTTTCGAATGAAAATAAGCAACTTTACTGCAAGTGTAAGGGTAATGATGTTGGCCTTAAGTAACAATTCGCCAGAGGGTGGTGCCTCAAACCATAGGGGGAAAGTGAAA
Organism: Sindora glabra; assembly: GCA_020226215.1. NCBI lineage: Eukaryota > Viridiplantae > Streptophyta > Magnoliopsida > Fabales > Fabaceae > Sindora > Sindora glabra. The sequence goes on along the minus strand of CM035230.1, from coordinate 54,122,736 downwards.
GTCCCTAAACCTAGGCCATATGCGGGAGAGAGGGATGCCCAAAAGCTCGAGAATTTCTTATTCGATATGGACCAATACTTCTAAGTTGTAGAAATAGATTCAAGGAAGTCTAAAGTGAACCGAGCTACCATGTTCCTTACATATTATGCTAAGGTTTAGTGGAGGATAAAATATCAAGATATTCAAGTGGGTAGGTTCCATATTCATAATTAGGAAGGGTTAAAACAAGAACTGAAGGCGCACTTCTACCTAGAAAATATTGACAACTTGGCAACATACAAGCTGCAAGAGTTACGCCAAACTAGCTCAGTCTAAAACTATGTGAAGAAGTTCACAACCATTATGTTGGACATCCGAAACATGATGGAGAAGGACAAGCTCTTCTACTTTGTTGACAATCTTTCACGTGAAGCTACAATGGAACTTTAAAGGAGAAAGGTCCAAAGCCTCACTGAATCGGTGACTACAGTAGAGTGCCTTTGTGACTACGACATTGGTTTCCCTTCTAACAAGAACTCACAAGGTGGTGTCTCAAATTCTTCTAGTGGAAATGGTGGTCAGTCTAAAGGGAGCAAGTCTAAGAGTGGAAGAGAGAACAACAGTTCATCTTCAAGCTCCCAAAGATCTATATCATCTTAGGTTTCCAACACAAGTAAAAAGTCAAAGACCTTATCATGTTTCTTATGCCGTGGACCACATAAAGTGGCAAATTGCCCACAAAAGTATGCCTTAAGTGCTTTAGAAGCTAAAACACAAGAGAAAGGGCAAAAAGGTGATAAATGTGATACTAAAGATTCTAACGTTGAAGATGGATCTTACGTCAAGATTGAGGCAATGTGGGTCCTAGACCCTCACAAGTAACTTCACCAATAACACAAAATGGTAAATCCCAATAGGGGTCTACCACAATAAGATTAGTAGGTTAGCAGAATACCAGCCAGCATTTCTTTCATATGATCATAACAGAAGGAACAATCTTTCACCTAGCAAGGTGCCATATCTAGTAGGATGTTTTAAGCAAGGCAAATCTTTCGAGAGGAGCTTATCAGGATGCCAGCAGGCTTTGTAAATATCTGGATAACCTTATGGTAGAAGCTACTAACTAACATTTTGAGATAATGCATGCTAACATCTAAGTGTCAAAGAGTATGCTGCTAGAACAAAAGTGCTAACTTTTTATTCAACCTTATCAACTGGGATAAGAGGATGCCAACTGAGTGTCAAAATCAAATCAAACCATGTTTGAGATTTCAAGAAGCTGTAGAGGCAGAAGATTTAATTGTCAATAATAACCTTGGAGAGACCAACCAAAAGGAAGTCGAAGGAGGAGCTGAAGTGGAGCAAACTGAAGACTCTCTAACAATCCAAGTCAGACCGAGGTGTTAAAGACAACTTACTCATTGGCCAAGCTCATGTGGACAAGCAGAGAGATCGAGAGAGGAGCTTAAGTGAAGCAGACTAAAGATGCCCATGGAAGCTATGTCAAACAGAGTTGTCAATAAGGCCATTGACATTTTTCAAGTGGGGAAGAATGTCACAAGTCAGCCTTATGAACCCAATGACTAAGCAAATGAGCTCCGATTGGGATGAAACTTGGCAAATAAATCAAGCATATGATGGAGCACTTGTAGCCCGAATTTGGACTAATCTGACTTGTGTACAATTTTTCCTAATTTTTCCCATTTTGGAATTTGCTTGTAATTTTGACTAAGGAAACTTGTCTAATATGAGTAGGAAAACATATGGCTATGATCCTTGGTTTTTTATCTTTGTACCAATGTATTTTGGTAGTAAAATTTCACCCAGAGCTTGCCCAAAACTCCTTATGATAGCTCTAAAAAAGTATGTCTACTCCTACCAGACGGGGTTTGGATCATAATACTCTTTAAGGAGGAGTGCTAGGTGACCTTGGTAGGAACCTTGCACTAGCCTAGGGGATGGAAAGTGCGGCTTGGTACCTCCTTTACACATTTCCAACACTATAATGAAGAATCATATTAATAAAAGAAGTAGTCTCTTTTTTATAAATTATTTGTCTTGAATTTAATCGCTTTTGGCCGCATTTGCCCACATGTGTTTGAATTGCATTTTATGCACCATTGTCATCTTTCTATATGTGTTGGTTGCCTTTATATGATGCTTATGTGCTTACAGTTACCCCAATTGTGCTATGCTTCTATGTTTGGCTCATTATATTCTAAGTTTGGTTGGTGTATTAACCGGTAGGCTAGCTTATTCCTCAGGTGGTGAAGGTCTAAGCATCACACATCCTGACTATTAAGTTACCGGTCCATAACACTTGGTATTCTATTAGTAAAGTGCACTCACTCTAACGATGTGCCATTTGCCTAATTGGTTAACGAATGTATTAATTAAAAATTCAAAAATTTTATTGTCAAAAAAAAGAATAGAAATTTTTTTATTTATTAAATGAAAATCAATTTTTTTAAAGTGAACAAACTTTATTTAAGTTCAAAAGATAATTTAAAAATATATATCATATATAAATTTTTAAATTTAAAAGTCTAATCAATTAAATAAAAATAGTTAAAACTATAATATTTTTCAATCAACTTTAAAAATATATTTTTAATAATTATATATGTATCACACATAATTATGATGATAGAAAAATTATTAACAAAAATAGTAGCTATAATAAATAAATTTGAATAATTTTTATCTCATATTAATATTGTAGAACCAATTAACTATAAATTAATTAACTTAGTATAAAACAAAATTGAATAAATTAATAAGAAATGTTACTAATTTTTTAAGGTTATAATTAATATTTTTAAATTACTAATATTAATTTTATATTTAAGAAAATAATAATAATTTATTACTAAAAAATATTTTGAGTTGTAATTAAGTGATCATTTTAAAAAATTAATTTTTCTATTTTAAAAATACTAATGTAATGCAAAAATATTGGAATATTTTTAATAAATATAATTTTATAAAAACTATAAATTTTTTAATTCAAAAAAATTAATCAATTTAAATTTTTATGGAATAAATAAAACATATAATTAAGTTTCTTTCCTAACCTCCACTAATTTTCCAAATTAGTAACATTAAATTATTATTTAAAAAAGATAATAATTATGAAATTTGTTCATTAAATAATTATCTTGGACTTATTATTAATTATAGATAAAGCATCTTAAATTAATTTTTTGTTTATATTTAGAAAGGCACTAATGTACTAATTAAAGAATTAATAATTTATTGAGAGTGTTTGACTCAAATGACATTCGATGTTTCTTAGAAGCTTCATGCCTTTCACTATTTCTAAAGTTTAATCCCTAATCTTTGTATGTGTACGTTTAATGATTTGATCACTCTTATCATTACTTAAAAAAATTAATAATTTTTTAAAAATAACCATAATAATTAAAACATGAGCAAAAACAATTATAATCAAACTTTTTTCAATATTAAACTAAAGTTGAAACAAATAGAATCATATTTACTCGCACATTTAAAAAAACTATCTCCATGCTACAAGTCTAGGATATCTTTGTAGTTTGGCTGCTCTTCACACGAATTAATCGCACTTTGATTTTTCAATCATACTTTGTGAAATAGATATCATTGATATCATTGAATTATTATGTCATCTTTACAATTGAAATATAAATAATTAAAAATAAGAAAAATAGTGTTTAATGACTCCTATCATTACTTAAAAAATTAATATTTTTAAAAAATAACAATAATAATTAAAGTGTGAGCAAAATCAATTATAATCAAACTTACACACACATTTAAAAGAACTATCTCCATGTTAAAAGTCTAGGATATCTTTGTTGTTTGGGTTGCTCTTCACACGAATTAATCACGCTTTGATTTGTAAGAATTTTATTATTTTGTGCTACCATTAATTAGATTTTCTTATTTTTATTAAAATCATATTAATATATATAGCTCAATTTTGTAATTTAAATTATTATTAAGTGATCCAATGGGTTTTGATTTATCTCTTTGGTATATTATTTTATTAAGAATGTGATGAAGCCTAGAGGTAAAGTTGGTGCGGAACCTATTATTGAACTCATAATGGGTGGACTCAATTAAGGTTATTAATAAGAGGTTAGGTCTCCTCTCTACATATGACACTATTGATAATTTACCCTATCAAAATTGTCATGTGCTGTCGAATATAAAGGAAATGAAGACTTAAATCTCTTAATAACCACTTGTATACTTATAATTTCTTTAGAAAATTATTGAAATAAATCAAGAGGTATGTAATCCTAATTTTTCTTTTAGTTTTAGTTCATCAAAATTTATGGTTTTAGATTTGATATAAAGATCCTATTAAATACTTCAAAATTCTTACATGTGGTATTAGAAACAAGTCATATCAAACTAGAACTCTAATTTAATTAATTGAAATTTTAATTAATTTTTGTTAACAATTATTCCTATACAATATTATTGAAGAGAAATCTTGAATCATATAGTATTTCTTTGGCTTTTGAAATATATGTATATATATAGATATAAACTCATTTTATATTATATTATATATATGTTCCGATATTTGTGTATATATATGTGATAAATCAAAATTATTTTCTCATATGTTCAGCATTGAAATTCATTCCATGTGTATGTATATATGTTTGGCATCGGTGTTTGGATATAACATTTTGTATATACATGTCAGGGTTTTGAATCTTGTTTCTTCTATATATATATATATATATATATATATATATATATATATATATATATATATATATATATATATATACTTTGATGCTTTCAGTTCATATATGTTTTTCGCTTGATGTTCAGGATATTTATATTTGGTTTCACATATAAATATATCTATATTAACTTAAACTTCCTGCTTTTCATTAGGTGTACTTTGATGTCCGTATATTTGTTTGATGCCTTATGTATGTTTATTATATGATTGGTTGAAATCTATTTTATATATAAATATATATGCTTTGGCTCTCTATGATTCTATCTATGATTCTATATATATATATATATATATATATATATATATATATATATATATATATATATATATATAACTTTGTGCATATTGTTTATGCTTTAAGTTTTATGTGCATGTGCTTTCATTTAATTTGACATTAATTCATCAATATTTTAAAAGTTGATAATAATCATTGAGATTATTTTGATGTGTTTCAAAAATAAGACACATCTTAATATATATATATATATATATATATGTATATGAGAGTGGATTTTTCATAGGCAATTTTGATATATTTTTTCCTATTTAAATTAAGTTGGTATAGTTAAACATTTGTCATCATAGTAAACATTTAACAAGCTAACCAATTTTATTTTTTGATTTTATTTATTAGTAAAGATGGACTATTTTGAAATATATAGTTTATTTTATCTCTTCTTTTAATATAAAGGATTTATATATATATAGTAAACTTTTTCTAAAGTTTCATAAAATATATATGAAAAGAATTTAAGGTAATAAATTATATATTTTTCAAAGTTCTCTTTTTCTTAAGAAGCATAATGGTGTATATTAAAAGAAGAAATAAATTATTTTTAAGTTAACTTGATATGCTTATTAATGATAATTTCATGTCAATTTGATACAATTCTATCATATTATGGATATTTAGATGTGGTTTTTATAACTTCAAATATTGTTAAGATAATTATATTGATTTCTAATATGTTACTGTAGACATTTCGTCCATAAGATGCAAATCTTGAAGCATATCTATTTAAGATATCATTATGATATGATGTAACTAAATTTTGTATTAGTTAAGTCTGATTAGTATTAATTCCATAATATATAATTAGTTTTATGATTTATTGTTATGAGTACTAATGGAATTTATTTTATTGTCTTATATGTTTCTTAGTGAAACATGAAATCCAGAAATAATGAGATTATCAAATTTAACCATTAATATGGGATTAAGAAAAATTCTAAAAATATTTCTAGTTTGTAATTTACTATTATTTTTATATTATAAAATTCATATGAATGTTTTGATTTACACATAGTGTGTATACTTTATGAAATTACGTACTAATATACACTTATAAAATGATCTAAGTTTATGCACTATAGGGCATGATCAATTGCTTGCATAATAATTTGAATGGTTGAAATTGTTTTGTTTCTTAGGAAACATGCATGTTTAAAGTGAATATGAAAATAATAATTAATTATGGGGTCATTATTTATCTCATGGGAATTTATTATTAAAGTGAGTAATTGTCACCATAATGGCTTACTTACTTAATTAATACATTTCTGTTATACTCTTTTAATATATGACACTTGATTATGGCCTATTCATTATCCCATGACATTTTATTAGTAACGTAAGTATCTACCACCACAGTAAGTTATTTATTGATCCAATAGAATCTTGTTAAAATGTTTTTAGAATATGATAATTTGTCATGGGCTGTCCCATGAAAATTTATTTGGTGTTAATAAATATTCATCACCACAGTAAGTATTTATTAAGCTAATATATTCTTGTTAAATTTTATAGGATGTTCTCATTATCTTAATTAGTTTAGTGGATAATTTATGTATGAATTAGTTTAGTGGAATATAGTTTCTTGGATAATTTATGTATTGAAAAATCTATCTGCCCATAGGTGTCAGATTTTTTTGTTTTTCCTAAGAAAGATGATCTTTTTTTCCCATAAGTGTTAGATTTGTTTTTCTTAGGAAAAATGTGTTTATTATCTAATTAGCTTATTATTGAGGAGTTTCTTAAAATATTTTATATTTTTTACCTACAAGAGAGTTTGTAATGATACACTTAAAGTCCTAATGCTATAAATAGTTAACACTATTTATTTTCCATGTGTGAAACAATGATTGTGCAATGCTAGAATATTTTATTTAAATAGCAATCCAACTTCCAATGGTGAATTCTAATTTTAAAAGTTTATGATTTTGATCTTAAATACTCTTGATACAAATATTCATGAGATTATTCTTGTTTTTGAATACTCACGAGGATATGCAATTTATTATTTATATAATAATTTGTTATTATTACTAAAAAAATAGTTTTGTTCCAATTTTATTAATTCCATAATTTGTAAGGAATGCTTTTATAACAAATTATTGGTGGTATTATGGAATTTATATTTTTATTGGAACAATGTGAAATTGAATAACTATACACATATTTTTTTAATGTTAAATACATTTTTTTATAATTTGTAAAATTTATTGAACTATGTGAGAGTTCTTGTAAGTGCTAAACAGTCTGCTTACAAAAGATTGTACAATTATATAGTTGAAATCTTGTAAAATTTATGAATAATATTTTGAAATTATTTTTTTAATTTAATAATTAATTTTATTAATTATTTTTAATATTGCCCATAAAGGTTTGGAGAAATATAAACTATTTTTTTATCAATTAATAAATTTCTTAATAAAAATTTTAATTGGAAAATTCATGTAAAGAAATAATGAGCACTATAAACTTATATCTTAGTATTTACTTTACATATTTAATATATAATTTTATGTATTAAAAATTCTTTCGTGATATCTATGATAAATTTTGATAACTGATTCACTTATTTCAAATAATTATTATTTTTAAAGGTTAAAATATTTTAAATTAATTAGTAAGGAATTTTGACTCAGTTAGAGTATTATAATATCAAATGTAATTATTTATATTAGATTTTGATATTATTCTCTAATATTATTATTATAATTTTGAAGTTATGATATTATAGTATAATTGAAAAGTTTTATTTTGAAATTTCATTTAATCATATTTTCTTGTTTTTGATAATCATATAAGAATTAAGCATGCTCATATACAAGTATATATTTTATGAGTGTTTTTTCAATTTTTAATATTATAGATATATATATATTCCTTATCATGTTTTATAGTTCCTAGTACAATGATATACTTAAGAATAACCAATATATTTTGAAATATATATTACAGGTATAATAAGTCTAAAATTTTAATCAATTTTTGAGTTTTAAACTATAATATAAAGTATTGTAAGATATAATAAATTTATATTGGATAGTAATAATTTTATAATAAATTAATATACTATTTAAATGTTATCTTAATTTTGGTAGTAATTACTTCTACTTATTAATATATATGCCTTTAAAGGAATATGAAATTAAGTTTTCGATATTTATGTTTGCCTCATTTATATAATATTATACTTTTATTTTAAGTCTTAGTTAATATTCTAGTGAGCATTTTAACATCAAATTCTGATAAGTAAGAAAACCAGCTTAGAAAATTTAAGAGTATCTTTTTAGGATATGTTTGATACATTAAGTATAATTTAAAGATCTTATTTATTAAGTGAACATTTTGTAACAAGTGTGAAATTAATAAAAACGTATGAGGATTATATTATCCTTGATTATTTATATACCTTAAGATAGTTTAATCTTAAGGTAAGCTTGTTATTGATGGTAATATTTATCATAGATTTTAAACTTGATATTTTTCCTTAATTTAAGTAATTAATGTATTAATTTTAAAAGTTTCAAGTAAGATTTAATCATTTTCTCTTTCCTTTTTTATGAATTGTACTACATTATAGGCTTAATAATTGACAAGTTGGATAACTTCATTTGTTATCTTAAAATATTTATTATAGCATATTGTATGAATTAGCAATTGTTATTATTTGTATGCTACAAGAAATATTAAATATCTTATTGTCAAAATAATTTTTTAAAAAAAAAAGAAAGCAAATTTTGATATTATTATTTTGAATATCAATATTGAAGTGTTAAAAACTTCTTAAAAATAAATTATTTTGATCAATCACATGAGGAATAAATTTCATTTTATTTCTTGTAATTTTTAATGTGATTGATTAATGGAAACTAATATATATTTGTACAAGTAATTGTACCTTGATACCTGTATTGGATAATGTAATTGTACAAGTAATTGTGCCTTATTGATTAATTTGTCATGACAATATTTCTCTTGAAATATATATTGGCACCATTGACATATCTTGGGATATGGTTATTTTCTTGATGAAACAATATTATTTCAATAAAAGTTGCTACAGTTATCTCCCTATGGAGATAGTTAATTGAGATCTCATTATAAATTTAATTGTAGTTATCTCTTCTAGAAATGTTAAATTGTTTGTTAAGAACTTAGATAATTTTCTTAGGAGAATATGATGACTTTTGTAAGAAAAACCATAATAAGAACCTTTACACAATAGTATAAAAGGATCACTTATTCATATTATGAGCATAACTATACATTCACATTCTTGTGATCATGTCAATGAAGTAATTGACTTATGTAATTATAAATGTACTATATTGTTATATAATATACCATCATCCATAGTTTTATGATTAATGCTTTATTAGACTTGATCATGTTATAAGATAAATTTATTAGGTTATGATGTTTTATGGCCACTAAAATTGTTATTGATCTTAGAGTCATTTTTTAAATTGCTTTCAAAATTAATAAAACCTAATTAATGTTATTCAAGTGGAAGAACATAAAAATTTTATTATTTTAGGCTACTATTAATTGGATTTTCTTATTTTTATTAAAATAAAATTAATATATATAGCTCAATTTTGTAACTCGAATTATTATTAAGTAATCCAATGGGTTTTAATTTGCCTCTTGAGTGTATTACTTTATTAAAAAATGTGATCGGACCTATTAAGGCAAAGTTAGTGTATAGCCTATTATTAAGTTCATGATGGGTAAACTTAATTAGGATTTATTAATCAGAGGTTAGGTCCCCCTCTCCACACATGAAACTATTGATAACTTGTTCCATTAGAGTTGTTATGTGTTATCAAATGTGAAGGAGAAGAAGACCTAAATCTCTCAGTAACCAATTGTGTATTTATGATTTCTTTGGAAGATCATTGAAGTAAATTAAGATGTATGTAATTCTAATTTCTTTTCTAGTTTTAATTCATCAAAATTTATGATGTTAGATTTGATATGAAGATCCTATTAAATACTTCAAAATTCTTACATGATTTTTCGATCATACTTTGTAAAATAGATATTATTGATACCATCAAATCATTGTGTCATCTTTACAATTGAAATATAAATAATTAAAAAACGAAAAAAAAGAAAAATAATGTGAGAAAATGAGACCATAAGCTCGTAACAAGATAAATAAAGAAAAGACAAAAAAAATGAAAGAAGATATATGAAACTTAGATCATTCTAGAATTCGATACCATTGTAACTCAGATATGAATTGCTCAGCGTAAATTTGGAAGTATTATTTGTAACTAACTTTTATTTATTATGATCAAGAAAAATTTATTTTTCTCTTAAAATATAAAAAATATATATATTAAATAATTAGTTATCATGGCATCTTTTATTCAATTTGAAAATAACATAATTTAAATTGAAATCACCATTAAATCTATGAAATATCATTGATTAATTTTATAAAATTATTAACAATAAATTATTAGTCAAATATCTAATAATTTTCAAATCTAATTATTAAATATTTATGTTAAAAAATATCAGATTAAACAATATATTATATAGCATGACATTAATTACTTTTAGACTATGTTTGACAAAAAAAATAAAAAAATTTAAAATATAATTAATTTTTTAAAAAAATTATTTGAATGGATTTAAAACATAGAACAACAATAATTATCAGATTTAATTATTAAAAATAGAAAAAGTTCAAACAAGTTTTTATATTAAAAATTAATTCAATGAAAGAATAATTGATTTTTTAATAATTATCATTTTTTAAAATGACTAAAATTGAATTATTCCTTACAAAACCAACAATGATTAAAAGTACTCATTAAATAATTATTTTTAATTTGTAATTAAAATTATTAAAAAAATTAAAATATCAGGCATAATAATTTCATGTCACTTTTGTTAATAAAACTAAAGTTGAAACGAAGCTATCTACAACTATTTCTATACTGTCCATCAAGGAAAGATTTTTGCAGTCAATTTTGATCCAGACACCAATTAGTCAGGCTCTAATCTTTCAATCAATTTTTTAGAATGAACATCATCAACATAATTAAATTGTTTATTATTGAATGTAATCAAATAAAAATATTAAAAATAATAAAAATATTGTTAGAAGTCCAGGTAACACGCTTGCTTACGAGAAGGCCAACAAAAAATATAGATAAAATTGAAAACACAAATGAGGAAAAATATAAGAAACTAAAGATTTTTTAGAAGTCAAAATCAAGCTCACAAAATTTTTAATATTTCATTTACTTTTACCCAAAAACTATTTTATTTTATTCCTAAATATAAATCAATTGTTAAGTTATAATCACAACTTAATTTTATTGAATACAAAAATATTATAAATTAAATTAAATCAAAGATACATTTAATTCTCTTTATTGTTATCAATTACTTTTTAAATTACTATGAATAATATTAAATTATTATTTAAGAAGGCAATAATTATTAGATTTAATTTTTAAATAATTATGTTTTACTCATTAATAATTATCAGCTTGAAGGAAATATTACATGCCGTATAATTTAAATTTAAATTCTCTTACAATTTATCTTATTAATTTTAGAAATCTAATAAATTAAATTAAAATGTAATTAGTATTTTTAATATTTTTCAACTAATTTATTACAACCGCTAATAGTCAATTATCATAAGATGAGAACAATTATAGCATTGAATGAGTGTAATAAATAAGATATAAATATTACTAGATTTTTTTATGTTCACATTATGTTTTTTAAAATAATTAACATTGATTTAATGTTTAAGAGAATACTAATTCCTAGATTCAATTTTAAATTAATTATGTTTGACATGCAAATAATGAACTAATTTAAGAAAATATCATCTGTCATACATTTAGTTTTCATGGACTTTATTTTATTGATTTAAAAAATATAATAAATCAAACACAAAAATAAAAAATATAATAAATGCTTGTCAAAACATCATTATGCCTATTTCATAAATTCAGTTTTAAAATTTGCTAATTTCAAATTATTCAAAAAGATTCATAATAATTATTAATTCAACAATAAGAAAAATTGATATTTATTTTGATTTTAAAATAGAACTATAGAAAAAAAACTTTAATTGTGGAAATATTTCAAAATTCATTAAAGTTAATTAATTTTATAATACCATGGATTAAATAAAAAAATTAAATTTATTAAATGAGGTTTATTATTTTTTTCCAAATCCAAACAGTGAATTATTGCCAAAATAATTTACAAAATAAATACTAAAAATTTATAATAGTTGATAAAAAATGAAAAAATATATAATAAAGTGTTGTTTACATTTATTCGATGAATTTTTATGAAGTAATAGAATTCTCTTAAGTTTTTATTACATCTTAATTTTTTATCGTCAATACAATTTTAATATGATAAAAAATAAAAATTGCAGAATTGTGATATTAAATTAATATTTTTATTCATTTATTCAACAAATACAATTTCAATAATATTTTAATTCTATAATTTATATAAGTATTTTAATAAATTTTATATTTTTTATTATTCTTATTTTTGTAATATTAATTTTTTTATTGTTACATATATATCTACTAAAGTCACATAGGCTAAAAATTTCTTATTAACATAATTTTAACTAGAAATTAAAAATAATATAATAATATAATTTAGATATTATTCATATAAGTTGACATTTTTATATCTATTAATTTATTGTGGACTAATGTTAATAGTGTGTTTAGAAATAACTAATTTATTTAAAAATAATTGAGAAAAATAATATTCATTATATTAAAGAGAATAATTAAATTAATCAATTAAATAATAATTAGAGATTATTTACTAGGAGTGGAGTATTGATAAAGAACCAAAAAAAAAATTATAGGCTTATAAATAGATAACAATTTTATTTAATAGAATTTTTTTAAAGTATAAGTATTATATAAATATTAACAATTACAAAACCTCCAAAGAAAATGTATGAAGGAGAAAGAAAAAAACCCAAAGTAAAATGAGGGAAAGAAATTAGGAATGTTTAAAAAATTCTTGAAAAATAGTTGAAAAAAAGATGTTTGTGAAAAAATATAGTTAAAAGAGAAGCATTTAATAAAAAAAAAATTGAAAGAAATTGAAAGAAAGAAAAAAAAGGGTTATCTTCCCACTCATTTAGCTTAACATTTAAGTAGATAATTAATTTTAAATTTATTTTTCTAATAAGATAAATTTTAAATTTAAACATTATATTAATTAAATATCATTTTTAAGATAATTATTATCATTAATATTAATATTTAATATATAATTTATAATAATAATAAATTTTTTGTAATGGTAATAAATTTCTTTTTTACCATATTAATGCATCATAAAATAAACTTTTGAAATAATAATTTTATATTGTAAATAACTCATTAAATGTAATTCAAAAATTACTATCTATTTATTCACTAAAATTTAATATTTTAATATTAAATATTTTTTATTTTTTAATTTACATAAAAGAGAGGATTAGTTTTTAATAAGAAAAACATCAACAAGGGACTTATATTTAAGTATTTTTTAAAAGTTGTATTATAATATAAATGAACAAAAAAAATCTCCTTTCAAAATTTAAAATAAAAAAAATCCTATATAGGCATACAATAATATCATGGATCACTGCTTTCTTAAAAATTATAACTAATTACACTTATAAAATCATAAATTTATAAAAAGATAATAGTGAAATTAAAATATTTTAATATAATTATAAATATAAAATAGTTTAATTAAGTTTAAAAAAATATGTTAAGAACATAAATAAAAAATATTAAAAAATATAAATATTTAAAAAAATATTACCAAAAAATAATTAAGTCGATTGTGAAACAGAAAAAAAAATTTATAATTACGATAGTGAGAATTCATCGAATGAAGATGATTAATTATATTATTTAATAAAAAATATTGTTGCATATCGAACTTAAATTTTCTTAAAAAGAAAATGGTATCAATAGAAATAGACTTAATATCAGATTTAAACTTTCTCCTATATTTCATGTGGGGTTGTTTATTTGTATATGCGGGTAAATGAAGATTTTATCAAATACATATGAAAAGAAAGCGCATTATTGATGACAGTTTACGAATTTTAAATTGAATCTAAAATGTGATAAAAATAAACATAAAAAGATTTCTTTTAAAACTAAATGAAGATAAAAAAAATGATTTTTTTTAAATAAAATCAAATAAAAATAGAGATAAAATAACTTTGATATTTTAAAATAGAAAATGTTATTAAGTTCATTTACAAATTTGTTGAGTTCAATTACAAATTTGTAAAAATTTTCAAGAATAACATCAATGGCAATTTTGCTCTTTTTTATAATTTATTCCAAAAAGTATAACTATCTTTTCCTATTAAAGGGTATGTAAAATAATCAAAGAATTACCTAATGAAATAAACCATAAAAAATTTGCTTTTGTAATTTTTATACATAATAAATCTAGCAAATTAATGAGAATGGATTAAGTTATAACACTTTAAAAAAATAAAAATTTGATGAAATAAAGTATTTATAATTAAAATGGACAATTAAATGAGAACAACAATAGTATAAAAAGCAAAAAAAAATTGTAAAAAAAATTGAGACAGTAAAAGCATTATTGAGCAGTTATAAAAAGTTAAAAATAGTAAGATCACATAAAAGAAAAAAAGATGGAGATAAAAGTTTTTATATTAAAGAAGACAATAGCAAGGTGTAAATAAAAGATATATACATAAATATAATTTGAGGAACTTTTTTATGAAATTGAAACAATTTAATATTTATGAGTTTTGGTAATAGATAAAAAGTAATTTAAATTTAAATTTTTATTAGAAATTAATTTAATATTAAAAAATAAATGAAGAAAAATAACAAATTAATACGTGACGAATAATGGAATAATATTTATTATAAAAAGTAAGAAATATAATGACTAATATATAATATATATTATATTAAAACTAAAAACATTTCTTTGTGTGTAAGATTTTTTTAACAATTTTAATTTATAATTTTTTCTCTCATCGTTTTATTAGGTCAATGACTCCCATCCTATTTTCTTTCCCTTTGCTTTTTTTTAGCTAATAGTAAGAGTGATTTAATCTTTGGATGTATACACATAAGAATTAGAAATTGAACTCTGAATAGAGTGAAAGGTACAAAGCCTTCAAGGAATATTAGATGTCACTTAAGTCAAAGACTTTTTAACTTTCTTTATTTTTTTTACTCATCCAACTATAATGACAAGATATTATAATTTAATTTTTTTCCGCTTCTCACCTTACTTAATACCATTCCCTCATATATCATATTTGGTAAAATGAAATAAAAAAATTATTTGGTAGGTTTTATAAAATGAAAATATATATCAACTTAAAGGAAATTATTATTATACCAAATGATGAAATTTTCATTTCATAATAAAATCGATGAAATAATCATTCCACCTTTGTAAATGATTTTTTTATAATTTTATCCCTTACATCTAGAGGTGGTAATTCATGTTTACATATCAAATAAAACATAAGTAAAAACCTAAATAAATTTTATTCAAATTTGACTTTAATAATAATCATGTCATGTCATGTCATATCAATCTATTTATTAAATGTGTTAAGATAAATTAACATGCTAGACAATTAAAATTAATTTATTTAATTTTCACCTCAAAATTTATAGCTAATAAAAAATTATTTATTAAATCTTAAAATCCTACATAAAATATAGGTGAGCCCGTAAAAAAGTCATAAATTATAAATTAAATTATGTCATATGTGCATAATGACATAGATAAACCAATTAAATAAAGATTACATATGACTAATGTCAATTAATGAATAGAAAGTCTTCACGTATCATGGTACATCATCCTAACTAATTAAAATATTATATTTTTAATAAATTAAAATTTGATAAATACTAAAAATTGATATGTTTATCTTTAAGCATTCTCTAGCAACTATATAAATAAAGTCTTCATTTATGTTATTCACAACAAGTCGTCAAAAGAAAAAAAATATAAAACTCTCTTAAAGCTTTGCCAACAAAAACCTAAGCCATTTGAAATCTCTCACCTCAATCAATAACAATCATTCTAAGTAAAAATTTCTACCATAATATTCAAACTCTCAAATCTTTTCAAATGCAATAGTTCCGTAAAAATTCAACTTTTGATTAAAGTTCAAGCTTTCTTATAACTCTCCCTTGAAGTCAAGATTCAACTTTCAATTTAAGAATAAGCTTCATCAAAACCTTTATTTGAAGTCAAATTCAACTATTCAATTTGAGATCAAATTTCCTTGAAACCCTCAATCAAAATAAAGCATCTACCATCTAATTCAAGATCAAGTTTTATTAAAACCCTCAATTAGAATTCATTGAAAGGAAGAATCAAAAGATAAACTTGTATCCATTTTCAAGAACTACAAATAAGAGGTTGTACTCCACATCATAAAAAAAAAAATCTATTTGTTTTGTATATTTTTCACCTTCATAAATTATTTATTAAGAAATTTTATATGCATAGTCTAATCCCATTGATGATTTCATTTAGTAAAATTTATATTATAAATTCATTTATTAAATTTAATTATTCATTATTTTCCACTATAAATATTTTCAATTTTTATTATCATTTTATTAAAATATAAATTTTATATTTTTATATTATATAGTTATTTATAATTTAATTATTAATTATTTGTTAAATAATATTTTTAAAATTTTAATATAAATTCCTAAATAGCTTAATGTGTCAATTTATTTACAACACTAACCTATTTATTATACTAAATGTGCTTAACCCATTTATAACTCAAATATGTATAAATTAAACCCAAACCCATGCAAAGTATTTCATATTTATATCAGATTATTGTATCATGTCAAAAATTGTTACTCCTACTTACATCTTTTATATAATTCAATATTACCCTTTATTAGTAAATAATAAAGTGACATCTATTTTTAATATTATATTATTAAAATATTTTAATAATGAAATTTCTAATAACAAAATATTTTTATATTCTTTATAAAATTTTTAATATAAAAAATTGTGAATAAGTTTTTATGCTTTCACTATAAAAAATTGTTTGTTAGCTATAATATTGATAATTATAATTTTTAATGTTCAATTATAAAAAAGTCATAAATAAATAAATAATAACAATATCATCTTCTCTATAAATATGATTTCAATTTACACTTTCCTTTTTATTTTTAAAGGTGTTATTATCATTAACAATTTTTTTCATTTCATTCCTACAATATCTATTGTACTAAATATTATTATAGAATAAAATACATATTTATTTTTAAATATGCCAAATACATTCGTGAGATAATCATTTCACTACATTTCATCTAACGGTAAAGCCATGGTATATACACTTGAACCTTATAAAGCATACATTTACATGAAATTTTGCCCTATAAGTATTATTCGTTTATTTTAATTTTTATAAAATATAATTATAAAATATTATAAATAAAGAAAGTATCTTATTTATTTAATATTAAATATAAAAAATTAAAAAAATAATCTCTTCCATTTAAAAAAAAATTATTTTTTTATTACTATATATATATATATATATATATATATATATATATATATATATATATATATATATTAACCATTAATACTACTAACATATATTCCTTTCATTAATATATGCGCATAAAGTAGTGTTATGAAAAATTTAACTTCTAAGAATTTAGATATTTTTATATTATTTTTTCTTAAATTTTAAACTAAGTATGTAAAAATTAAAAATATAAATTTTAATATATTAAAAATAATTTAATAATAAAAATATTTAATTTCTTAAAATGAAACTTCCATAACCCCTTGAATCGAAGTCATAACCCCGAGTCAACCGGAAAAAAGGTAAAGCAAATCCATGCAGGTAGATTCCCTGATATTGTTTATTTACGGAATCTATTCCTTAACTTCTGAAGCTCAGAGCACGGCTTGGAGGCGAAGGAAGCGATTGCTTTTCGTACCGCTGTCTCTCTCTCCGGCTCTAACTTCGATTGAGTTCGAGGAACCGCGGAAGGCGGTCGCAAGTCTCACCTCCTATTCTTCTTTCCACCCATTTGTCCATTTTTCGTCGCAGCATAAATTCTTAGGGATCAGAGAGGCATCAGAGAGATCTGAATATCTTTAGCGCAAATGGGAGTGCTGTCGAACAAGATCTGTAAGGAGGAGCTTAAGCCAGGCGATCACATTTACTCATGGAGGCAGGCTTACATATACAGCCATCACGGTTTGCTCGATTTTTTTTTTTTTTTGGGTTTAAGTTTGAATTTTTGTTTCAGTTATTCATATTTGTGTGAGGTTTTGTGTCAGGTGTTCACCGATTACTCTTGCATTTACTTTAAAAGCATCGATTCATGTTAATTGATTAGTGGCACTCAGAACTGCTGCATTTTATTTTCAACCAAAAAAAAAAAAAAAGGATGGTTGGATCATCTCATTGCTTAAGCTTCCATGTAGTTTCATAAATTTGCAACTCTACGACGTATATGGTTGACTTTAAGGATACAGATAGGAGAGCTCCATCTGTTGATGTCTTCAAATAAAAATAGTTGTTTTAAGTTAGAATTTTTTTTTTTTTTTTTAAATATGGATTCAAGGTTCCTACTCAATATTAATCAGGTTATCAACTGAATCTTAGCTATCATTTGCTTTGGGGTTCAAACGAGAGGATCCAACGTGAAATCTAGCACGCTAGAGACTTCTAAGAGTTAGCACTGAACTGAAACTATAACCTGGATTGAGCACCAACTGTCATCCTTTTATCAATCAAGCTTAGTCGCTTTGCTGTCTACAAACTCGAGTCCATTCCGAGTCGTAGATTAAACCAATTTGAGTTTGTGGGTTGTGTCAAGTGACATTAAACTTTACGAGACATTAGGGGTTAGGAGCTAATGCTTGCGACAACTCTCACATATTTGAACTTAAAGCATCTCTCAATCTGGGATAGACAGAGTCTTTCGTGCTTTACAATAATTACTGGTGTTGTCAGTTGCGGATATCTAATCAATCTACTCTGCTGTCCGAATTTATACATTGAAAGCAGAGAGCAAAATAAGTGTTAAGAAAAACTGAATATAAGGGAGCCCATTGTGCCCATGGTGTTAAGATTCGGTTTAGATTATACTGCTTAAGAAGGTCATGAACGAGCCATGATATTTGACTAAGTACTAAGACGTGTGAATCAGTGAGATGATGGAATAGGATAGCTGCTTTAATTATAGAAAGAAGTGATTTAAAAAAAAAAAATAGAATTCATTACTGTCTATCATCTTGAGCATGAAAACCATGTCCCAAGCTTCTCCTGATGGCCACGTGAATGT
This sequence comes from Sindora glabra, assembly GCA_020226215.1. Classification (NCBI taxonomy): domain Eukaryota; kingdom Viridiplantae; phylum Streptophyta; class Magnoliopsida; order Fabales; family Fabaceae; genus Sindora; species Sindora glabra. The sequence goes on along the minus strand of CM035230.1, from coordinate 54,103,346 downwards.
GGCATTCAATTTAAGAACTAACTAAAAATAAGAGTTGGATATGGTAGCAATCTTATGAGTAGCATGTCTATGCTTATATCTAATTGCATAGTCGTCTGCCAGATTCTTCATTATCAATTTTCCTACATAAATTGCTTTTGACAGTTAAAATTTGTCTGAATGAGGGTGCAGAAAATGTTGGAAGTTGGAACTAACAGCAATAGTAGACTAACCAAATGGCTTATGGATTCTCTTATGTAATTAGCGAAATGAGACTGGTAGGACAGATATCTCTGTGCTTGCGTGTGTACTGTTATGTTTTGCGGTCTGCTGGTAAGGCAAGACGTAGGCTAGCTGAGCTTAAGGGGAACTTCAGAACAAGAATGAACTCATTGACTAGAAGTCTGCAAATACCTTATGAAAATAAACTGGCATCCTGTCTGCTTTATACATAGTAAGATTGAATAATTTTTTTAAATTGCTTTGGCATGTTGCTGTCCTTTTCCAAATTATCTTTTTGAGATACAGAGATGATGCCTTTTGAATTGATGAGAATATATGTTTTCTATTTAGCTTTTGGTTCTTGCTGAACTTGTCATGGCTTGTTTTCTACTTTCCTGTAATATACCAGGGATCTATGTTGGTGATGGAATGGTGATCCACTTCACAAGGGGATCACGCCAAGAAATTGGAACAGGAACTGTGTGGGATCGTCTCCTTTTGAGTTCATCTCCACCTTACTCCTATGCCAATCCATGTCCAAAATGTGGCGACCAATCAAGGCTTGAGGGTGTTATCTCTTCCTGCCTGGATTGTTTCCTTTCTGATGGTAATCTGTACCGCTTTGAGTATGATGTCTCGCTTGCATTCTTTCTTGCCAAAGCTCGAGGGGGCACCTGCACCCTCGCTAAGTCTGACCCACCTGAAGACGTCCTTCAACGTGCTTCATTTCTTCTTGAAAACGGATTTGGTGGCTACAATGTTTTCAACAACAACTGTGAAGACTTTGCAATTTACTGCAAAACAGGTCTGCTTGTATCCACAAACATTAGCATTGGACGGAGTCGACAAACAGCATCTTATGTGGCTGTAGCTAGTACTGTAGTTTCCTTGCCCATTCGTTTTCTGACTAAACGTTCTAGTGCTTTGGCACTTGTTGGTGGTGGCGTGTACTGTGTTAGCCGATTCGTTTCTGAGATTGGAATGTACAGTGTTGGGCGATACCTTTCTGATATTGGAGTACGTCGTGATGTATGCAAGATTCCAGTGGAAAGGCTTGTAAATCCATGTGGATTAGATGAACCAACAAAGAAGACAACTGAGAATTGACCAAAAAAGACGAGGGTCTCTTGCACCGTATAGAATAAGGGGTATGCTGAAATGTTGTTGAGTTTTTCCTCACCCCGATAGTTTATTTTATAAGTGAATGTTTGCTTCTGGGGTCCTTACAGTGCGTGGTTTTAATTTGTGCAGTTTTGTAATACCTAATATTTTATACACAAATGATTAGTAGTTGGAAGTAACAATACCTCAGGTCGGCGGCAGCACTATTGGATGTTGAAATTGTTTGCAATGTTTTGTATGTGAAGCATTTAATCAAGCATATTACTCATATCAAAAGAACTTCAACTGTTATTTTTCTATGATCTGGAATTTGTAGTAACTAATCCTTTTTTTTTAATCTTCTATTTTTGAGAAATTCTATTTTACCTAAGAGGTAAGGATAAGACTTACGCACAAGGGTGCCTGCACTTGTGTCTGGACTGGGCCAGAAACATGTCAAATCAAGTCAGGTAAGTTGAGTTTTAGTATCAATATATCAAATTTATTTCAAAAACTTGTTGATTTGAGCTTACTTATGACCTATTTAAGTTAAAATTTCAATTTGATCCAATTTGTTTATAATAAAATTGAAAAAACATGACTTGATTTATTGATTTATATAAATCTAACTATTAAAATTTAAATAAATTAATAGATTTATAAATTTAAGTATATATGTCATCAATACGTTTTTAAGTAAAAAAAAAGGAATAATAATTTTGTTAAACAAATAAAGTTTTACACTAAATTTTATCTCCACTTTTATAAAAATTTTAATAATTTAATGAGTTTCAATTATATTTATTTAAAATAAAAAGATTAAATAATATAATAACATAAATTCATTATTTATAAACTTTAAAATTTAAGAATATTAATAATTGAATTGAAAAAGGAATAGAAGATATAATGATGAAAGAGTAATAATAATTATAATGTAATTAATCAATTAATTTGAATAACATATTAGTTAAATAGACCAGATTAGTAGGTCAACAAATCATACTTAAAATTAAATAAGTTAAATATATTTAATAAACATGTTAAACTTGATTTCTTTAATTAAATAAATTAAGTCAGGTCTTTAATAAATTAAATTATAGGCCATTCATGAATAGCCTAATTTATTTTCACTCTTATATTTAACTATTGTAATTGTAAATCCTACACAAATGATTTTGTATATATCGTCTCTTCAATTGATATGTAAAATGGATAGAAAATTTGTGGACAATTTGTAGTCAAGAAATAGGTTGGGCATCCTTATTTTGAGCTTATATTTTGTACTTACAAGCCCGCCTAGGCTTAATTGCAAGCTTAATTTTTTTTTCTTGTTTTTTCACCGTTAAAATGATTGGTAATTCTTCAAGTATTTAGAAATATTTTTAATTTAACCTAATTTTTAAATTAATGTCCAATGACATATTATAATTTTTTTATTTTATTGGTCTAACTTACTATACAAAATAAAAAAAAAGAATTTAATTGTTCAAATACAATTAAAAAATAATTTTTAACCAAATATAATTGAATGTTTTTTAAAGGTACTACTTTCCTTCTACATCTACTATTCAATCTCTAATTTTTATATATATTTATTTAGTGATTTAATTACTTTTAGTAATAAAAAAATTAATAATGCGGGCTGCCGTGCACCCCCATGGGCTTAACAATTTCTCAATGGATGCCCGGTGGCGGATTGGTCCAAAATCAATTTCATCACTTATAATCGAGTGTGAAGATTATCTCCAATATTAACAGAAGTTTGTTGGTCCAATTCTAATGCATGAGTCTTTTCGCATGCGTTAGCTCAAACCTTTGGACCACCAGAGGCTTGGATCAAATGGCACACACGGTTCCTCCTTGCCCCAATCCCCCTCCCCCTTTGTAAGGGTTAGAAAAAGGAGGGGAAGACTTCTAGACGGCCCAAAATTCAGATTTGGTCTCCCAGACAAGATTTGTTTTTGCCCCTTGTAATATTTTGGAATAAAATTACCCCTGATATTCTGAAGGCAAACACCTACGCAGAACATTAACCTTTTAATTTGCTAAGAAAAATATTTTTGTTGAGAGAGAAGATAATATTTTGAGGCATGAAATAAGTTAGAAGCTCAATGGAGGGCCAAAATCGCTCCCTCCAAAAATTTGAGAGATATTTTTTTGTTTTTCTGTTTTCAAACATTATTCTTAAGAACTGCTTTTTAAAACTATTTTCAAATTAATTTAAAATAAAAAATAGATGATGGTTGGTGTTGTAGCAAGAACAAGAGTATAAATTAAGAAAATATTTAAAAGTTATTTATATTTTTTTATTTTTAAATTAGACATTTAAAGTTATAATTTTTAAAAATAAATTTTGAAAACATATTCCCAAACAAGTTCTACTTTTAAATATATAAAAACAAAAATCTATTTTTGAAAAAAATAAAATAAACAAACAGACCCAAAATAAGCTTAGTTTATTTTACATATTCTTTTTTGTAAGCTATTTTACATGTTTTTGAGATGGGTTAACAGAAGGCATTTTTCTCTTCCTTCAATTTCTTCACTGTTTATTTTGAATTGACGGACCGATGCTACAGTTGGTTCACCATTGGTTAATCGAAAGTATATGTCGATTGTTTAGTTTTGGACAAATTCCTCTCTGCAACGGAAGAACCGAATTTCAACATAAAAACAAGACAGACTTGGGTGCACCACAAAAAAAGTAGTGCGCCGGTGCAATAGAAGATTAGGGATTAAGATCGGTTGATTTTTTGTATGTGTAACGGGCAACTTAAAGATATGAAATTGCATCATGGTCTTAATAAAAATGATGAATTGTATTATGGCCACAAAATAATGTACGGGGTTGCATTGTGCCACTAAAATCCAAAATTCCACTCTTAAATTCCCCACAACTAATCACCGAAATTTTCTTGTTTTTGTAATAGGAATCGAATTTATAAACACTGGCAAGAGCAATATTTTCCTGGAACATTTTCATTCCGATGATTTTGGAACAAAAGGATCGGCATTTTCACCGAAGGTGGCTATAAACCAAAGCAAAATAACTGAAAATCTGAGTCCGAAAAGTCTAGAGGCCAAGAATTGAATTAAATGCAGCCTTGTGAATGGTCTGGTTGACCTTGGGATTAACAAAGAATTTTTTGGTATAGGATTCTATGTAAGAGATAAGCTGATGCTTGGAGGGGTATTTTGGAAAGTTTTCGAAGGAGATTGGCTTCTCCCTCCATTAATCTCGTAGTAAATCCACGGATTGCATTATTGTAGGTATAAATCATTTCAGCTGAGTTGGAGATCGATTATCTGGAGGATTCGTACCAGATTGGAATGGTGCTAGAAATTTTCTGACATTTTGGATCTAGCCATGCGAACTTTGTAAATCTACTAACTTTTCATCTATGTTCAACACTATGAACTCACTTAAGCAAAGCTTTCATCCCCTTCTATTTAACCCACATGTGTATGCTGGTTTGGTCATCTAAATCCAGCTTGTGGGCAAATGTCTTAAATAATCATCCTTAGTTTGTGGACATACTAAGAAGCAAGGGTATTGGCTTTTGCTTTTGAACCACAATGACGTTGAATGCCTTCAATGTGTTTCTCCAAAATATTCTCTTTCGGAATGCCCAAATAGGTCATAAACATTGTTTATTGCTGAATTTCATTACATACACATAGAATTTTTTTGCACCATATACAATGGCATCTTTGTCAAAGGCTTCATAGCGGTCAAGAGGTTACGTAAAGTTCAGAGGATTTTAAATGGATGAGCAAGATATATAGAGAGAGAGAGAGGAGTTAAAGTTTGAGAATTATGGTATAATTGTAATTAACCATTCTCATTCAAAAACGTGTCTAACCTTTTATTATGGGAGAAATTTCGATGCACTAGATATATAGTGTACCAATCCCCTTTAAATACTTAAATTTTTTAAATTATGCAATACTGTATAGACTATACAAAATCTAACAATTTTCATATAATGGTGTACCTATTCCTGGTACATCTTAATCTTTTACTTTATTATTTATCATAAGATTACATTTCAGCTATTAATTTCCTAGTGCATTGTTGCACCACCATTTTAGTGTTGCACCACCATTTTAGTGGTGCACCATAGTCTAGTTCATTGTATCAAAAGCAATAATTTTTATCCCTTACCTAACTCCCGTAACTCCGAAATGACCTATTTGAATTAGCTAGGTTTAGAATGCGAGAGTCTAAGATCTCTAGCCAAAATAGCACTAGGTCATCCTACTTCCAGAATTGGTTGAAGACATTTGAAACACCATCTTCTTCCTCCTCGTAATCTTAACTCTCCGCCTATAACAAAACTTAAGAAGAAATATTATTTTAATATTTGAAAGGATGTCGATTTATTTAATGGCACATAGAATGCCAACTTACGTGTCAGCAAGGATTTTCGATTAATAAGGTAAACGAAGTCAGTGTTCTGAGTTAAAAGTACATGCTTTCGTAATGTCAGAGGGTAAATTTGTTATTTATAAAAAGGTAATAAAAAAAATAAACCTAGGAGATGAGAATGAAATTTGAGTAAAAGTTACGGTGCCAAATTTATATTTTGTCCTTTTGGATATGTCTCATATTTTGGCTAAAACACACGTGATCTATAATTGTATCTCGTGCAAAAAAGTCTACTGTTTTAAAAGGTGCTACTTAACTCTCAAAAAACATACATTAATAAAAAAGAAATGTACCTATATTATCTCTCCTTCCAAATTCCTGCGACAGTTAAGAATCTTTTCAATTTGGTGTATGTTTATTTCTTGTTTGGCAATGACGCACATAATGAATAATGGGACATTCAGGAGCGTCATGCACAGTGTAATAATGAACACAGAGAAGCTAAGGATGAGTGGCCTTGTTTAATGAGCCAGACTTAAGAATGTCAAAAACTATGGTGAGATTAACTACCCGTACTATCAGGAAGGCAATATAGCACAAGACAGTCCAAGTTCATGTAGTGATCACACTATTCAGAATTAATACTATCAAAAGCTTTTCAATTCTATTTTATCACAGTGAAAGAACTTTTCTATCTGGATTTCCATTTCTACTGAGTCTGAGCAGAAAAAGTCTCTTCCAAATGAGCACTTGCTATATCCTACATCAATTATTAATAATAGAAAGATCGACAAAAATTTATCTGGCAATTTCGGAATTACCCCTTTCAATTATACCATGAATTTTCACTGTGAGACTTTTAAATTTGTACAACTGAAAGCGGAAATGGTGAGATTGTACACTTTGAGAGTGTCAGCTTGACAATGAAAAAGAAAACGAACTTTTGATTTGAAAAAAAAAACTTTTGATTTGAAAAAAAAAAAATCTATGTTAAGTTGGTATTTGATTTGTGAAATCATACTTTTTCAAGAATCTTAGGGTCTATTTGTTTTTTATTTTTACAAATAATTTTCTATTTTTTTATTTAAAAAAAAAGAATTTATTTCTAGAATTTATTTTTAAAAATTATTCTCTAAATGTATAACTTAAAAATAAGAAAAAAAAATTTTAGTTGTTTTCTGAATCTTTTTTCTTTTGAATGTTAATTTTTGTAATTAAATAAAATATTTTCTTATTTATAATATTAGTCACTTTCTAATCTTAATTTTCTTTCAACCCAAAAACTATTTTTGAAAACAAGAAAACAACTTTTAAAATTAGTTTTTTAGAACAATTTTTAAAAATACAAAAATAAAAATATATCCAAGCACACTCTTAATATATTTGAGAATGTAATTTTCAAAAATTTGATTATCAGACATGTGACATTACAATATTTAGTTCAATCTAAAATATGCTTAAAAATATTATAATATTATATTTTAATTAATTTATATATTTTTAAAAAATATTATTAAATTATCAAACAATATTCTTATTTAAAATTAAATAGTCAATAATAATAGATGATATCGAAAATTGGTCAACAATGTTAGATACTAATCGATGATGGTCACTAGTAGTGAATAGTTACTAACAATAATTATCAATAATAAATAATAGTAGTGATTGATAAAAATCACTGGTAATAAATAGTAACAATAGAAATCATCGTCAACGGTGGCAACTAATAATGTGTAATGGCTAATAATAATTACCAACGAAAAGTAGTGATAATAGTAATCATTGATAGTCAATGATAGCAAGCATAAATGATATTAGTCAGTGATGAATGGTAGTCAATTGTTACCCTGAGAGGTATTGGTAAAATATGATATAAATAGTGATAAAGTTATAGGAATATAGAATAGTTACTTCCTTTAATAGGAATATCTTAAAAAATTCTTAAGTTAAAAACATTTTTGAAAATATAAACACTTCTGTGAATATCCTTTTTAAAATTTAAATCAAATATAAGAATCATATATTCTTTTGAAATATTTTTGAAAATATCAGAAAATTTTCACAAATCAGACTTATTAAACTAAATAGACAAAACCATTACAAGCTAAGTCTACTCGTTAATGTCAATACTAAAGATGAAATACGTGTTGGACTAATGACTCTCTTCCCCGAAGGAAATATCATCTAAATTTACTGTCTAGTTAACAACAAAACAACAAGCTTGTAGCAATCAAATCTTCAAATCTATTCAAACTAACAAAATGTTTTGAATTAATATTTTTGAGCAAAAATTCACCTATTTTCAGTTACCAGTCGTCATAACCAATTATATCGAAAATAAATTTTGCATCTATTAAGGAAGTTCTAATTCTTACCATTAGATTAGGACAACCTCCTGCAGGGTAGCCACAGGGGGTAACCACTGTGAGTGTCTCAAAATCATTTCAGTCTTGTACACTTCGGGGCCCTCCTACTCTCCCAGACTAATAAGTGGTATCTCGTCGGGTTCATAATTGATATGATAAGCCTACAAATCTGCACCAAAAAGGAAAAAAAAAGGCTGATAAGAAAGCCTTGATAAAAAGCGTCAGGATGGCAATGTGCTTTTGCTTTTCATTCCTACACAGAGAAAAAGTTATCTGATTGATTCTGTTTAAGTCATTGACACTATCATGCCATCAAATCTGGGACACGAACAAGCTTAAACCATAGACCGCACTCAGATTTACAAAAATATACATTTCTTTTTCACCACTTTTGCAGTCAATAGGGCAAAGAGATATTGAATTTTAACTGAAATCACCAATCAAATTGAACACAGAAACAGAACAACGAGAATTACAGCAAATCATTTGGCCTAATATAGCAATTGCCACTAGGCAAGTTCTACAATTTTATGATATATTTTTGCCTGTTTAGCTCACAAAATACAGAGATATACATAAATTAAAGTACTTGCAAAATCATAAGATAGCAGCATGCTGAGCATACCCCATAAATGCTAACATCAATATTCAAAACTTCAGTAAGGCCAAAATTCTGGTCCACCAGGATTCTTTATGAGGATTTGATTGTGTTCCGACCTCGATGTCTGCAGTTTATATAACCACTTATTAGAAGTCATGAACAAAGGCTGTTTCACAAATTAAAACGTGAAACTGACTTCAATACAGTACTAGAAGAACCAAATTAATTAGAAAAAAAATGATCAAAATAGAAATTCGATGAAGAAGGGAATTGCAAAATCATAAACAAAGAGGCGGAGAGAGAATTACAATGTCCTTGAAGACGACGAAAGCGACGAGGAAGAAGAGGACGAAGAGGATCTCAAACTCGACCAATCGCACAAAAGAAAGCAATGATTGAACGCTCTGGGTGAAGGCGGACTGGTTGCCGGTTCCGGCTCGCCTGGCCATCGCTGGTCTTCCGTTAGCTCCAGACCGAAAATGCCGAAAGCCTGCATCCAACGAAATGGGGCTAGGTAAGAAATGAAAACTGACCGAGAAAAGTTTGTTTGGGTTGGGCCGGATGTAGTCAGAGAGTGGCGAATAATCAAAGGAACCATCTTGGCAGTATCAGATCCAAAGTCCAAAGTCCAAAGTCCAAAGCCCCAAATTTAATTAGATTATTAAGGCCACTGAACGACCATTTTAAATTTTTAATCCATCAGTAATTTTTTTATTATAAGAAGAATTTAAATTTAATTCACCAACAAACAGCATAAATTAACTTTACATTATTTTCCAATTATATATTATCATATCAATAAAAAATGTTAAAGTTCTTTTATTATTATTAAAAATTCTTAATTATTACTATTTTTATAATAACATATCTTTTTATTTATTGATAGTATATAATATTTTACACCAATAATAAATCAAATTTAAAGTGTTATAAGAATCCATCATTATCCTTGGTAATTGTTTAAGATTATAAATTTGAATAATTTTAAAGTAATATTTGATGAAACGAAAATATATATATATAGAGAGAGAGAGAGAGAGAGAATTTGACACTGCCCTGTAGTGTCCAACAATTTTGGTTGAAAGTACATTCACTGGTGCATCGGTGCAATTAGTGCGTGAAAGTATCTTCTTGGGCTGCTACTTGTGTGGAGTCTTAATATTTTGTTAGTCGATGGTTTACTCCTTCTATTGGTTGTTTGAAGCTTCCCCAGTGGCCTTGTGATTGTCATATCGTGATTCCAGAGTCCAGCCTTCTGAGTATTCGGTTCATTCTTTCGTTTGACAATGCTCCAACTTCTTTAAAGACAACCTTTGCGCAATTAACATAGCGTTGTCATACTAAGCCAGCTTTCAAACCACCTACTATACTATTTTCTTTGAGAGAATATGGAAAGTCAATCAAATCATAGGCTTTTTTAGTGACAAAGGCTTTATTTGAATGAAAAGAATGAAAATGGAAGAAATAAAATTTTAAATTTTTATCTTTTCTTGTTTGGATAGAAGGAATAAAAAAAAGAAAGAAAATATAAAAATAAAATAGATAATTAAAATTTTATAATCAATTTAAAATTTATTTTTTTTATTCTTTAATTTTTCTTCAATTTAAATTCAAAAATTTTCTCTTCTTTTCTTTTTATTTTCTCCCTATCCAAACAAAGGGAAAGTCTATCAGTTAATAAGGCTAGAGAATAGAATAGTATTTCTATGCAAAAGGAAAAGAAAATGAAGCATCTATTAAATCTTTATTTTGAGAAAACCTTTTTTAGTGGCCTAGAAAACATAATATTTGCTTTTACCACCGAGTTAAAAAATTTTGATTGTGATCATTTCATATAATGTAGATGATTCATGAAATGATAGATTATTGTTCTTTAATATTTTGTCAGTTGTTCTTCAAAAAAGATATAAGCGTTGGTGATTAGTAATATTGGATGTGATCAAAGAAGAGCTTAAAGCACTGAGATTGTTAAATTGGAAGATCAAGTTCAAAAATTGAAACCTATCAATGAGAGTTTGGAACAACAATTTGGCTAGTTGAATAATAAAATGAGTGAGTTTTACTAGGTTTCAAGTGATTTTCAAAATCAAAATTTAGAACTTAAAATTAATAGTCAAGAGTGGAAGCTCTCCAACAATGCTGCAAACAAAATTCTTTCGATGGTAATTTGAATAAATTGATTTTCGCTTACCGTTTTAGACTATTTGCTTCCACAGATGCAGCCAATACTATGTTTGCTTTGTTTAAGAAAGAAAAATAATGAGGAATGTATCAATTGTGGGTAGTTAGGCTATGCTGAAATACAGTGTGCAAGGTCTCACTCTAGGGTAATTTTAGCTGATAATTTAAATTGTTGCCCTTTCTACTTTTAATATAGGAATGGATTCCTTACATGTGATGATTTTAACTTGACCCGTGGTTGTCAAGCTAATAAAGCCATCGTGCTGTAATCTAGTTTAGTTAATATGCCTTCACCTAGTAAAACCATTGATTAGAAGCCCAAAATCTTACTAAATTATTATAAAATTGAAATATTTGATTCTTGAAAAGTTGTTAGTCAAGACTTAAGATCCATTTGATTCAAGGGAAAATGAAATTTCTAGAAAATGCTTTCCTAAGAAAATATATTTTTGGAAAATGAATTGATTTTTTATTATTTGGTACATAAAGAAAAAATATTTTCTAGTATTTAGGGTACAAAGAAAAATTAATTCCATTTAAAATAAATCAAAATTATTTACTTCAAAATTATTAGAATTTTATATACTTTTAAAAAAATATTTTTTTTATAAAATTTTTATTATTTTTGGTGTCTAATAGTTCAATAATGATTGGTCTCCAACAATGAAATATATATTAAAGCATTACAAAATCTTATACATAGATTCATACAATTAGTTTAATTAAATGTTGTAAAATATTATATAATAGAACATCCATCACAAGAAAGAAAGGAAAAATATTTTAGGGAATATTACATGAAAATGTACACTGAACTTTAATAAATAAAAATAGATTTTATAAAAATAGAAATAGAGCATTCATTAGGAAAATATTTAATAAATAAAAATAAATTCTACTTGTGATCACGATTATATAATAAGGTGAAGAGACAGAAAGCTTAGGCTTAGACACGAATATACTTAGTAATAAGGAAAATGAATTTCATTTTTCAATATATGAAGTTGTTTTCTCAAAAAATCATACAACTTTCTGGTTAATCAGAATTTATTTTTCTATTGATCAAAATTTTTGAATATCGAAATAAGATAAAGTTGAAAAATAAATTTCAAAAATTCATTTTTCCCCCAACCAAACCGACCTTTAATAAAGACTCAATTTCAAATGAAAATATTCTGAGTCAATTTTTTATGTCTCAATTTGCAATTGTGGCTAAAGATGAAGTGCAGTCACTAAAGAGCATGCTACCAAAAAAGGAAGTCATTAAAGACTCACAAGAAAGCTTTTAGAAAGAATCTACAATATGCCATGGATTCAGTAGTGTATTAGTATATTAACATATTTAATTGCATATCAAGCTAATAATTTATTAGGGCATGCCACATATATGATAATATATCAAAGTCTAAATTTGATAGTATACTAATATATCAATGTATCGTTAGTGCACCATAAATTTTTTTTAACACTTCTAAGCAATCTTAAGCAAATCTTCCAAGCATGGATTCTGCTATAAGGGCTCTTTAATTTTATATAGCAGGATTCCATTTGATCTTATTTGATGATATCTGTCACCATTATAATCATCTTATACCAACAACAAAAATTTCATCAATAATATAGAATTTTTAAACATTTACTTTTGTAAAAAAAAAATTTATAAAGGATAGACTAATGATAAAGTCTTCTGTATATTCTTTTTAAAATTTGACCTTTAACAACTAATGGGTTGTTTTCAAGAAAGGCTAAATAGGCAAATTTCTCATTAGAATACCTTTTTTTCTATTTAAAAAACTATACAAATAGGATGTCATTTGTATAGTGTTCCTTGAAAAATGCCTATGCACACCTAATGAGAATCCTATTAACAAGCTATGCTTGCAATTTGTTATTTGTATAGCTTTTTAATTTTTACAATTTAATTAGCTATATCGAGAAAAATATCATCTATATAACTCTTTTTTACATTTAAAGTTGCATCTACCCTTCATTAACTTTGTATTGACGATCAAAATTTGGTGTTGTTTGTATAAAATTTTGTCTTTATGTTTCATTGGGGTGCCATTTTTCTTATTTTCACATGAGAAGTAGAGGAGCTCAAAGAGAGAAGAAAGCTTCCAAGGTAAGTTTTCTCCATTTTCCTTTCTCATTTACTACATTTTCACTCTTTTGTATATTTTCTCACTTAATTTTTTGTAAAATAATTAGATTTTATTGCTACTGCTTGGTTGATATTTGTGTTTTTTGCCTTTGCTATTCGATTGAGGTAGGATAAAAAAAATTATACTATTTTTTTTAAGATACAATTTATGGATTGGTTAATAAAAAATTATAGTATTTTTTTAAAGATACAATTTATGAATTGGTTAATATGAAGTGCATTGATTCAATTTCATCAAATTGTTACCTTGTGCAATTTGATATGTTTACAAATTTAAAATGAAGATAATATTGATATAGTATATGAGTATGAATTTGTTGTTATGCATTGTTATGTTAGTTGGTAAATTATATTTTTATAATTGTTGTTATGTTTATTATTTCAAATATCTAAATAGTACAATATAAGATAGGAGGATGAAAATTTTTCATTACAATTTAAAGGATGATGGGAAGTATACAATTATTTACGTAAAGAATTTAAAATTTCAAGAAAATAAGTTATGTCAATATTTAAAAGACTAAATAAATAAAAATATTAAATTATTAATAATTGTGTATTACTAAATAATAAAGGAGAAAATAATTGGTAATAATTTTTTGTTAGAAGTAATTTAAATACTTTTGTTAATTTGTTAAAATAAGTAGAAAATACATGTAATCAAATAATAATCGACATATAAATTTTGAGAATTCAAGTAATTAAAATGTAAACTTTTTGATAATGTAAAATATATGATAATTTTAGTTAATATAAGTGATGTCAAAATTTAAAAATAAGATAAATAAAAATATTAATTTATTAACAAATTAAAAATAAAAATACTAATAAATAAAAATTAAAAATAATATGAATAATTTATTAATAAATAAAAAATAAAAAAAATAATACATAAATATGGTATGCAATAAATAATGTGATGCATTGTGATATATAGAATCTTTCCAATAATAATGATGTTAATGTCTTTAGAGTTTCATATTTACAAGATAATAGCTCTATAGATTTTACCTTTATTGTTGACCTTGGAAATTTCAACTTATTGATAGTGAGGGATATACATAATGATCCTCAATGTATTTTATCTTTTAGCAATATTGATTCTATCATATAAGATGTTGATGACTTCACAAATAATGATGACATTTTAAAATATGAAACAATTGATGAATACATGATAGAGGAGCTTTTAGAGTTTGATGATGATAGTTAAATTAATGACAACAAGGATGATCCTGTTACTTTTAATGATAGTAACTCAGATTAGGATCTACACTTTTTTACTTTTCACATCACAATTGTGTAAAGGTATAAATATGATATTTTATAGAAATTTTATTTATGTTGTGTTGTTATAACTATTTCAAATACATGTATTTAAAAATAATTACTATTTGTGTTCTTGATAATCATAGCTGATGTTATAACACGTCATCATAGAGGAAACAGTAGAGCTAACCCATCACGTGGCCCCACTCACATTCTCTTACAATGTGAGTTAAATAAAATTTATTATATTGTATTATTCATTTTAGCATTTATTTCCTATAAATCCATAGTACTAGTATTATGTTATATTTGAAAGCTATTTCCACTAAATAGTGTAACAAGAATAGGTCCCTGAGCCATCACGAAAAAATTTAGAAAGGTAACAATAAACCATTGTTAATCCATTTTGATAAAATGGTAGGTATATATTATACAATAAGTCAAAACTCTAGCCATTTCACCCATGATATAGGTGTGCTAGTGAGGGAGTATTATGAACCCTTCCATAAGAATTAGATGAAAGTACTTGAGAAGCAAAGGCCACATGTCCTGTAAGAAGTCTTTATAAGTATCATTCAATGTATTTTCTTCATCATTTTATGTTTGATATTAAAACTATTTAACATATTAATCACATGATTGTAAAATGTCTTCAAATGTTATCCCACTTAAAGTTTTTGGATATATCATCAGAGAAGTAGTGCATCGTAATCTCCAATATCCTATGGATGACCACAAATCGATACCAAGATTGAAAAGGTGTGCTCCATAGACTTTTTTTTGCACATGAAGGCCGTGAGGACAATCTTGACCTGTAGAATGTGAGGCAAGTAGTTCCCCAGCATATGCTAGTTAATCATTAAAAAAAGTTATACACCTACTTTAATAGTTAAAAGTACATGGTAAGGATAAAGTTAAAAATATGAATCATCATTTTAAAGTTTTAATTACATTTCACTCGTATAATTGTAAATATTTTGTTTTGAATTTATAAGAATTATCTAAAAGAAATAAAGATAATAGGTCGAAGAAGGTGTACAATAATCACTATAAATTAAAGTCCATTGTGGTGCACTGACACGATAAGGTATGTTAAGTCATGAAATTTCTAAACACTCCAAGGTCTTATTAATATTATATATTGTATTTTTTTTTTATTAAAACTACTATAGAAAAATAAAGACATAGGTGAGTTATAATTGGCGCAAAAGAATTTTAAGAATTGTCATACATAGTCAGACAAAGGAATGAATGTATCCAGCTACTACAGTTACTTATGTAAGTAGTTTAATTCTTATTTTCTAATTTTAAATATCTTATAGAAGACATTTTATTCATTCTATCCAATTTTTTTCTAAAAAAAATCAAGGCAAGGATGAGAAAGTTAGCCACCTAGCTATATATACAGAATGCATCATTCACTAACTTCCTAATGGCTCTGATGCCGATTGATGAGCCCATCATTGTCAATGAGGTGCTCAACACTTGTTAATAGTATAGGAAAACAGTTAGTTGTGTACTTATTGAAACGACATAAGCTACCCTTGGCACCTCCAATTTAATTCTAGCATTTCCTTTAAAGAAGCAACAAGATGTGGCATTAGAGGCTAAGATGCATATCTACATTACGTAAGGTCAGCAAGTCATCGAGGTGCAACAAGAGCACTTACTTTATCACCAACACTTGTAAAAGGAGGCTTGGAAGGAGTTTGATGCACTATATCGAGCTCTCTATGACAAGGTAGGAATCACTATGCTTGCACATTCTACACCATATCCTTGTCCTCGACTGCACATTCTTGCACCAATAATACCAAGTAGGTTTAGTTCACAATTGCACCAATCCCAATCTCAACCCCAGCCCTTGTCCTAACCCTCACCTCCTCCCTAGCTTGCAGGTTTGCTTTTAAGTGATGACAATGATGATAATGATTATTTAGTTTAGCCAGTTATTGTATTGTACATACACTTTTTAGTATGCACTTTATATTGTTATTTATTAATAGTGTGATGATTTATTATTATATATCATTTGAGATTTTACATATTTTTGTTTGTTTGTTTTATTATGATAAGTAATAAAATAAAAATTTTATATTATTATTAATTGTAAAAAAATTGAAGGTATTGTAAATTTATTAGATAATAGTTACTATTAAAAATAATTACTAAAAATTATATGTAATTAAATAAAAAATTATTAAAAAGTATTTTTTAAATAAAAAAAGAGTTATACCGATGATATTATCATTTGTATAAATTTTTTAAAAATATATATATATATATAAAATGTCACTAGTGACGACATTGTTTGTATAAAGTTTCACCTATATTGGCGACATATCATTGATATAAAGCCGTATCAAATCCTTGTGGTGTCCATTATGCTAACGATATATGTCTTCTGTATAATTCATCCCATTGCAATGATATAAAATGTCATCGGTATAAATTGCATTAAGCCCAAATCTATACTAATGACATGTCTTCTGGAGACTTCTGTACCAACGACAAATTCTTTTTGTTTTTTAGTGCAAATTCGTTGAAGCTTGGTTGGAGGGTATCACGTCATGATCAACCACCAATGAAGATTACTGGCCTTTAGCATCTTATTTATCATTCGTGTCTGTCCTTCTGTATGGTTTGGTGCTTTTTTTCAAGTTGTCTAAGCTTCTTTCAACTTTCTTTTGTATTCTATTACGTTCTCTTTTCCCTTTGCACTATTTCTAAGTAACCAAATAAAAAGCATTCAATGCTTGGAGCATGACGTACTATACTCCAATGTCGATATATGTTATACAGTACAAATTTTGAAACACTTCACAACAATTGTAGCATGACAGCTACTTCAATGTGAATATATATTACATATTATAAATTGTGAACAGTTGAGGATTCATATGAAAAACACATTCTGTATGAATTAATTATAAAGTATTAAAATAAAAAATATTCTTCTTATTTAATATTAAATGTAAGAAGTATAATAAAAAATAATATCTTCTATTTAAAAAAAATTTCCTTGTTATTATATTATTAAATATCATAATTTTTTAATTAAAATATACAAAAAAACGTATCACTTTCTTATATTATATAAATAAATTTTTCAAAAGAAAAATACTTTTCCACAAAATAATCAGATCCTTGATAACAATTCTCTTACTGCGCATTAAAGCGCATGTTTAATGCGCAGTGTTTCATGGAATTGGAAGCCTGGTTCATTAACAATCTCACTCAGATTACGGGGAGAAAAAGAAAAAAAAAAAAAACGGTGACCTCTATTTAGCAGCTTGTGTTGTGGTTTCTGTGCGACTATGGTTGCAGAATATAAAGGCTCAGGGGCCAATGTATCGTGTTGTTTAAATAAATGTCCGGGTTGGATAGTTATTAATGTCCTGCTCCTATCTCAAAAAATTGTACGTAACTATCTTTCTTCTGCACCTTGTTCTTTCTACTGTTTTGGGGTGGTTGAAGTCTTCCTTCTTTCTTTAGACCGCGACGCAAAGGCAATTTTGTTTTTGGAAGTTGGAATCTTTTTTTTTTTTAATTACGTCTTATATTACGTGATTTATTAACTTTATTATTTAAAAAAATAAACCAAATGTTGATTTAAAAATCCGAAACTATTGAAAAGAAATTCAAAATCCTATCATTAATATCAGGCTCAAGCTGATTTACATACAATCTGATCCCCCATAAACCAAATGATATAAAATATAATAATGACCAGCAAAGTTCCAAATTGCCATCATGATTGTAATGTATTTATTTCCATCGTAAAAATTGCAAAAGTAAAAATGTAAATTGCAGTTATTGCTGGCATAAAATTTTATTGTCTCCATGTAAAAATTATATAACATTTTTAATTATATTATTTAATATTAATTTTTTTAATTTATCTTGAAATCATATTACATTAAAAAAAATTATTTACAAGTAAAATATCAAAATTTTAAACTTTTATTTTATCAAAAATCTTATAAATATATGTAATGCAATTGTAATAATATATAATATTGCTATCACAACTCACCGCTGCAATTATGATTTTAAAATGTATGATAATTGTAATGTAATGTGCCCACCGCACACGGCAGTGATTATAATATTACGACCATGTATCACGTGTAGCAATTTACCGTACGGTAAATTACAATGAGAGGTTGCTTTATAGACTTTATTTTAAAGAGGCAGTAATGTTAGATTTTTTTTAAAATAGGTTCCGGTTTTATAAATTATGAATGTAATATACCGAAATTATTTTTTTTTAACTGTAAGAATGTGGTCGTGAATTAGAAATTTTAAAAAGTCATAAATTTATCATTAGTTGATCAATTTTTACATATGACCACTCGTTTTCAATCATCTTCATATAATTTTTCAATAGAAAATAATAAAATATATGTTTAATGAAGCCCATCTGGTTAAAAATGTATAAATTGATATCAAAATTTTGAACAACTATAACTTTGTGCTCAGTTGTCCATTTTAAGTGATTTTTTGTTATTTCATGTCTCTTTTTGATATCTACATGCTTACTCTGGTTTGATAAAAAAAAGTTTTTTTCAATGATTTTTCTTAATTTTTCTTAATTTTCTTGTTATTCTTTCAACTTTGATCTTATTTTTATTAATTTAAATTCATTCGAATTCTATATTAAACTTTTGCTCTCCAACTCTTTTGATGTCTAGTAGTGCCATAATAATTTTCTTAAAAAATAAAATTATTAAAGAATAATATATGACTATTTGTAGACTAAATAGTGACATTTTACTATTTCGTTACAAAATAGTAACACCAATACAAAAATTTAAAATAAATGAATAAATTAAGTCTAATTAATAATGAAATTACTAAATAATAGCATGTTACTGTCTATTCTCTAAACAGTAACATATAATATGTTACTATTTTGTTCCAAGTCTAATTAATAATCAAACTGTTAAAGAAAAGGATGTTACTGTTTCATTTTAAAATAGTAACACCAAGCAAAAATTTTAAATAAATGGATAATAGCATGTTACTATTTATTCTCTAGACAGTAACATGTTACTGTTTTATTCCAAAATAGTAATACCAACTAGAAACCTGAAATAAATTGATAAATCCAGTTTAATTAACAATGAAATTGTCAAATAATAACATGTTACTGCCTATTTTCTAGACAATAATATGTTACTATTTCATTCCAAATCTAATTAATAATCAAACTGTTAAAGAAGAAGATGTTACTGTTTCATTCCAAAATAATAACACCAAGTAAAAAATCCCAAATAAATGAATAATAGCATGTTACTATTTATTCTCTAGACAGTAACATATTACTATTTCATTCTAAAATAATAACAATAATAAAAAATTTGAAATAAATGAATAAATCTAGTCTAATTAACAATGAAATTGCTAAATAATAGCATGTTACTATCCATTCTCTAGACAGTAACATAAAACTATTTCGTTCCAAACTTAATTAATAATCAAACTGTCAAAGGAGAGGATATTATTGTTTCATTTTAAAATAGTAATACTAACAAAAAATTTTAAATAAATGGATAAATTAAGTCTAATTAATAATCAAATTACTAAATAATAGCATGTTACTATTTCATTTCAAAATAGTAACACCAAGTAAAAACT
Organism: Sindora glabra; assembly: GCA_020226215.1. NCBI lineage: Eukaryota > Viridiplantae > Streptophyta > Magnoliopsida > Fabales > Fabaceae > Sindora > Sindora glabra. The sequence continues at coordinate 54,083,451 of CM035230.1, read as the reverse complement.
CCAAATAAATGGATAATAGCATGTTACTGTTTATTTTCTAGACAGTAATATGTTATTATTTTGTTCCAAGCCTAATTAAAAATCAAACTGTCAAAAGAGAAGATATTACTGTTTCATTCTAAAACAGTAACACCAATAAAAATTTTTAAATAAATGGATAAATCAAGTCTAATTAATAACCAAATAACGAAACTACTAAATAACAGCATATTACTATTTGTTCTCTAAATGATAACTAGAGGTGTACATGGGCCGAGCAACCCGCCCGGCTCGATGAGCTCGGCCCGAAAAAATAGAGTATTTGAGTTCTTTTTTTTAGCCCGATAGGCCTGATGGAATTTTTTTTTATGGCCCGATTAATAATTAGGCCGGGCTTGGGTCAAGGCAAAAAAGCCCGATAGGCCCGGACCGATTATAATAATTTATTTTTAATAATATAATTATATATTAAAAAATATAATTATATCTAATTATTTTTAATATAAAAAATATTAATTTAACATATTAAATATTTTATATATTTAAATATCATATTATCTCTTTAAATATATATATTTTTTATTTTAAAAATTTATTTTTTATTAAAAAATAAAAAAATTATATTTTTCGAGCTTTTGGGCCGGGATTCGGACCTTTTAATTTAAAATTCGAGCTAGGCCGGACTAAATTTTTTTAAAATTTAATCGAGCCAGGCCGGGTTCGGGCCTTCAATTTTATATAATTTGATTCGAATAGCCCAGCCCAAAACCCGTCCGGCCCAATCCATTTACACCTTTAATGGTAACAAGTTGCTCTTTCCTTCTAAAATAGTAATATTAACTAAAAACTCTAAATAAATGGATAAATTAAATCTAATTAACAACTAAACTATCAAATAATAGCATGTTACTATTTATTTTCGAAACAGTGTCATTCTAAAATAGTAATATTAACTAAAAATCTTTAATAAATGGATAAATTAAGTCTAATTAATAATCAAACTATCAAAGAAGTGGATGTTACTGTCTCGTTTTAAAACAGTAACATGAACCAAAATCTCAAATAAATAAATAAATTAAGTCTAATTAATAATCAAATTATGAAATAACAGTTTAAGTTTAATTAATAATCAAACTATCAAATTAAGTCTAATTAAATAACAACATGTTCTCCAGATTGTAACATATTGTTGTTTCATCTCCAAACAGTAACACTAATTAAAATTTTTGAATAAGTAGATAAATCAAATCTAATAAATATCCAAATTGTCAGATAATAATATGTTATTATGTTTCTAAATTCTTATTTATTTTTATTTTTATCTTAACTAAAACTTTATTTTAATTCCTAAAAAATTGAATTTTTTATAAATTTTATTTATAATTAAAATTTTATATTAATTTAATTTTTATAAAGTAAAAAGTCCGACAATTTTAATTTTTATAAATTTTTAGTCTCTTATTTTTTCATTTATATCAAATTAAAAACTTTCCAATTCTAATATGTAGTAAAAGAGATTTCTGTTTTGGTTCTTTTAATCTTCTTGAAATGTATTGTAAATATGTCAGTTTTTTTTTTTTGAGTATTGAGATAAGTTTCCATCTACGGGTACACTTAGATAAAAGAAAGTGAGTTTCGGGTGCCTTGTAATAAATTACATCAAATGACACTTACCTGATTTTTTCCCTACAATTTAAATCTTTGATGATGATTCAATAAGATCCCGCTGAGAGTTCCTTCAACCGGCCAGTAAACATGCTCTGAGCCGCTCCTTGATATCTCCTAGGTTAAGTTCTGTTCTAACAGTTAAAGCAGATGCAAACCAAAAGTGCTTTAGGAAAACTAACGCTCCACAAACAAGTAGCTAATTGTTTCTATCTCAGTACCGCAGAAAACACAAAGTATATCAACTGGAATGTTTCTTCTCTGTGATAAATCTTTTGTTGGATTTTAGCCTTCCTTTACAGATATTAATTTCCTCAAGTTCAAGTTCTGTTCTGACCAATCAAGAAAGAAAGTTTAAAGGGTCATTAATTTAGTCTATGAAAACTTTCTTCTTTTTATTTTGCTGTTATATATTTTATGATTTGGAAGATATAAAGATAAGATGTCCCGTTTCTAATTTAGAAAAGAAGATCAAAGTTTCTTCTGGGTTTTAATAAATTAATCGCCAGTAGAGAGAGCGAGCAAAAAGACCGTGAGATCGACCGAATGAGAAGGGAATTAGAAGATTTATAGGGTTAAAATAAAAATGAGTAAAAGACCTAATTTGTTTAGGTCGAATTTTTTTAAAAAAAAATGAAAATACATTTATGCAATCTCCCACTCATGATTAAAGTAAAATCGAACCGAGTCAAATTAAATTTTGGTTTTATCAAATTAAAATATTAAATGTCTCGAGCTTAAACTAGTACTAACATTTTTACTCGAACTCAATACGATCAATTTTTTTTTTCAATTTCATAATCCGACTTAGTTCAATTCGTTAAAAAATGACAAAGATCAGTAACTTTAGCAAGCTCAAAATGGATTCGAACTTCCTTTGACCTGAACTAAATAACAAATCTTAATTAAGCATTACTAAAATTAAATTGCTTCTAAGAAAAATATACATTGGCAATATATAATATAATTTTTATTTATAACCTATTTACTTATAATTTGAAGTGTTAAGAAGAAGTTATCTATAATTAATCTTATTAACACTTTATTTAGCTGTGTTTATTTTTCATTCAAATATAATAGAATTTGGAACATGTATTTTTCGAATATTCATTCAAAAAATTATAATATACATAAATAAATTATCATTTTTCTGTCATTTAAAAAAATAATATTTAATATAATTTTAAATATTATTAAATGTTTATATGTAAAATATAAAATCTAATTTTTACTCATGTATTCTATTTTTAAATATAATATAAAAAATATTATCCAATTGCTTGCCAGTTAAATGGGTGGAGTAAAAAAATTTTTGGTTGGCTCAGTTAAATGAGTAAGATGTTTGAGATAGGGGGAAAAATGGAAGAAAGGATGAGATAGTGAAATCTTTTCAGTTCCATTATATTTGAACGGAGGATGAGTACCAGAAATATATGCGTTAGATTTTATTATATTTGAATAAAAATATATGTATAATTAAATAAAAATTTAAGAATATAAATTATATTTATTTTTTTAATATTACGGATAGATAAAGTGGATTTTTCTATTAAAAAAAGATAAAGTTGAACTTTTTTGTGAAATGAATAAGAGGAGGGGGTAAACATCCATAGAAAGCCGTGGAAGCTAGTAATTCCCCAGTTAACCAGACAACGAGACCCGTGAAGTTCCAGAAAGGACGAGACACGAATATTAATTGTGACATGTATTTTCTTGTGATAATACAAAAGTCTAAATTTATGATTTTGAGATCAAGCTCCAATGATAAGCAGGTAGAACATAAAAAAATTGATGTTCACATGTTTCAGGAAAGCGAATTAAGAATTAAAGTGGCCGATGCTTTGGTACGAAAAGCTCACATGGAACAATCGTCTTTTTTTATTTTTTGTAATTCTCCCTTGGACGTGACTCCCTTCGTTATAGATGATTTTAATGGTGTCTATTTTCTTAGATACTCAGCTTGTAATGTAGGTACTGATTAGCTTCTGTTCTTTTTCTTATTTATAAAAAAAAAAAGAAAAAAATTGATGAGTGTGTGAAAGATAAAATAAAAATAAAAATAAATAATTAAATATATTTTCTATAAAAATTAATTACATGTGAGTAACTCATAATCGGCATAGCATAATCAACATAATAAATAACAATAATAAGCATGAAAATTAAATTATGATTATCAAATAATATAGATTCACACTCAAAAGAAATGTAAGATTTCAAGTATGAATAACACAATGATGTATATATAAATCTACCATATTGAGCAAAAAGATGGTTCATGCTCCTAAGCTTTAACATGTGTCAAGAAAAAAATTGAAAACTAAAGAAAATAACGATGACCTTTTTAAAATATATTAAGAAAAAATATATTGTGACTTATATTTATATCATTAGAATTTGACAAAAATATTAATTAGATGCAAAATACTACCACAGATTAAAAGAAAAATGAATTATTATGTGTGTGTTTAGATATATTTTTCCTTTTATATTTTTTAAAATTATTCTTAAAAATTATTTTCTTATTTTTAGAAATTATTTTCGGATTGAAGGAAAATAAAAAATAAAAAATGATGGGTGTTGTAAATAAAAATATTTTATTTAATTATAAAATTAATATTTAAAATAAGAAATAAATTTAAAAAATAAATGAAAATTATTTTTATTTTTAGATTACATATTTAAAAAATAAATTTTAAAAATAAATTTTGTTATTTTTTTAAAATAAAAATAAAATACTATTTTTAAAAACAAAAAATAAACATATCTATAACTCTCGAATTAATTCACAATTTTATCTGCTTATTGTAAAAATAATTTAATGGACTATTATTAATTAATTTTTTTATTTTATTTTATTTAAAATGAATTAAGTTTGGGGACTCCTAATAATTGAATCTTTTATTTTGTTTTATTTTAAATGAGATAAGTTTGATCCTAGAGTCATAATTTTGTAAAATTTGTAACTCTCGGATTAATTCACAATTTTATTTGCATATTGTAAAAATAATTTAATAAACTACTATTAATTGAGTCTTTTATTTTATTTTATTTAAAATAAGTTGAGTCTGACTCTAGAGTTATAATTTTGGATGTAGTTTTTGTAATTACTTTTATGAACTAAAAATGTCTTGTGGGTTAATATATTTTGTAGTAAGTGTAAACCTTTAACTAATTGGGTATTTGATAGGTGAGCCTAGTAGTGTTTTCTATTTAATTAAATTAGATCCTCCTAACCATTTTACGTTCTAATCATAATCACAAAATACTTTATGAATCATAGTATTTCATTAACTACAAACTTATAAAAAAGGCAGGGAAGATCAAACTTTTATTTATCAATTAATTTATATTTCATTTTAATGATTATAAATATCTTATCTATTTTCTAAAATCATATATTTTATATTCTTACTTTATGTAAGTTTTTTATCCTGTATGAATAATTTTTATTTACATTTAATATCAGAGCCACTTACAATAAATTGAGAATTAAAATACACATTCTCTTTGTGTGATCTATATTTTAGATGATTATTATCATCTATTTTAATTGCTTGATTATTATTAAATTGGCTAAATTATTATTTATTTTATTGATTAATTTTATCTAATCTATTATTTATATAATTATTTTTCGGATGATTGTTTAACTGAAAATTTATGATCTCTTGTTCTTGTAAAATTGTTACATAAATATCACAAATTGCATTATTTTCTGTTGCTTTGGGAACTGTTGCTTTTAACGTGATCATTTGAGTGGGTTAGTCTAGTGTTGAATTTCAAGATTATCAATTTTGAGATCTATACTTGGAGTATTAAAAAAAAAATCCTTATTATTTCTCCCGAATTTATGTTTCGAAAATCAGTCCGAAACAATTTTACATTGAATTTGGAAGCATGGAATTGAATTCTATGCAATGCGTGATTGCCACAGGACCACATATTTCGGCTCATGTGATCAGGTGTAATTTTTCTGGTGGTTTAGAGTTATCCCAAAAATAAAATCAAATAAAATAAAATAAAAAATAATAATGAAAAAGAAACACCGTCTGGCGTCCGAGATCTCTGGCGTTACATATGCATGGACCACGCGCCCATACTGTGGGTCATGCATCATAATATTTATTTATTTTTTATTGCAATAAATATTTATTATATATTTATATTTTAATTAATTTAAAATACTTCCTATTAAGATAAAATTATAAAAAAATTTGAAAAAATAATATATGTTTTCATATTTATACTAGTATATTTCACTCTTTTAAAGTTACAATCCTAAAATTTACACTCTGTTAAAGAAATTAGGAGAAAATTAGAAAATTTTAATTTGTACTAAAATTGATTAAAAATAAAATTGACATTGTGATTTGATGCAATATGATTTTTATGAATAGTATTGGTACATATTGTTTAACATCCCTTAATGGACTAGTTGTATTTTATTTTCTATAAATTATAGTTTTGGACTTAATTTAAATATTTTGGTTCTTTTGAAAGATTTATGAATTGAAATGGATAATTATTACTAAAGTAAAATTATTTATTTTGATTCATAAGTCTTTGAGCTATTGATAAATATTTACAAAATTAATTTTTAATTATTTCACATAATTACTTACTCAAAAGGGATAAATATGCGTTGTAATTGAAAGTGAACTTATATATTTTTAATTATTTCATATAATGACCTGTTCAAATAGGGTTATTATATGATATGATTAGAAATTAGTTTATTGAAGTAAAATGTTATTTATGAATTTATTTTATTATTATAAATTTTATCTGCCTAAAGAGAATAATTTTGTAATAATAATATATTATCTTAGTTAGCTTCAATTTTAGGGAAATCTATTTCATGTTGTATTCTCTACTCAAATGGGAGAATGTAGTGATATTTTATATACTCTTAAATATGCTTATTGATAAATTTAAAATACCCAAAACTAACATATTACATTTCTATTTTGTTCTTTAACAGTCTCTTTTGCAGTGAACAATGATATTGCAACTATTGAATTGTTAAATGGTATAAATTATAAGAGATGGAAGTAGGATATAGAATTTGCTCTTAGTATTATAAATATTGATTTAGCTATATGTGAGCTAAAACCACCAGTACTCACTCTTGAAAGTACTCAAGAACAAAAAGACTATTATGCAAAATGAGAGATATCTAATAGGCTCAGTCTCATTACAATGAAGAGATCTATTCTTTAACATCTACTGGGTGGATTGATAAATATAAGCAAAGCTAAAGACTTTATAGATGCTATAAGGCAAAGATACCAAGTATCTGATAATGTTGAATCTGGATGCTTGATAAAAGAATTGACGACCATAAAGTATGACAACACAGGTAGTGTAAGAAAGTTTATTATCAAGATGGTTCACCTCCAAACTTAATTAAAGAACTTAAAATTTGAATTGTCAAATACCTTGCTTGTCCCACATGCCTTGAATTCCTTACCTCCAGAATTTAATCAAATCAAGATAGTCTATAATACCCTAAACATACCTTGGACAATTAATGAATTCATTACTAAATGTGTTGTTAAGGAAGAAAAATTTGCAAAGAAAAGAATGAAATAAGTTTTTTGACCAAGTTAAAATCCTTACTTAGCAAGAACTTAACCAACGAGAAAAAAAAAAACCTAAATCACATGCTCCAAGGATCAATTCTTCTAAATCTCAGGAGGCCCAAAGGCATAGTAATAATAATATCAGTCATAAACCATAAGTGAAAGGTCTTAAAGATTCCATTCATAAGAATGTAGAATACTATTAATGTCATAAGAAAGGTTATAAGAGGAATGAACGTTATAGGTTCAAGTCTCAATTCAGGAAGAAAAAAGGTAATGAGAATAGTAAACTCCTATCCTTAGCTTGTTTTGAATCAAATTTAGTTAATGTCCTTATAGATTCTTAGTGGTTTGATAGTGGTTCTGCAACTCATGTTGCAACTACCTTGCAGGAGTTTGTAAGCAAGAGAAAACTAAGTGAAAGAGAGTCTAAACTTAGAGTAAGAAATGATCTTGAAGTTATAGTTGAATGTATATGAGATATTATTTTACGTTTAGAAAATTCTATTAAGATTACATTGAATAATGTCTTTTATGTTCTTAGTTTTAGATGTAATTTAGTTTCAATTTCTCTTTTGGATAAGCTTGGATACAAATTTATATTTGAAATGAAAAAGTTAATATTTTATTGCATTCTTAGACTACTAGTTTTGATTTTCTTGATAATAGTTTATATAGGTTAGTATTAGTCTTTGATAGTCCTTATTCTTCTTTAAATGTTGAAAATATGGTTTCAAAAAGATCTAGAATAAAGGAAACATCATTAATGTTATGGCATAAAAGATTGGGACATATATCTAGGAAACAGGAGGGAGGTTAATTAAAGAGAATATTCTTCCTTCCCTAGTTTTTGATGATATGGACATATATGCGAGCTATATTAAAGGTAAGTTAACCAAGACTAAGAAGAAAGGTGTTACTTGTAGTTCTAATCTTTTAGAGATAATTCATACTAATATATTTGGACTATACTCTCCTACTATTTGTGGTTATTGTTATTTTGTCACATTCATTGATGATTTTTATTGATATGGTTATCTTTATTTGATAAAAAAAATATGATGTACTTGAGAAATTCAAAATTTTCAAAACTGAGATTGAAAAAGAATTGGGAAAAGTCATTAAGATTGTGAGATCTGACCAGAGAGGTGAATATTATGACAAACAAAATATGTCTAGGCAATATATAGGACTGTTTGCTAGGTTTTTGTAAAATTGTGGAATTATTCCACAATATACCATATTGATAGTCTTGAGCAAAATGGCATCACTGAAAAGCACAATCGAACTCTTAAAGACATGATGAGGAGCATGATAAGTGGAACAAATTTACTTGAATTTCTTCGGGCTGAGGCTATTAAAATTGCTTTGTACATCATTAATTGTCTTCCTAGCAAGTCAGTACCTAAAACACCCTTTGAGCTTTGGATTGGCAAAAAACCTAATTTAAATCATTTTTGAGTTTGGGTTGTCCTTTTGAAGTGAAAAATTATGATCCATCAGTGAAGAAACTTAATTCAAGATCCATTCGTTGTTATTTCATGGGGCATCCAAATCGTGTAAAAGGATGCAAGTTTTAATGCCTTATAAGAGGTATGAAAATAGTTGTGTCTATGACTGCAAAGTTTCTTAAGCTTGATATTGCTGATTTGTCACTAAATTCAGGGCACCTTGAAACACAAAATGAGCCAACTTCTATTATTATTCCACTAATTTTACCTAGTCAAATTATTGTACCTCCATTTGTTCATGTTGAGATATAGAATAATCAAAATGTAGAGCATGAACAAATTATAGAACCTGTTACACTGTTCCTACTGAGAACCATTAACATGCTTAACCTGTAGAGCAGATCCTAATTAAAAGGTCTGTTAGATAAAGAAAGGTAGCAATTTCAAATAATTATTATGTCTATCTTAGTGAAAGTGAATATAATATCGGGGATGTTGTTGATCCAACTACATACAGTTAATAGTTTAATTTGTAGTTAAATGCTATGAATAAGGAAATTCAATCTATAATCAAGAAAGAAGTATGGGAACTTGTTGAGCTTTTGCAAAATTGTAAAGAAATTAGTTATAAATAGGTGTACAAGACTAAGAAAGATTCAACTAGTAAAATTGAATGATTTAAAGCAAGATTGATAGTTAAAAGTTTCACTCAAAGAGAGAGAATTGACTACTCTAAGACCTTTTCATCAATATCTTATAAAAACTCATTCAAGATTATTATGACTTTGGTTACACATTTTAATTTGGAGTTTCACTAGATGGATGTTAAAATAGCTTTTCTAAATGGTGAACTTGTAGAAGATGTATACATGAAATAACCCGATGGTTTTCAAATAAATGGATTTGAGCATATTGTATGTAAGCTACAAAAATCAATATATGGTTTGAAACAGACATCTTGGTAATGGTATTTGAACTTTGATAAGTTGATTACATCTATGAGCTTCATAGAAAATAAAGTTAACTAGTTTACTTATTTCAAGGTTAGTGGGAGCAACTTTATTTTCCTCGTCTTGTATGTTGATGATATTTTATTAGCGAGTAATAGTCTAGCTTTGCTACATGATGCTAAACAAATGTTATCTAAAGCTTTTGACATGACAAATCTTGGTAAGGCATAATTTGTTTTGGGTATTAATATTCACAGGGATAGAACTCGTAACTTATTAGGATTGTCTTAAAGAGCGTACATTGATAGGATTTTTGAAAGATTTGAAATGCAAAAATGTAAAGTTGAAGATGTTCTAATTGTGAAAGATTATAAGTTTAGCAACAAATAGTGCCTAGCAAATGAGATAGAGAAATAGTCAATGGAAAATATCCTTTATGTAAGTGCCATAAGAAGTTTAATGTATGCTTAAGTTTACACCTGACGGGATTTGGCTTTTGTGGTTAGTGTTCTTGACAAGTATTTATTTAATCTTGGAAGAGATCATTGGTGTGCTACTAAGAAAGTTATGAGATACTTGAAGAAACTAAGAATTATACACTCGTTTATAAAAAGATTGATAACCTAAAAATAATTGGGTATTCAGACTCAGATTTTATTGGATGCTTCGATGATATGAAATCTACTTTAGGTTACATCTTCATGATGGTTGGAGGTATTATATCTTAGAAAAATGTTAAGCAAACATTAATAACTTCTTCCACCATACAAGTAGAATTTGTTGCCTATTACAATGCTGCTTCACAAGCTATTTGGTTGAAAATTTTCATTTCAGGATTACAAATTGTTGATTCTATTGCTAGACAATTGAAAATTTATTATGACAATAGTGCTATGATTTTTTTCACCAAAAATAATAGAAGTTCTAGTGAATATAAGCATTTGGAATCGAAACACCTCACTATTAGAGATTTTGTGAAGAAAGAGGACATAGTGGTAAAGCACATTCATACTGGTGCTATGCTAGTAGATCCTATGACTAAAGGACTTAGACTTAGAATTTTTCAAAAGCATATTGAGAATATAGGAATTATAGGTTCTTTTGATGTCTTTGACTAGTAGGAGTTGTTTTTATTTTTATGACTATTTTTTATATAATTTTTCATTTGTTCATTTCTTATATCATCACATATATTTGTTGGTACATTGATTATGAATTTATATTATCTTATTTATGCATGCCTCATTTGATTATAATGTGCCAATATTATTATAATTTTTGTGAGGGTTAAGACTCGACATTAGTCATTAATTCCTAAACTTAATTATTTGTTTCAAAATCAACACCATTTTGGAATTTATGAGATGATCTGACTTTATATATTGTCAGTTAATTTCTCATGTTATGTAAATTTATTAGAAAAATCATTGAGGACTAACATAAAAGATAAGCATGATTTTATCACAATTTTTGATATCATCTTTCATGCTATACTATCACATCAGTGACTAAGTATGTATAATTCATAATATTTTATAACCATAAAATGTCTTACATTAATAAAGAATGTAATTGCCACCATGATTTGATATCATTGGTTATATAGGCTAAGTTAAATTTTTAAGTATTCTTATTTCTAAGGTGGTATATTTTTAAAAAATTGTAGCAACATGTATTTAAAATTAGTCCTTAATTCAAGAGTCATTTTTTAAAATAAAATATTTTATAAAATAAATTAATTATAATTAATATTTTCCAAATGGGAAAATATAAAAATAATTTAATGGATTACCATTAATTAAGTCTTTTATTTTATTTTATTTAAAATAGATTAAGTCTAACCCTAGAGTTATAATTTTGAATCCAACTTTTATCATTACTTTTATGAATTAAAAATGTTTAGATTGTTAACCAATTGGATTTTTTATGAGTGAGCCCAGTAAGATTTTCTATTTAATTAGGTAAGGTCCCCTTATCTATTCTACACTCTAATTATATTCACAAAATACTTTATAAATCTTGATACTCCATCGATTGCAAACTCATAAAAAAGATTGGGAAGATCAAACATATATTTATCAATTAATTCATGTTTCATTGAATACATATATGTTATCTATTTTCTGAAATCATGTATTTTATATTATTCATCTATATAAATTTTTTATCTTAAACGAATAATTTTTGTTTACACGTATCCCTAGGTACCGTTGAAATACATTTTAAACCAAACCAAAGGGAAGGCTCACAATTCAAAGCACCGTAAATGTTGGCTCAAACTTATTGAACCTAACAAACCCGGATTCTTAACAATATTCAAAAAAAAAAAAAAACTGTTGGGATTATTTTCTTAATCCATAATGAGACTATGAAAGTTAAATAAAAATATCAACGGCACCGCACGGTTACTAATGCAATGGCTTTTGATATTATTTAAAAAACTTTCTTCTTCACAGGTTCTGAATTTAAACCAAATTCAAAATTTAAAATATGAGGTATATACAACTATTCCTCCATTTTTATATAAATATTATTTTAAAGAAAAAATTTCATTCTCATTTATTTATTACTTTAAAAATTAAAATTATATTTATTAATTTATTTTAAATATTATTTTTATTATTTAAATAAATATTTAATAATTTTATTAATTAATTTTTTATAATAAATATATTAATAAATTAGATTTTATTTTTTCAAGTCAAAATTATTGATTATTCTTTTTTATCCTTACTTTATTAAAAAAATACTAAAGTCAAATTCGAATTGAGGGATGCTAATCGCAGTGGCTTTGGACATTCGCCGCTCAACCCACGGTATGTCATTGGACTACGTGTAACGGCAATTAAGTGCCGGATCGTTAGTGTTCTATTTCCTATTATACATATAAAAAATATATTAAAAAAAAACTGTAACTAAAACTTTAACCGAGAACGGGTGGATGTTCATCTCACACTTGTCTAAGATTAAGTTGGATAAATCATGCATTTTAATGCACTTTTATCCAGACTTGTGTTTATAAGAATTTGGAATTTGTTATGCTGTTGATTTTTCAAAAGAAAATTTCAAATATAAAGTTTTATAATGTCTTATCCACTGCCAAAACTTATTTTATATCATAGTTTATTTATTTGTTATCATATTTAAAAGTTTAATAAAATTATGTTATTATTATCAATATTTTTAATTATTTTATTAGAAAAATTAGTTATGTTAACTTTTAAATAACATGTTTATACACTACGATAATTTAAAAAATTACATTATCATTAATATGATAATTTAAAAAAGTTTCACATTATCTTCAAATTATCACTTAGAATAGAAGCTTGCGTGTTGAAATTTAATTTATATCTATTTATTTAGATAGAAAATATTTTCTTTAGAAATAATCCTATTTACTTGTGTTTATAGTCATAAGTTGTTAAGATTATGGAATATCATATTTATTCAAGGGAAAAATTCAAGCCGATACCATTTGTTGTAATTTATTGTAGTGAGGTACTCTAACCAAACTTTCTTTTAATTAAGTATAGCTGCCAACGTTAAATTACCACAACGCCCAGGAGACAAAACGACACATTCGTTGCGCGACCCAGGAAGAAGAAAAGACATGAAACAAAAATAATGAACCATAATGCTCGTAAGACAAAATGACACACCCATAGCACGTCTAGGGACAAATAAAAGACATAAAACAGAAATAACAAATCACATTCAATCAAAGCATAGTACTAGTGAAGAAACTTAAGAGATTGAATGAAGACAACGTACAAATCACCAAAAAATTACACCAGACAAACTCAAATGACATTGAACAATCAAAAACCAGCATTTCCAAACTTTGGAAACCTAAAACTAATTGCAAATAGTAACTTCAAACAAATCAAAAGCATTAAAATTGGTCGTCAACAAGTAAATCCACATACTCTTAACATTGATTCAAGTATAGGGATTATCCTGTAATTAACTTGATGAAAAATGTTATTTGTTTACATGGTTGTGTATATATATGTACATTGAATCCAAAACCCTAGAAGTTAGAACGATCAACATGCCTCACACTATTTTATTGTATGTTATTATCATTAATCCCACATCATAATTGCTTGTATGAGAAATAGAAACATGGCACCATATATATTGTTTTATTTTTTTCACATTCTATTCACATAAAAGCAAGCAGAAACACCTTACTCCTTTGACGCCAAACAATAACATGCTTTTTTATCAGTTTTGCTGTTAATCATGCTTGATTTGTTTGTTTATTCCCAATTTGTGTTAGATGTTATTATTTTCATATAAAATAGTAACATTTCATTTGATGTTATTGTTTCTTAAGTAAACAGTAACATATTATTTTCTCAAAGTTCCATTTTTAATTATATTTTATTTTATCTATTTATGGTATTTTTTGCTTGGTGTTGCTATTTCAGACAAAATAAAAATATGTAACTACAAGAAAACAACATGTTACTATTTATTCTAGAAATAGTAACATATTTGTTTTTATCAATTTTTGTTGTTAATAACACTTGATTTATCAATTTATTTGAACAAAAAGGCAGCAAAGCATCTAAAAAATAGAAGAATCTGAAGAAGAAACTTAAAGATTCTAGCAATACAGGTTCAATTTACTAGCATGTATAAAATAGATTGATGACTTTCAATTTAATGAGAGACACAAGATAGTGCTACAACAAAACTAATTTTGGATTCTCATTAATGTAATAATAACAAACGACCTTGATTGTAGTATATGCCGGAAAAGTGATAAAAAATATGGTTAATAATTACAACATTCTTAGACAAGAATTAACATTTAGTAAGTGGGGGCGAACATCTGATAATAACACCTATATCAGTGAAGCTAATTTTTAGAATGAGAGATGGAAAACAGCCTATCAAGACAACATCTGGTAAAAGGCCATAATCAGATTTAGACACAAGACATTTCTATGACTAAGGACACTTGACAGAACCAATAATATTCAATACATTATAAAGAGTAATGAGAACACTAATGCTACTACTAACCTTGTTTGTACTAAACAGAGCTCACACCCTGACCTAGTCATACCTTGAATATGTAGAGGAAATAAATGAAATAGCATAATATGGGTGTTCTCAACACATATACGAGCAACTAATGAGTTTAATTACAAAGGACAACATACTAAATGTCACCGGCTATGTCATCTATTGCCAATAAGTTACAGTTGTCAAACTTGTTTTTACTTCATGTCATTTTCTTTGATATTATCTTATTCATTTCTATTCATTTAATTGAATGTTCTTGCTACTTTTCTTGTATGTTTTTTTGGCAATTTTCATTCATGTTACTGTTTGAACTAAAAACAGTAACATGTAACTGTTTTATGTGTAAAGTGTTATCCTACATTTTTTGGTAGTTTAGTTTTTAGTGTGACTTCATTTGTCCATTTATTTTGAGTTTTTGGTTCGTGTTACTGTCTGTATACTAAACAACAACATGTTACTATTTGTTTATGTAAATAGTAATATGTTATTCTTTGACAGTTTTTTTATTAGTAACACTTGATTCTTTTATTTAATTTGAGTTTTTGATGCATATTACTATTTGCATACTTGATTCACCTATTTACTTTGAGTTTTTGACACATGTCGCTGTATGAATACTAAATAGCAATATGTTACTATTTGTTCTATATATAGTAACATGTTCATTTTTTAGCTAATTTTTTTATTAATGATATCAAATGTGCTCTTTTATTACTCCATTTTTTAATACAACTTCCATTAAAAATTAATATGACAAAATGTATAATGTATTGTCGACAATATTGGCTATATGAGACAACAAATGTGCTTAACATGTATTATATTCAAAGAGTGCCAAGATGCCTTAAATGGGATCTAAAGTTCCTCACACACCAACTAAAGGACTAATTTATCAGCTAACTTCAAGTATCATTTGGAAAAAGTCAATTTATTTTGAAAATAAACACATGTCAGTATAAGAAAACATGTTACTGCTTGTTTTAAGAACAGTAACATATTTTTTTATTATTTTTTTATGTTAATCATGGTTGATTTGTCATATTATTCACAATTTTTGTTCAATGTTACTGTTTCAACATAAAAAAATAACATCTCATTTGATATTATTGTTTCTACATGAAATAGTAACACATTGTTTTATCTACAGTTTTATTGTTAATCATGTGTCATTTTGTCTATTTATTGTATTTTATGGTTGGTGTTGTTATTTCAAACTAAATATAAGCATGTCACTAGAACAAAATAACATGTTACTATTTGTTCAGAAAATAGTAACATATTTTTTTATCGATTTTTATTGTTAATCACTCTTGATTTGTTAATTTATTTCTAGTTTTTACTTCATATTACTATTGCCATATAAAATAGTTACATCTCGTTTGATGTTACTATTTTTTATGGAATCAATAACACTTTTTTGTCAAAATTTTTTTAATTATACTTTATTTTATCTATTTATTGTGTTTCATTGTTAATCTTTTAGCCATGTTACTATTACACTACCACTTAGTCTTTTATCTTCATGTTATTATTTCTCAGCAAAATAGAAACATGTTGACTAATTACACTAACGAGGAACCACTCTTATGTTTTAGGTCGTTAACAAAGAACTTAAGCTAACATTGAAGAAATACACCTCCTTACAACCTTGACGAACAACTACAACAAATTGAATACAATAACTAAATAAAAATACAAATCACACCCTCTCAATTGAAGGAATCAGGAAGTGAAAATGACATAGCAATAGCCCAATACATAATTCAACCATGAATAACAACACTAGACCAGTTTTGCAGATATTGTACTGTCTCACGAAGAGCACTTATAACAAGACAAAAATGAAGTACAACAATTGAGGGACCCGCTCTTTAGTGCAAATAGTAAAATAAATGAACTATCCGATGAATTGAAGTATCTCACAGAGAAACTTCAGAGGTCAGAGCAACAATTACAATAAAACAAAAAAAATCATAAACCTCACATATGAAAACACACGGCTCCAAGCATAACTTTTTTTAAAAATAAATCAGAAAGAAAAACTCAAAATGGTCATTAACACATTAGAAAATCAAAATAAATAGCAAAATGCACAACTAACAAAAATAAATGTGTAGGTGATTGAACAAGAAAAAGTACAAATAACAGAAGTTGAAGAACAAAATAAGACTGAAAAAAATTAGAGGTTGATGATCACAGCGATTAAAGCAAAAATAAGAAAAACAAAACATGATGAAGACTACATGTACTCAGGCCAACGAAAAAAACCCACAAAACAAAAACAAACATGATAACAAAAAACATTTGCTAAGGAGGATACTAGGAAAAGCAAAGAAGCTCTTATAATAATTTTTGAGGAAATAGTAGAAGAATTTTCTAAAAAGAAATAGACTCAAAAGGCAACAAAAACTACAAAGTGGCCTACTGCAAAATACCTCACCTAAGATGATAGGAATAAAATAGTCCTAATAAGAAAAATAATAGACCTATTGTAAGTCATGTCCCATTTTCTTGCTGGTTCCTTTGATTAACTCGACATTACTACTTGCTGACTCAACTCATTTCTATGCCACATCACCATTTGCAAGACTTTTGTCTAGACATCTTCTCAGCAAGACATGTTCATAATGTTAGAAGAGTTAATGGATATCCTCACAGATAAGGCAATAACAAATAATGTGTGTATGCTCTGAACTTTTAAAACATTACTATTTTGTCTTGTTCCTTTTTATAGTTATATTACTATTTTGATTCAAAATAGTAACATGGCAAGACTAAGTTTATTTAGGCTCAAAAACATAATGTTACTATTTAGAGTCTAAACAGTAACATGCAACTACTCGTGCTGTTAAAAATTAGGAATAGTAATGTTACTATTTGAAGTTTGATTTCTTCTTGATCAATTCATTTGATGAGAATTAATCCTTCAATTTCAGATCATAGATAGCCATGTGTACACTCTTAGTATAACTACCACATCCAAGAAAAATAAGATATTTACATTTGACAATTTTTGTTAGGTAAGATCTTAAATCCATTCCTCAAATGTAAAATACAGAAAATACTTTGGTATTGACTCGTATTCAAACTATATTAATAGTCTTATATTGTGAGCATGATTCAACTATACCAAGTAGCAAGGCAGTACAAATTCGATGCAAAGATGGAAGAAGCAATGGCTATAGAAATTATTTTATTTCCAATAAACTTAACGAGTGTCAATAACCACAGCAACCTTAATCACTACATATTGCTTGTGCTTAATAACATAAACTGTAAGTGGACATATTACAACTTATTGAGGCTGAGAAGAAAGGGGGTTCTAGATCAATACTTTCGTGATGCCAAAATGATGGTGAGTGATATTCATACTATGATCACCTACTAAGTGTTATTACTATTTGTTATTTTCTTGAAGTTTCATTACTAACCATTATTGATTCATCTATTTATCTTTTTTTCTGATTGATGTTACTATTTTCAAACAGTAACATCTCAGTCTGAAGAAAAACAACATTTTATCTTTAGTATGGAGACAGTGACACATTTTTTCCTACGAGAAAACATATCAAGTGTGAAGCTACTCTAAAATATATTATTTTTAGTTGATGTTACTATTTTGAATAAAAATAGTAACATATTGTTTTGTCATAGTTTGATTCTTAATTAAACTTCATTTATCTATTTATTTTCATTTTTTTATTAATGTTATTGTTTTCATACCAAACAATAACATGTTAGAATAAGAAAACAATATGTTATTGTTAGAACAAAAAATAGTAACATGTCATTTTTTTATCGATTTTTTTCTTAATGATGCTTAATTTTTGAATTCATTTTCAATTTTTGTTTTAATGTTACTTTTTGCAGACTAGATAGGAACATATTTCTTTTTTAACTTGATACCTTATCTAACTTCTTTATTTAACAACAAAATGACTACTACAAGAAAAAAAAGAATGAAATGAACATGGAAGTAGAACTAGCAACTATAGAGCTTTTATTTGAAATTATATCATACAAAAGGTCACCATAACAAGAACCTAGATCTTAAGCAACAATTTCTTTTCTAATTCAAAAGTACCATGACTAGGAGGTACCAAACTAACTCATTCTTTAAATTTACAATTTCAGGCA
Organism: Sindora glabra; assembly: GCA_020226215.1. Classification (NCBI taxonomy): domain Eukaryota; kingdom Viridiplantae; phylum Streptophyta; class Magnoliopsida; order Fabales; family Fabaceae; genus Sindora; species Sindora glabra. Next base: position 54,064,644 of record CM035230.1, on the reverse strand, counting down.
AGATTGCGGGATTTTTGTCTGCAAACAAATAAAGGATTTATTCAACAAAAAAAAGTTTGAAGAACAATTCCCGCTGGAATCTATGAGGAAATACAAAACAAGATTAGTCAATAAATTCCTCAAGGATTTCAACCCTTTCAGTTGAAGTTAATTATTATACATATATGTAACATTCAATTAGGTGTAATATCATAGATTCAATTATATATAATATTCAACTATATGTAACATTCAATCGTAAATATTAATAAAAATATAGTATATTCTTCTTTCAGTTTATGTTAATATTCAAAATTCATTTACCTTATAATTTATGAACTTTTATCTTAACGTTACTATTTTCGATCAAAACAGTAACATGCAATTGTGTATTACTTTTTATTTATATTACTACTAAAACTAATAAAAATGAAGCATATGCTTCTTCCCAATTTCCTTTAGCATTCAAAAATTAATTAATTTCAAGTTTTCTTGATGTTATTGTTTTGAATTAAAATAGTAACATGCAAGTAATTGTATTATTTTTTTGTTGATGTTACTACTAAAACTAACAAAAACATAATACGTTCTCCTTTTAATATTCAAAATTTATTTACCCTATGTTTTTAAACTTCTACCTTGATGTTATTGTTTTCAATCAAAATGGTAACATCTAAGTAATTATGTAGTTTTTAACCAAACAGGAATATGTCAAGAACTAATATTAACTAACAATCACTTACATTAATGTATTTCGATCATATTGTTGTTTCCTTTTTACACAAAAAAATCATAATGAATGCAATTATGCCATAGAAAAAAACTCCATTCAAGTTTACTACTTGCAACTTTTCTTATTGTGATGTCCCAGTTTGCTATATCTCCCGCACCTAATTTTCTTAACACACTTACCCCTCGACCTAATCCTCATCTTCTTAAGTCTGTTTGCTTGTCTTTTTGAAATCAGAGGTGAGATACTTCCTCACTTACAGCAACCTCCTATTTCAACATTGTAGGAACTGGATGTCATACATGTTCATAAATCTTCCTATATATGCTCACATGAAAATAATTCTTAACAACCTCATTCAAAGAATCTCACATCTTCTTATAGTAGTAATTGTATGCACACAAGGAAAGGCATTCAGTTACACTAGTTACAAGTGCAACTGTGTTAAGAAATATCCATACACATGGTTGGATCTACTAAGACCTTAAAAATAGTTTCTAATGACTTCCTAACAACCCAATTTTTGCATTTCCTTAAGTATAATTCTAATTTCGACAACCATACCAGATAAATAACACCATTCTAACATAGTGATTCTAACCTTTGTTTAGTAAACCACTCCATTAACTTCAAATGAATATTATCAACTATATTTGTGATTGTTAACTTCCTTGCATTACAAATCCATGAATTGTTAAATTCAATTGCATTTGATGTTATCTCACTATAATGACAACTACGGCTAAAAGTATTTGACCAAAATTCCGATGCAAGCCCCATGAGAAAATTCTTAGTAGTTCAACCTTCTTCCCATTTCAAAACTGCCATGTTCTCAATGAATGCACTTATTATTGGGGAATATGCACAAATTCTAAATAAGTGAACTACATGCTCCCTAAAGGAATTTGAAAATGCAACACCACTAAATTTATCCCTTAAATTTTATTTTAAATGATGAAAACAAAAGAAATAAGATGCAATTGGAAAAACCTTTGGCATTGCTTTGAGCAATCCCAAATTACGATCAAAAATAAAAGTTATACATCGATTTGCATCAAGTACAGTGGACAACTATAAAAGGAACTAAAACTAGTTTTCTTAATTTTTAGAACCAATTACAACAAAAGTTAGAGGAAATAATCCTAAAATGGAACAATCATAATAAACATAAACATAAACCATTAAAATAAAAATAATGACACTACTTTCATATTACTATTTTATCTTCTAACAGTAACATAAATCTAGCAGCCAAATTAGTACATCTAACTATCAATACAACTAACACAAACTACAAATCCATCTAATTTATCGATGTTACTATTTGCTTTTCAAATAGTAACATCGAAAAGTAATAATAACATTGATAAAACTCATAATAAAACATCTAGATAAAGGGACATTCCACATGAAAATATCAATAAAAGAAAAGGCAAAAAATAAAAAGCTTTCCTTGTTACTGTTTCTAAAAAAAATAGTAACAAGGGATGTCATGTTAATGTTTGACCTATAAAATAGTAACACTAACCAAAGGGCCTAAACAGAATCGTTCTTGACTCAAAAATCACTCACTTTGATTGTCATCCTTACTCGTAGTTGATAGAATAACCCCCTTAAACCTAAACTTCAAAAATATCCCATCAATAAACAAAAGTGGTTTGCAAAATATGAATCCTTCAATACAAGCACAAAATGCAACAAACATCCTTTTGAATCTTCTATTACTATCATCCATGTCCACCACAATGTAGCTACTAGGATTCACTTCTTTCATAGCACAAACATACTAACTAATTTGTTTGAAAGAGTCATTAAAATCACCAAATATCATACCTTTTACTTTTTCCATTGCACACCGTGCCATGCAATAGGGAATTGTCAATCCATAATTATTTTGAAAATGATTTACAACTTCACTGGTTGTCAATGATGTGGATCTCCTAACTAAATCTACCACCAATTCAGAAATCAATTTAGGACCCATCCTCTTTGAAGTTAAATTATTTAACACAAGACCACAAATGTGATAATTCACTAACTTCTTAATATGGAAGTAACCATTCACATTGGACAATGAAGCCATAATAGCCCACTCACAACCATCCAAATGCTTCTTTCAGCATACAGCTACCATTTTCATTTTTGTATTCCTAACATAATCAAATTAAAAACCTCTATTAATCAAATACTTGCACAATGCATTCCTAAACTCAACAACACCACTAAGGAACTTCTGACCAATGTGGCTTACTCTACCTAACCATGAATCGAACAACAAAACCCTCTCATTGTTTGAAGAACATAAACTTAAAACGAAAGTAGCATCACACTTAGTAACATAAGAAATAATAACCTATCTCTATGAAACAAAAGCACCATCACAAAGTGAATGTGATGTAGAACTTAAACCAATATTAACACTCATATTCAAATATTTCAAGTCCAAAACTCTAACTAAGTCAATCATATTATCTAGTTTTGACCTATTCCTTAGCAAACAAATAGGATGGTCAAGGAGAGGATATGATAGGAAAAAATCACCAAGAAATAGATCCTTAAAATTTGCACACATCATCTGAACTAAATCATATTTTATTCCAATATTAAGCTTCAGTACCATAGTTTCAACCCTACACTTATATACAAGCAACAGGTACTATTCCATTGATAAAAAAATCACAAATACCTAGTAACAATGCAATTGAAAAAAACAAAGACAATTAATACAAGCAAAAGCAACTGGAAAACAGAGCAGACCAATTAAAGGCGATCAACAATGAGATCAAACAGCAATTTATGATAATGATATGTTTGGAAAGTATGAATGTCTTGCATAAAATAGGTGAGAATGGCGCCTAATTGAAAAAGGGCATTTTAGAAATATAAAAGTTATAATTCATAAAACTGGCACCTCTTTGAAAGGAAGTTTAGCGCTAGTACCTCTTTGAAAACAAGTCTATGAAGTGCCATTAGAATGCAATTTATCATTTATTCAATATTAAATTTGAGGAGAATGATAGAAAATAATGTAATTTAATAAAATGAATTAAGTGAATGATATGTATTATTTTAAAGTTTTATAAAGTTTTCTAGATAATTTCCAAATCTTCAATATTGGACAGATGCACTATAAAAAAAAAGCAACAGTGACAACATTTTTAGCAATGATAAAAATTCGATTATCGCTAAAAGTATTTCGGATGACATAGTCTTCGGTGATGTCTAAATGACTTTTGAAGGGAGTCAAAAAAGTGTGGCAGGAAAAAAATAAGGTATTAGTGATGACATTTGTTATCGTTAAAGAGGCTTAAAAATTTTTGGCCAGAATATTGACTCTTTAGCAACGACATTTGTTGTCGCTAAAAAGTCAACATTTCACCGATAACAGATGTTATCGCTAAAAGTGTGTTTAGGATATTGAGCTAGGCCTTTAGCAATGACAAAAGTCATTGGTGAAAGGTTAACCTTTCAGCGACGATAAATGTTATCGCTGAAGGCTTGGCCTAATTTTCGAGATAGACTTTCACCGACGACATCTGTTGTCGGTGAAAGGTTGACCTTTCAACGATAACAAATGTTATTACTAAAGGTCTATCTCGGAAATAAAGAGGCCTTGAACAACGACAATGTCATCGTTGAAAGTTAGGACTTTCATTGACGATTCTTCAGCGACGATATCGTTACTGAATAGTTTATCTATATATATCCACCAGTGCCTCCTCTGAACTCTCATTTGCATGGTTACAAGGAAGAAGCAATGGACCTGAAGTAAGTTTCTTTTATAAATTTTTTATAATTTAGTATATTTATTTTTTATATATGTTGATGTGTATAGTGGGGAGTATTCAAAGTATATTTTATTAATAGATTTTTGCCATTGAGGCATATGAATTAAATTTTATAATATTGTTAGGGTTAAATGTTATCTGTAAGATTAATAGTTTGTAATGAATTAATAAAGTTGATAGTATATTTAATTTAATGTGAAACTCCATGTTATTTAATTTTGCATGTTGTAAATATTAAATTTGTTTACGTAAATTTATCTTAGCGTAAAATTTGTAAATATAAAATTTTTTGTTATTTTGTATCCCTTAAATTATAACTTTGTATTATATAATATATGTGTAGATTATTCAGTTAGAGTAATGTAAAATAGGGTTGTTATGATATTTTATCCACAAAATCTAAAATTTTGTAAGTAATTTAGGAGATTTTAAAATTATTAGTTTTATTGAAATAATGTAACATAGGAAATTAGAATAAGCATGTAAACATAATTTAGAAAATAAGATATTATAATAATATAATCTCTTTCTTAATTAAAATTGAAATTGAAACTTAACAATCTAAATTATACTATTTACACGACATAATAAAAAAAATTAATTAAACTTGAGACCACATGAAAATCAAACCTAATAATTTAAATTATACTATCTACACTGCATAGAAAGAAAAAGTCAATTAAACTTGAGGTAACATGAAAATCACCCCCTTTATGGATAAATTAAATTTACTTTTTACTCTTAAAAATAATAAAATTTTTAATTGACTAATTTTCAAAATTTATTTATTAACTATAATTTAAAACTAGATCCTGAACATAATCAAAATAAATAATATTTTTATATTTTTTGAATTATGTTTTGTTATTTTCAATGTCAATTTTATAATTAAATGAATTATTTTTTTTTTACAATTTCAATCGCTATGTAATTTGATTTTTTCTTGGATTAAAAATTAATTTTCAAAATAAGGAATATAATTTCTGAAGATTACAAAATATTTCTTAATTATTCTAGAAAATATATGTTATGTACATAATTCTAATAGCTAAAATTACAATAACATTACATTAATGAATAACTTATGAAATTATCAATAAATGTACAATGAAATATTTTTTAAGCCTAATCTACAGATGCTATAATCTCTTGGATATTAATTTGGTATTATTTATTTTAAAGCTTCTTAGAATTTGCTGAAATTTTAATGAAAAAATAGAATTATAAAATATTGAATGATGAATAATTATTTTATTTGTTTAGTGTTAGATTAAAAGGAATATTGATAAATAATGGTTACCTATTTTGTAAGTAGAAACTTACTTTCTTTCAATGTTATAATAATAAATGTTATTATTTAGTTATAATAACATGTGATATATTATACTTGTATAAAAATATATATAATATTTCTTATGAAAAGACTTCTTGAAAAAATAACCAAAACAACCATACAATAATAGAAATTTGAAGATTTTGAACATTTCATAATTTACAAGTACTCATAAAATGCAAGTTTCTCTAGAAAAGTTGAATTGTGCACCTTATAAATATAGTAGAATAGGTTACATGTTTGAATTCCTATAAATTTATTATGAAACATAATAATTGTTGTGAATATTTAAAAAAATTAATAATTCAAGTAATAAGATACTTAAATAACAATACCGATACTTAAATAATGATACTCATAAAATATTGTATCTTTATTTTTAATTATTATAAATATATTTTTACAATAATTTTAAATAGAACTATATTTGCATTTATATTATAAGCTTAGACCTGTTTAAGGGTTAGTTAATCTTTACACATCAACTAACCCTTGAATTATTCTAAAAAGTTGGACAGTTTGAGATATGTCATGTAGTTGTTATTAATAATTTATTTGTCTCTTATTTGATATTGTAGAAATATCTTAGCATCCTAACTGTTCTCCAAGTATAAACTATATGGATGTATAGTTTACACACTTGGAGAACCATGGGGAGATGCTACCGAAATTTCTATATGAAGTAAATGATGAGCATGGATAAATTGGAAAAAATCATAACTATAGAAATATGTCAAATGGGATAGGACCCCATCCTTTAGAGTTGGAGTGATACAATGTATTTAGGCTACATTTCAAATATTAATCACAATACTTTATTCCACCTAAAGCTATTTTCTTCCTATTTAATGATACAATGTCTATAGATAAAAGTTAGATATATCTACTAAATCACTTGTCAAATGAGTATCGAAATAGTGCAGTGGCATTTGTTCAAAGAGCTAAAAACTTTGATGATGAAAGGGGCTTAGTGAGATACCCATGCAAAAAGTGTGTGAATTTAATATTCTAAACATTACCAATATTGGAGGCACATAGTATAGATAATGGATTTCATTCATTATATATAAATTGGGTACATTATGGTAAAGCGGATGCTTTGACTTTTAGGGGAACTTGGGGGGCATATCCTAATAATAGAGATGAGTTGGCGAATATTATATATGATTTTATCGGCCTTAATGTACCTGAAGGAGTAGTTTACAATGATATGGAAAGGAGTGAGAATACACTTGATGGAGAGATTGGAACAAATTATAGTAGTTTTGATAACTTGTTTAAGAAAGTAAAAATAGAATTGTATCCAAGATGCATAATGTTTTCAGCCTTGAACTTTCTGGCGAAACTCATGCACTTGAAGGTTTTGCATGAGTGGATAGGAGTAGTTTACAATGATGTGGAAAGGAGTGAGAATACACTTGATGGAGACATTGGAACAAATTATAGTAGTTGTGATAACCTGTTCGAGCAAGTAAAAATAGAATTGTATCCAAGATGCACAACATTTTCAACCTTGAACTTTCTGGCAAAACCCATGCACTTAAAGGTTTTGCATAAGTGGACAAATAAGTCATTTGATGCTCTTTTGAGGTTGTTAAAAGAGGCACTTCTGAACGATATTAAATTGTCTGAATCATACTACGGTGCAAGGAAATGGCTCAACAAGTTAGGATTGAGGTATGAATCAATCTATGTGTGCAAACATGACTACGCACTTTTCTGGAAAGAACATGCTTTCAAGGATAATTATCTAATTTGTAGGGGGAGTTGATAGGTAGATAAAAATACAAAAGAAAAGAAGGTGCCTTAAAAAGTGGTTTAATATTTTCCATTAACTCCTCGATTAAAGCATTTGTATGGGTTGAGACATACTGCAAAGAATATGATATGACATCACACTAGAAAGTCAAAAGATGAGGGGATAATGCGACATCCCATTGATGGAAAAGCCTAGTAGGAGTTTGATAAGAGGTATCCTAATTTCTCTGCTAACTTATGAAATGTTAGGTTGGGTTTAAGTGCAAATAGATTTAATTCTTTTAATGATAGGAACTTATCCTACAGCATGTGGCCAATGGTGATGACCACTTATAACTTGCCACCATGGATATACATGAAGTTCGTACTTTTAGTAACAACATTGTCATCGCTAAAAGCAACTTTCAACGATGACATTTTGACCTATATCATCATGGAAAATCAAATTTTAAATTTTTTTTAATTTTGAAACTATTTTCTACAACGACTTTGTCATTGTAGAAGGTAGTACTTTTAGCGACAACAAATTGTCATTGGTGTTGGTTGTTTCACCTTCGAAGCTATACCAACGATATTTTCACTGATGACTTTTGCATCTACCAATGATCGAGCGCTCTACACCGACGACAATTGTCATCGCTAACAATTTTTTTTGTTATAGTGATGATCCAAAATTGAAAAAAAAATATTTTACATTTTTTTCCATTTCTATTTACACTTAAGTGAAAAATAATTTAGAGAGAATTAAGATATTTTATCAAATTATTTCATTTTTGAAGAGAAAGGATGAGTCACTTATCTCTCACTCCATAAAACGTTAATTGATGGTTATATATTTGAGTCAATTGTTAATAAAATTTAATAAGAAAATAACATAAAGTACTTAATTATAAATAAAAAAAAACTGTAAAAATCTAACTCAAAACTTTAGTACTATATGACCTAATTAAAATTCGAGGAAAAATACGTAGAGTGACAGGGTAATTAATTTAACCTTATTATTCATTTAATTTGTTTCTTGATTATGGCTGAATTCCACCTATTATATTATTACTTTGTTAGAAAACGCGAAAAATTCATATATAAAATGGATTTCATTCTATTATTTTTAAAGTAAGGAAATATACACTCCTCGCAGCTTACTTTTGCATTGAAAAATCTCACACCATCCTCCTCTCTTCTTTATTTATTTTGTCAGAAGTGGTTTTTTTATAAACAATATATTACTTTTCTGTATAGAGGACATTATTTTCAATAAACATAATATTTAATTCTTTATTTTTGAAAGTAGTAACTATTGTAATCTTTAAATTTTATAAATATTATTATTAGTTTCTTTTTTATTTTGTTATAAATATTTATCCATTTCTTCATTTATAATATTAAAATAAATAAAAAATATTAAAGTGGATTGTTAAATCTCACCTTAACAATATCAAAGATATGTTTATTTTTTGAATATATTTTTTATCATTTATTTTAATGTTAAAAGTGAGGAGAATGATGAATAATTATAATAAATGCAAAAATATAAAACTAACAATGCTAATTATAAAATTTTATGAATGCAATAATCACCATCTTTATAAATAATAGATTAAGTATTGTGTTTACTTACATTATTTTTTAGCATTATCCTCAGATTTAATATTGAATAAATAGGATATACTATAATCTTAATAATTTATGAATATAAATACAAATAAATAAGATTACTTCTATAGAAAATATTTTCTATTAAAATAAAATGAACCTTAAAAGTAAATTAAATTTCAACCCACATGCAAAATACAAATTTCTTAACCGAGATGATTTGGTGATAACGTAAAAGTTTTTTAAATTATCATATCAATGATAATGTAAATTTTTTAAATTAACATATTATATAGACATGTTATTTAAAAGTAAAAATAATTAATTTTTTTATAATAGAAAAATGGTTAAATTATTAAATGCAAGTAAATAAGAATCAAGAAATAAATCATAGATGAAGAGAAGGACATAAAATTATAACTAAGGAACATTGAGTACCATTTGAATTAAAGCTCTTAGTAAAATAACTAAATTTTTTTGATAAAGTAATTAAAAATATTGATAAATTATGACATAATTTTATTAAATTTTTAAGTATGTTAGCACATAAATAAACATTTATATAAAATAACTTCCAGCAGTGGATAAAACATGATGAAATTTTATATTTGAAATATTCTTCTAAAAAAAATTAAATAGCGTAAAAAATTTCAAATTCTTATAAACTAAAGTCTAGTTAAAAGTGCATTAAAATGCATAATTTATTCTAACTTAGATTCTATTTATTTTAATAAAAAGTATCTTCTGTAAGAAAGATAGTTATAAATTATAAAAAATTTAGAAAATAATATATATAATATTAAATATAATGAATTCACTTATAACTTTTTTAAAAAAATTCTTTGATTATTATAACTTATAAATTAATTTTTCAAGTATAAAATATAAAATAATATTATACTCTTATATATATAATGGGAAATTTTTTAGGAAGATTATCTTTGAAAAAATAAAAACAAATGGAGGCTTAAACATTAGAAAAATGGAAGATGTGAATTGTTCCATTCCTGGTCAAGTTTTTAACTGCAGTTATACGTGGTCCAATTACACCGAGAGGGTCGAATGGCAGAAGCCGGAGCGACTGCGCTTAGCATCTTTCATTTCAGTTTTATCCTTTTCCTACATTTTCTGTTCTCAACTCGGACACGGTTTGTTGACAACAACCACGGACAAGGAGGCTTGCACCTGTCGATCTCGCTTCAACCCACGCGCATCGAAATTCAACTCTTTCACATTATATGAAAATGATTGCCCTTCAGACACGCTGTTGTGTTAATTACACCTTATTTCCTATTAGATTCTTGATTAAACTGTGCATCAAGTCAATAAAAAATATTATTTTTTGTACATTATCCTTCCATTCTGTTTTATCTATTATATTTTAAAGAATTTTTTTATTTTTTTATCTATTACTTTAAAATTTTAATGAAATATTAAATATTTTTTAAAATTTATTCTTTTTTATTAATAAATATTTTATTATTTTATACTATTAACTTACTTGCATTTATTCTTCTACATTTATTTCTCTATTTTTAACTATTTTAAATTTTGTAGATAAAGAGTAATATTATAAAATTTACTAATACTAAACAAATTAAACTACTTTCTTAATATATATAAAGTTAGTTAATGATGATAGATAAATAGTAATGGAGGGAGTAATCTTGTATCCATTTAATTATATACTCTTTCTTTTATTAGTTTAATACACGCAACCTAGAAATACTAGATGTGACTAAGAATTACCTCTCAATCATCCACATTCATTTGGCTCTAGGCGTGGACATAATTGGGATCGGCAGCAAGTGAAGTTTTTTCACAAACAGCGCATAACTCAATTAAAATTGAAAATCTTGTTTTGATAAGCTTAATTTATAAGACAAATGAACGATACATTAATCGAATAATTTGGTTTATATTAGAAATGAGTGAAGCATGAGTTATTAAAAACTCAATTAATTTGTATCATAATGTATAAACATATACATGTTATCATAATATAATGTGTAATATTCTTTAAATATGATAATTCAAAAATGTTATTATAAAATAATATATAATCTGATAATAAATTTATTATTTTATTTTTTAATAAATGCTTAATATATATCACTTCTCTTTTAAGAACTCTATGGTAAGATTTATGATTATTTATGCCTAGATTAATAAGTAAGAATAAAAAAATTTAAAAAATCAAGCTAAGTTATTTTTTATAATTGTAATTGATTGAACAAAAATACACTAAAACAGGAGTGAATTAGTGTTTAAAAATTTTAACTAATTAAAAATATAAAACATTTACTTTACAATTTTTTTTAACTCTCAAAGATCAATTGATCAATAATAAATATAAAAAATTAAATAAATAATATGTAAAGATATACAATAAGAAGTAGAAAAAATTAAAAAGTAACAAAAAGAAATAAGATAACACCATGTTATAATAATTAGATTGTCCAGAACCATTTCTTTGATTTATTCCACTCTCCCAAAATCAATTCAATCTTAATTGTTATTGATTAACATTTTTTTCTTTACAAAGTCTAATACATTTTCCCATTTAATACTTATGTCATCTCACCTCAATACATTTTCTTTATAAAGTCCAATTCAAATTAGATTATTATAATTGTAATATATTTTTAAAATATAATAGTGGCAAGCAAAATTTTACTTTGAAGCTTACGATTGTATTGTTTAAAAAAAAAAACTGAAAACTAAAGAAAACACCGATGACTTTTTTAAAATATATTCAGAAAAAATATGGTGACTTATATTTTTATCATTAGAATTTGACAAAAATATTAATTAGATGCGCAAATACTACCGGAGATTAAAAGAAAAATGAAATACTATAACTCTCAGATTCACAATTTCATCCACATATCCCTAGCTACCGTTGAAATACAATATAAACCAGACCAAAGGTAGTGTAAATATTGGCTCAAACTTGCTGGACCAGACAAATTCCCAGATTCTTAACAATATTAAAAAAAAAAAAGGCTCCGATTATTTTCTTATTCCATGATGAGAGTTAACAAATAAAAATATCAACAGTTACTTTTAAAAATGAAATGTCTCCCAATATTAGCTTAAAATTTTTCTTCATTTTAAGTCTTGAATTTAAATCAAATTCAAAATCTAGAATGTTATGCGCATATAACTACTCCCTTCATTTGTATTTAAGTGTCATTTTAAAAAAGGAATTTTTTTTATTTATTATTTTAAGAAATTAATATTATATTTGTTACCTCATTTCAAATATTATTCTTACAGTTTAAATAAATATTCAATATCTTTATTTCTTAGTTAATTTTTTATAAATTATAATTTTTATAAAATTAAAATCATTTATTCTTCTTCTTAATTCTTATGCAACCGACACTTTATTAAAAAGATTCTAATGTCTGCCAAATTTCAATTGATGGATGCTAAGCGCAGTCGCTTTGGACTTTCACCACACAACCCTCGCTATGTCATTGGACTACTTGTAACGGCAATTAGGTACCGGATAGCTTGTGTTCTATTTCCTATTATATATATATATATATATATATGAAAAAAGAAAAAGAGAAACTGCAACTAAAACATTAACCGAGAACGGTTGAATATTCATCTTACACTTGTCTAAGATTAAGTTGGATAAATTTGGCATCTTAATGCACTTTTATCCATACTTAAGTTTATAAGAAGTTGAAATTTGTTATGCTATTTAACTTTTTTAAAGAATATTTCAAATATGAAATTTTATAATGTTTAATCCACTGCCGGAACTTACTTTATATCATAGTCTATTTATGTGTTTTCATATTTAAAAGTTTAATAAAATTCTGTTACTATTATCAATATTTTTAATTACTTTAATTTATCAAAAAAATTAGTTACTTTTACTTTTAAATAACATGTTTATATAATATGATAATTTAAAAAATTACATTATCATTAATATGATAATTTGAAAAACTTTTTACATTATCTTCAAATTATCACTGTTAATAAAGGCTTGTGCGTTGAAATTTAATTTATTTCTATTTATTTTGATAATAATCCCATTTGATTGTATTTAAACTCATAAATTATTAAGATTATGCAATATTGTATTTATTCAATATTAAAATTTGAGGAGTATGATAAAAAAATAACATAATTTAATATAATAATTAATTGAGTGATTGATATGTATTATTTTTAAGTTTTATAAAACTTTTTCGGATAATTTCCAAGTCTTCAATGTTGGAGAGACGGTCCAAAATTGAAAAGAGTATTTTATATATTTTTTAATTTCTATTAACACTTAAAGTGGAAAATAACTTAGAGCGAATCAATATATTTTATCAAATTATTTCATTTTTAGAGAGCAAGGATAAATCACTTATCTCCATACTAATTGATGGTTGTATATGTGAGTCAATTGTTAATAAAATCTAATAAGAAAATAACATAAAGTATTTAATTAGAAATAAAAAACTGTAAGAATCCAACTCAAAACTTCAATACTATATGACCTAATGAAAATTTGAGGGAAAAATGTAGAGTGATACAGTAATTAATTTAAGGTTTAAATGTGATACATTGATATTGTAAATCAAATTTACACAATTACTCATTTTTGTGTTGCTATATCATTTAAAAACTATTAAAACTTTCTTACTATTAGTAAAAATCTTTAATTACTATTACATTTTTAATTATGTATTATTTTCATGTTTATTGATAATATAAAATATTATACACTAATAGTTTATCAAATTTTAATTCATTAATTTAACCTTATTCTTATTATTCGTTTAACTTGTTTCTTGATTGTGGCTGAATTCCACCTATTATATAATTACTTTATTAGAAAACGCGAAAAATTCATATATAAAATGAATTTGATTCTATTGTTTCTAGAGTAAGGAAATATATATTAATTCTTCTTCGCAGCTTAGTTTTGCACATGTAAATCTCACTCAATCATCCTCTCTTCTTTATTTATTTTGTTAAAAAAAATTTTTCACAAAAATATATTATTTTTATGTATAAAAGCAATGACTATTATAGTCTTTAAATTTTATAAATATTATTATTAATTTCTTTTTTTAAATTTTGTTATAAATATTCATCACTTTCTTCACTTGTAATGTTAAAACAAATGAGAAACATTAAATTGAATTGTTAATCCTCACCTTAGTAATACCAAATGTATGTTTACTTTTCAATTATATCATTTCTTTTCATCATTTATTTTAATGTTAAAAGTAAAGAGAAAGATAAATAATTATAAAAAATGTAAAAATAAAAAAATTGAGAGTGCTAGCTATCAATTAATTTTCAACCCACATGCAAAATTACATATTTCTTAATCGAGATAATTTGATGATAATGTAATTTTTAAATTATCATATTATATAAACATGTTATCTAAAAGTAAAAATAATTAAAATTTTTTAGTAATAGAAGAATGTTTAAATTATTAGATACACACATGTACAAAATCAATAAATAAACAATAGATGTAGAGAAAGATATAAAAATTTTAAGGTACATCAAGCACTACTTGAATTAAAGCTCTTGAAAAAATAATTAAATTTTTTTGATAAATTAATTAAAAATATTGATCAATAATAACATAATTTTATTAATTTTTTTAACTATGTTAGCACATAAATAGACGATGACATAAAATAAGTTTCGGCAATGGATAAAACATTATAAAATTTTATATTTGAAATATTCTTTAAAAAAATTAAATAGCGCAACAAATATCAAATTCTTATAAACTAGAGTGCGGTCAAAATTGCATTAAAATGCATAATTTATTCAAATTTAGATTTTATTTGTTCTGATAAAAACATATTTTTCATAAAAATATAGTTATAAATTATAAAAATTATAAAAAATAATTTATATAATATTAAATATAAAAAATTTAATTATAACTTTATCTTTTAAAAGATTATTTTTCATTATTATATTTTTATAAATTATTTAAAATGTAAAATAACATTCTACTCTTTTATTTATATATATACACATAGAGATCGGACGTTTTTTAGGAAGATTATCTTTGGGAAAATAAAAACAAGTGGAGCCCTACACAATGTGAAAATGTAAAATATGCAGAGGAATTCTATATTATCCATGGGGGTTTGAAACCCATAGTTATGTGGCATAATACAAGCTACTAGATGAGTTAATTTAGTAAATGACTTTCCTCATCTAATGACTTGTATTGTGCCACATACCCATAGGTTCCAAACTCCCGTGGATTTATCCCATTCCTGTTCAAGTCTTTAATTGCAGTTATATGTGGTCCAATAACACGGCGAGGGGCGGATGACGAAAGTTGCAGTGTCTGTGCTTGGCAATAGCATCCCTCACTTCAGCTTTATCCTTTTCCTACATTTCCTGTTCTCGACTCCGACATGGTTTGTTGGCAACGACCAGGGAATAGGAAGCCGTGCCCCATCGAAATTCAACTCTTCTGCATTATTCGAAGTTGATTGCCCTCCAATCATACTGTTGTGTCAATTACACCTTATTTCCGTTTAGATTCTTGATTAAACTACGTATTAAGTAAATAAAAAATATTTTTCATTGTACATTAATCTTCTATCCATTTAATAATATACTTTTTTTTATTAGTTTAACACATATGACCTAAATATTATTGGAAGTAACATATTTTGTTAATAATATTAATACCAAAAATAAAAAAAATTTGTGAAAAAGGAATGGAAATAAGAGAAAATCTTCTTTTTTTAAAAAATGTAATAACTCTTATAAATATAAATATATTATAATATTTCTCTCATACACTAATACAAAATAACACTTAATATTTTTCACTCACAAAATAAAACTTTACACACTCTGTGGAGCAATTCTGTCGCTTTGCTTTTCAAAGGCTTTCACTCACTTATGCTTCATTAAATTGGTTGAACAAAGAAAGTTCCATTATATAGCCTTATAAGTCGGCTATTTGAGAGACAAACCCATTTGTAATATAATATTATTATTTATGAAACCAATGTCTACTCCTTTATCGCATTGCAGTAACAATTTGCAAAAGAAATCTTAACTGTATATTACGGTTGTCGTCTTCACGTGGTTCCATTTTCCTTCCAACTGCGGCTCTGACTTCATTCAATTTGCAAAATCGATTTTTAAGCAGCTAAATGAATTCTTTATGCTTAAGGTTTACTGCCTTTAAATTTTTTTCTCAAAATTAATTTAAGTAATTTTAACAACCTCTTTTTAGATTGATTTTGAAATAACAATGAGTATTATCTTTAACTTTTCAAATATATTTATTTTCAATGACTTTATCAAAATATTTATAACTTGTTTATCATATCTACAAAACTTAAGTTTTATTTCTCTATTTTTAATTAATTCTTTGATATAATAATACTTAATTCTAATGTGCTTACTTTAATCATGAAAAATTATATTTTTGGTCAATGCAATTGTTGATTTATTATTACACATAATTATTGTTGAAAATTCTTGCACCTATTTTAATTTTTTAAATATTCTACCAATCCAAACTGCTAAACATGCTATAGATGCCACTGTCATGTATTTAGCTTTTGCAATTATAAAGCTACCACTTGTTGTTTCTTTGATAATAAAAAAATACACTATCTCCATGATAAAAAAATATAATTAGAAGTATTTTTTTTATTTTAACATCATCTACCTAGTCACTATTTATATATCTAACTAAATTGAAATAATTGGAATAAGTGTAGAAAAGTCTATAATCTCAACTACTACTAATATACTACAAAATTTGCTTTGCTACTTGTAAGTGTGATTGATATGACTTTTGTATAAAATGATTGATAATCCTAACTCTATAAATGTTTAGCTTAGTGAAAGCCAAATAATACAACTACTAACTATGTTTTTAAAATAAGTTAGGTTTACTAGTTTTTTGCTGCCTTCTTTCTTTATTTCAAGGCGTTTAGTAACTGAGGTTTGAATTGAAACTATTGAATTCATTTTGAATTTCTTGATAATATTATTAGCTTAATTTTATTGAGAAATGAAAATGCCTTTATGAGTCTGTTGTACTCCAATGGTTAAGAAATAGGCTATTAGTCCCATATCTGTCATTTCAAACTAGTTGGTCATAGCCTTTCTAAATTTACAAATATCTCTTCAGAATTTCTTATAAATATCAAGTCATCAACAAAAAGCATATAATTATTAGACCTCCATTAACTTTTGACTTGACATGTAATGTACACTCGTAAGGACATTTTTGGAATTCATCCTATAATAGATATGCATCGATTTATGTATACCAAGCTTGATGTGCTTGTTTTAATCCATACAAAGTGTTTCTTAAATAATAGTCTTTTTCTTCATGTATTTTCTTCATATAACTTAATGGTTTACTCTACATAAACTTCTTCTTCAAGGATGCTATTTAGAAATGCTAACCTTACTTCTATTTGATGGATCTTTTATTTATTCTTTGCAAGGGTAAGAATTATTGTAATAGTTTCCATTCTAGAAACTAGTGCAAATGCCTTAAAATAGTCTATTCCTGGCTTTTGTTTATAACCTTTGATCACCCATCTGGCTTTGTAACAATCAACTTGACCATTAGGTTTATACTTTTTCTTGTATATGCATTTGACACCAATGGGCCTTTTATAAGGTGATAAAATTGTTAATTCTCACTTGTTTTTCTCCATTAGACGAATTTTATCATCAATTGCTTGAACACATCATTCATTAGCCACTGCATCTTTATAGAAGATTAGGTCATAATTTGCAAATAGGCAAAAATTTACAATTATTTCATTAATAGTTATATCTTCATTATTATTATCTAATGTGATCACACAATCATGTAAGTGAGCTAGCATCACTCACTTTCATTAAGGATATGTTGAAGTTTCTGGAATTATTATTGATGGAGGAGAGCTTCTAATAAGAGATGGACTGTTAGGAACAGAACTATTTATTTCAGCTAACTTTGATTCATTTTCTATAATGACTCCTTAATGTTGCTATTCTTCACTTTGATTCCAACTCTAAGCTTCATCTTTAATGAATTAGACATCTCTATTGATAATTACTTCTTCTAACATTGGGTTGTATAATTTGTATCCCTTCATCACATTGTTGTAGTCGATGAAAATGCATTTCTAACTTTTGTCATCTAACTTCTTTCTTTGCTTATTTAGAATATAGGGATATGCAATACACCTAAATACACATAGGAATTAAACATCTGACTTATTACTGCTTTAAACTTCTTTAGGAGTTCTTTTAAGAACATTCTTTATTAGGTATCTGATCAATAAAAACACAATACAAGCAATAGCTTCTGCCTAAAAAGATTTTGATAAAGTTTTAGCTTTTAGCAAATTTCAAACTATTTCAAAAATTTATTCTATTTTTTCTTTCAACTGTACCATTCTGCTAAGGAATATAATTGGCTTTTAGTTAATATTAAATTTCTTAACTTTTGTAGAAGTTTAAAAAATTTTTTGGTGCAAACTCTCCACCTCTACCAATTCAAAGTTTTTACATAAAAGTCATTTTGCTTTTCAATAAGAGTTTTAAATTCTTTAAATTTCCTTAATTTTTCTTTGACAAAATATACCTAAGTTTTTCTACTAAAATCATTTACAAAAATTAGAATGTATGTTTTGTAACTAAGTGATTCTACTTTAATTAGGCCATAGATGTTTATGTGTACTAACTCCAATGGTTCTTTGGCTTTTCTACCTTTTTTAATTGGAAAAGAATTTTTGTGCTACTTTTCAAGGATACATCTTTCACACTGCTAATCAAGAGCATTAATTTCTAGTAAGCTAGTAACCATTCTTTTCTAAACTAATAGCTTTAACCCATGGAAATTAGATGACCAAACTAAGGATGCCACAACCAATTTTCATCCTTCAAGATTATTGAAAGATTCATCAAAAGTTTTATTTACAAATTCAAAGGAAACATATGATTTTACATCATTTGTATTTTTGCAATCATCTTGCTATTTTTTTTTATAGTGCAAACTTCATTCTAGATATCAATTTTATGCCTTTTTTCAAAAAGTTAGCCCATACTCAGTAAGTTTCAAAAAAGTCTTGGCATGAAATAAACATCAATGATAGTAACCTTTCTCTATAATAGAAAATTTGGATTTATTTCCAAAATTGATTTCTTCACATACGGATTCATTTAGATACAAGGAAAGTTCTTTTTCCTATACATGTGATTACTGCATCCAGTATCAAGAACACCAAATTTTCTTCAATATCTACTACATTTACATGTTCTATTGACTCATCTGACATCTTTAAGTAACATGCATTTCGATAATGTCTAAATTTTTTGCATCTATGACATTAGGCATTAAATTTATTTCCTACTCCACCATGAACTCCTTGACTTTTAAAAAGATTGCTTTCATTTTATTTTTCTCTATTTGTGGTATTAAAATCACCATCTCTTCCATATCCTTGTCCTTATCTGTAACCATGATAGCCTTCATGATCTCGACCATTTTGATAGCTTTCATAATATTGTTCAATCACCTTACTTTAAAAAGCTTGCTCAAAATTCAAGCTAGTAGCCTTTTTGCTTATCTAGTGTTTGTATAAGTATAACGAGCTTAATAACTTATCCATCGATGTGGATAATATATCTTGCAATTCTTCAATCATTGCAACAACATATTTGAACTTCACAATCAAGAATCATATAATCTTTTCTACAATTTTGGTATCTAAAATATTTTCACTATTAGCTTTCAATTGGTTGACAATAGTCTAAATTTGTTCAAAGTATGCTAAAATAGATTCTAAATCATTCATGTTTAAAGACTCAAAATCACCTCATAATATTTAAAGCTCCACTTATCTAATACAATCATCACTTTTGTAGGATCTTTATAGAATATCTCACATTTTTTTTATGTATTTGCGAACAATATTTTTTCAAATATATGTTGGTTTTAAAGGTAGCATATAATATTTTTTTAATCTTTTTTTAGGGCCTCCAATAGTGCACTTTGCTTTTTTTTTTTCTTCCAATGTATCAAATTTATATTGATCTTTTACCTCAACATAATCATTTTCCACTAAATTTCATAAATTTTTTTATCTAAAGAATACTTTCAACTTGATGCTTCACTTCTTGAAATTTTTATTGCTAAATTTTGGAAGCTACAATTAGATCAAATTTGTTGCCATTGTATAACCGAGCTTTGATATCAAATACTGGAATCAATATATTTGCTAATAATATTGACACCAAAAATTAAAAAAAATTATTGAGAACAAGTAAAATTGAGAGAAAATCTTCTTTTTCTTATGTACACTATAGTTAAATACATCACCTATAAAAGGTTATAAAATATATACTCATAATTATCTAAAAATATGTAGCTTAAGAATATTTGAGAAAAATTTATTAGGAAATAATTTGGGAAGGTGAAGTTGGAATAAACTAGAAAATTATTAGCAATAAGTTAAAAGATAAGTTTGATGAATCACAAAAATATTCGTACATGTTTTGAATATTATCAAACCGAAATATCATAACTTTCATATAAGACTTAATTATAGCAAAATATCTAAATTATATTTTTTTATTTTTGAAAAAATAGAATTAGGCTAAGCCTCATGTGATATTTGCATATAAGGTGCAAATTCACTAGTTATACTTACTTTGGTGCACCTTATGCGCTGAAGCTTACCATTCTCTTTACTCATTAATTTACTTATGTGATGAGTCTTATATATAAACTTTCACAAGAATCCTAAATTTATAAATTTGGGACTAAACCTTGTTAATTACTAGCTTATTTACATTAATCTATCATATATTTCAAAAGGCTAAAAAAGAAAACACTGAGTAAAAAGAAAGATTATTTTTGTCGATTCTTAATTAAATGTAAATTATTAATTTGGTGTCTTATAGACTATAAACCAAACTTAGAAATAGAGACATAATCTATAAAGTCATTAGTGAAGCATATAACTTCTATGAATTGATAATTTCTTGTTATAGATTAAAGATCTCACTAATCAATTTACATTTGTAAACATTTTCCTATGCAACATGGCTTTCTACTAATAGACTATGCACGTGCTTAGAAATTCATGAGTGCTTTAGAGATCTTGCTACAATCTCATAAGAACAACCCCACTCCATACTCATATAAGTAAATTCATCAAGTGTGCATTATAGTTAAAAAGTTATGAAATTCATTAAGAGCTAAGCTTATTCTCACATATACTTTGTATTTTAAAGCATTAATCATAGACACTACAAAAGGGAATCATAAAAAATTCTAGTGCATCTAGAATTAACATTGACTTAATATAAACCTAATTCATGGATCACCAATCATATAGGTTAGGTTACCATTAATATTAATTTGTTAAATTTTCTTTGGTCCTAATCTTCTTGATGTCTTAATTATTTATTTTCTACGTAAGGGTTTCATTAAAGGACTAACCAAATTCTTTTTTGATTTCATATAATCTATGAAAATTATTCTATTTTTGAGTAATTGCTTCATAACATTATATCTTAATTGAATATGTTAATTTTTGCCATTGAAAGCTTTATTCTTAGTAATGGCTATTGCTGAATGATAATAGCCATTACTAAAATTCATCCTCACATATAGTTCACAATTTAAGGCACTAATCACAGACACCATAGAAGGCATTCATAAAAATTTTGGTACTTCCAGAACTAATATCAACTTATTATTACTGATATGAACTTAACTCATGAGATCACCAATCACATAGGTTAGGTTACCACTAATATTGATTTCTTAAATTTGCTTTAATCACAATCCCCTCAATATCTCATTTATTTGTTTTCTACCTAAGGGTTTCATCAAAAGATTAGTAAGATTCCTTTTTTATTTTACATAATTTGTGGAAATTATTTCATCTTTGAGAAATTGCTTCACAACATCATACTTTAATCAAAGTTGTTAATTTTTTCCATTGAAAGCTTTATTTTTAATGATGATTATTGTCAATTGGAAATCATAATGCACAGATACTAAAGGTCTTAATTTTGCACCTAGCGATATGTCAAATAAGAAGTTTCTAATCCACTTAAATTTATTACCAACTATCTTTAGAGTTATAAATTTTGACTCTACAATAGATCTAGCTACAGTTGTTAGCTTAGATAGCTTCTAGGTCACTACACCATCACTAAGGGTGAACTCAAAGCCATTGGTGGATTTTGTTTCATTTAAATCAGAAATTTAATTAGCATCACTGTGTCCTTCCAATGCAATAGGAAATCCACTATATAGAACACCATAGTTCGTGGTACCTTTTAGATATTTCATTATTCTAACTATTGCATTCCAATAATCTTGGTTAGGATTATGGATAAATTAACTCAATTTACATATAGTGTATACTATGTTAGGCTTAGAAAAATTCATTAGATGTATTAGACTTCTAATAATCTAGCATACTCAAATTGAGCAACTAAGCCCTATAAATTTTTCTTTAGTTAAGTACAAGATTCATAAGGAGTACTAACCTATTTTTTCCTTAAAATTACTAGACTTCCTAAGAAGTTTTTACATATAATGCTCTTTTTTTAACATAATGTCATTGTCTTTTCTTATAATTATAATACTTAAGATTACACTAGCTTCACTCATGTCTTTCATATCAAAATTTGAGGTTAAGAAAGTCTTATTCTCATGCAATATATGAAAACTAATGTTAAAAATAAGAATATCATTAATATATAAATAAATGATCACACATTCATTATTTTCACATTTTGTATATATAATATATCCACTTCAACATATAAAGAGCCATTATTTTTCAAAGTTTGATCAAATTTCCTGTGTCACTATTTAGATACATATTTTAAATCATACAAAGATTTTCTCAATATACAAACTTTATCTTTTTGTCCTGCAACCTTATAGCCCTCAAGCTGTACTATATAGATTTCTTCTTCTAAATTTTCATTTAAAAAGATAGTTTTTACATCCATTTGATGCATAATTAATTTAAAAATTAAAGCTAAGGCAAACAAAATATGAATTGAATAAATCCTCATTATTGGTGCAAAAGAATTAAAATAATCAATATTTTATTTTTATGTAAAACCTTTTGCAATAAGATGAGATTTAAACTTTTTAATTGAGCCATAAGGAAAATATTTCTTTTTAAATATCCATTTGCAACCTATTGGCTTTTCCTTAAAATGCAAACCTATAAGTCCTTAAGTTTGATTTTTGGAAATTAAATTGAGTTCTATTTTGATTGCCTTTTTCTAAAATTTTGAATCAAAAGAAAAAATCGTTTAAAAAAAGATTGAGGATCATCATCAATAATAAAGGAGTAAAAATCATTTCCAAAAGAATTTTCTTTTCTTTGTCTTTTATTTTTTCTTAAAATTTTATAAGGTTGTTCTAAATTAGTTAAATATGCATTTAAAATCTTTGTTACATAAGAAACTTTATCACATAGTAGGTCATTGTGTTCAAAGAATTCTATATTCTTTATCTTTATTATTGTATTGCAATTAAACACATCACTTTTCAAAACAAGAAATCTATATGTTGCATTATTTCTCGCATATCCCATAAACATACAATTGGGTGTTTTTTATCCTATTTTCCTTTTCTTAGGTTTAAGTAACAAGACTTTAACTAAACACTCTTATACTTTCAAATATTTCAAATTAAACACATAACCTTTCTACAACTTATAAAGTGTCTTTCCTATTTTCTTATAAGGTATTTTATTTTGTAAGTGACAAGCTGATAAAATTACTTTCTTCGCAAATTATCAATTGAAGAAGAGCTCATTAACCAACTAGTTATCTTTTTTTTCAATGTCATATTTTTTCTTTTCTACTATGCCATTTGATATAAGAGAATATAGCAGTGTTAACTAATATATTGTTTATTTTTTTTCATAAAAATTATTAAATAAGATAAATTCATCATTTCTATCTAATCTAACCTTTTTAATTTTCTTACTCAGTTAATTTTCAACCTTAACTTTGTATTGTAGGAACTTAGGAAAAGCTTCATCTTTATTCCTAATCAAATATATTTTGCTATATCTAGAATAGTCATATATAAAAGTACTATAATACTTTTTACCACTTCTTGTCATTCTTTGTTTTAAGTCACCTAGGTCCATATGTATTAAATCTAACAAGTTAGATTCTCTATTATTTACAGATATAAATGTTTTCTTGGCTAACTTGGACTCTACGCAAACTTGACATTTATTCATATTATTAGCAGTAATCTCTAGTATTAAACCTAGTTTATTTTCAGAACATACAAAATATTTATGTGTCCTAATTTGACGTGTCATAAATTAAAAGAATTAAGCAAGTAACTAGAAAAAGATGCATTCCATTCATAATATTCAATAAAAAAAACCTTGATTGTAGTATCCTTTCCCTACAAAGACATTATTTTTAATCATGATAATCTTATCACATTGAAATTATACTTTAATCCTAACCTCTCCTAGTAGAGAAACATAAATTAAATTTACTTTAATATTAGGAATATGCAAAACATCACTTGACGCTAAAGTTTTACTAGATATGAGTTTTAAAATGACGTTACTTTTTCTAAAAACATTTACAATTCTTAAGTGATGAAGGTCGACAAGATTTTTTGCATCTTCTACTAAAAAGTAAGGGTAAAAGCTTGCTTATTAGCATGGATATGCCTTGTAACACTAAAGCCCATCACCCAATGTTTCACATTAGCCACAAGATTCACTTAAGAAATAGTTACAACAATTATATCATCTCTAACCAAATTTGCCTTTGTTTTAGAGGATTATCATTTCTTATCATTTTTCTACATTGAGGCACATAATGGCATGCCTTTCCACAAACATAACATTCTCTTTCCTTATAACCATTCTTTAAATTAGCAAGAAAGGGTTTTTAATTGCACTATTTTTGGTGTGGCTTATCTTGAACCAATTTTCCTTTACATTCAATGCCTCAGCTTTTGAAATTTGAAGTTTTTTGCGATTGGTATCTTCAATGATAATGTGTGTGATCAATTCTACTAGTGTGAGTTGCTTATAATAACATTTGAGTTATTGCTTATATTTAGTCTGTGTGTATAATAACTTTTTCGATTAGTATCCCAATAACAAACTCTTCTTACAATATGATCTTTTCAACTTTTAAATCCTTTATTAGTTTATGGTATTCATTTATCTATGCTTTGGTGTCAATTTTGTCATTCACCTCTTACTAATAGAAGTTCCCAATTATGAATTTTTATTTTCTTGTAACTTGAATGTGTACTTAAAAATTATTATTCCTAGATTTGTTTGAATTCCCTATAAAAATAGTAAACATTAAATAATTCATTAGATAATGTATTAAGAATAGTTTTATTCCTCATAAAAATAATAAACATTAAATAATTCATTATATAATGTATTAAGAATAGTATGTCTATAAACCTTATTGGCATATTGATGATTTTTAGAGTTTTATTCTTTGTGAGCCTCAATGAGTGTTTATACTACATTATAAATGTCTAAAATGGAAGAAATTTGCTTCTACCAGCTTTTGAAAATTTTATTATTACACACTTCAATCTTTAAGATGTCTAGGAATGGTTTTGTGTATGAGAGAGTATATGTCAAGGGATTGGCAGTGATAGTCATGGATACTATTAGTGGTGGTTAGATGCCTAATTGGACTCTAGGTTATTGGACTTCACTTTAGTAGTAACAAGATTGATAGTAGTATCTATAATTACTTAAGATTGCTAGATATAATAGGTAGTCTAAGATGTGAAATGTTTCATTGTCCTCAAAGAATTATTTGAAGCTCCTTATATAAAGTTTGGAAATAAAAAACTCTTTTAAGATTTAACATACTCATATACTCTAAATGGCATCACAAAGTAGGATGCAGGTAGTAGGAAAGTGTAAACCCAGCAAAGAAAGTGTTTTGAGGAGAAAGAAATAGTAAATGATAGCTAAGAGCTCTTATGTTTCGTTGTATAAAAATGACAGCTAGGTTATGGTATTTATAGACTGTCAAGGAACATTTGAAAGAAAGGTGTTGGAGAATAATTTGGAAAATGATGTCAGAATGAGTTGGACAATCATTGGTAATGAGTTAAGAGATAAGTTTGATGATTTCAAAAAATGTTGACACACATTTTTAATTTTATTAGACCAAAATATCTTGATTTTCATATAAGACATAATTAAAGTAAAATATTTGAAAAAATATTTTTTATTTTCACAAAAATAGACTTGAGCTAAGCTTCAGTTATATTTGCACTAAAGGGTAAATTCATTAGTTATGCTTACTTTGACTTTAATCCACTTCATGTGCACAAACCCACCACTTTTCTTACTTATTAAGTTAATTATGTGATAAGCCTTGTATGTAAATCTTCACTAGAAGTTTGGATTGGTGAATGTGAATCTAAATCTTTTAAAATACCACTCTATTCATAATACCTAAGTATTTACCTAAATCTATCATAAGCATAAGACCTAATTAGTTCCAAAGTGCAATTATGATTAGCATTTTTGGAAAAGTGAACTTTTATCTTTTTCCTTAGTAACTTTTTAGCTAGAAAGAACAAAGAATATCTTAGTAAAAATTAATGATAGCAATTTAGTTTAGAGAAGCTTTAGCAAACAACACAAGGTGGTCAATAAATAATAAATGAGATATAAAAGACTATTTCTTTTAAGAACAATAAGTTTCCTTCTTTTAAATTGGACTTCATAGTTTATAATATAGTGAGCAAGTCATTCAATGCATAAAATGAATAAGGCAATAAAGGGTCACCTTGTCTAAGCTTATAAAAGGGAGAGAATTTTTAAAGTGAAGAATCATTCCAAAAGACCTACATGGAACATGTAGTTACACAAGCCATATTGATACAAAGGAACCTAGTAAAGAATCTAATATCCCTTAATATATCTCGTAAAAAACTCCAATTTATATCATCATACTTTTTCCCCCTAAATTAACTTTAATCACCATCATACCTTTTGAACTTTCTTTAATCACATCAAATGAATGATTGCTTAGGTCATTATGATATTATCAGAATTATGTCTTATTGGAACAAAACTACATTGGTTGGGAAAGATCAAATGGTTCATATATAACTTTAATCTATTAGCAATAATTTTATTAACAATCTTATAAATTACACTGCATAAATTGGTCAAGCAAAATTGGTTTAAATGCTCCACATTACCAACCTTAGGGATAAGGACCAAAGTTATATCATTAACATCCTTAATTCTAGCAAGATCATGGAAAATGCTAAAGATAAGATTACACACAAGATCACCAACAATATCCCATTGACTTTGATAGCACTTGCCCTAAGCCATTTCTTCTTCTCAATCATAGAATAATAAAACTAAACTTCAATTTGACAACGACTGGACATGAGTTATAAACGATGTATGTAAGTATAAAATCTCAATTAAAAAGATTTTTTTATACATAGAACATATTTGAATAATGAAACTCAATCAATCACAATCTAATTATTTGTATTAATCCTTAATTAATTTATGTTTGATATCCTAGTTCTTTTCTAATAGTACCATAAAATTTATTGTCTTAAGAAGCAAAAGAAAAATGGTCCTCCTAATATTGGTGTCATTTGCAGGAAGCCAATAAATAGATTCTATTTTAAAGATAAAAAAGTTATAATAACTAATATTATCTTAATTAAAAATCAACTACTATGTATAATTGTTGAGCATTTGATAAGATATTAGGAGCAATATTCAAAAAATAATAATAAATATAATTTAAAATTTTAAAATAGTAGATAAATAGAAAAAATTCTCTAAAACTCACATTCAAATTGAATTCTAATTTTTGGTACGAAAAATGTTATATTGTTGCACATGATTACTCAGGAGACATCAGACAACTTGGCTTGTGATTTAGCTTAAGACTTCAAGGCCATACTTTGGTGCATGTTCCAAAATATTTTGTGATAAGTAACTGTCTCATAAATAATTGCAATTTTGATTAATTAGATATTTGTAACGTACCAAATTTAAATTTGGTAATATTAATCTTAAAACAATTCAAAATTGGTAAATCGCAATAAAGTGCCGCTTCATGGACTTTATTTCAAAAAAGTGGTAGCATTGGACTTTTTTCCAAATAGGTTTTGATTTTATGATTTATGAATATTATATACCGAAATTATCCTATTTCTTAACTGTGAGAATGCGATAATGAATTAGAAACTTTAAAAACCCATAAATCTACCATTAGTTAATCAATTTTCGCACACGACCACTTGTTTTGAATCATCTTCATATGATCTTTTAATAAAAAATAATAAAATGTGGGTTTGATGAAGTTTACCTGATTAAAAATGTATAAATTAAGTTCAAAACTTTGAATGATCATAACTTTGTATTTAATTATCCATTTTAAGTGATTTTTTTTATTTCATATAGCTTTTTTATATCTACATTTTTGCAAAAATGCCAAAGGCATTTTGCCCACTCTAGTTTGGTAAAAAAAAATCTTTTTCAATAATTTTTTCTTAATTTTTCTTCATTTTTTTGGTAATTTTTTCAACTTTGATCTTATTTTTATCAATTTAAATTCATTTGAATCCTATTTTAAACTTTTACTCCTTAACTCTTTTGGTGTCTAATAGTGCCATAATAATTTTCTTAAAAAATAAAATTACTAAAAAATAATATATTACTATTTGTAAACTAAATAGTAACACATTATTATTTTATTCTAAAATAGTAACACAAAGCAAAAATCCTAAATAAATTAATAATAACATGTTACTATTTGTTCTTTAAATAGTAAGATATTACTGTTTCATTCCAAACTAGTAACATTAACTAAAAATCCTAAATAAATGGGTAAATTAAGTTTAATCAATAATCAAATTATCAAATATTAGCATGTTACTATCTATTCTCTAAATAGTAACGTGTTACTATTTCATTCCAAGCCTAATTAATAACTAAACTGGTAAAGAAGAGGATGTTACTATTTTGTTCTAAAATAATAATACTAATAAAAAATTTTAAATAAATAAATAATAGTATGTTATTATTTGTTCTCTAGATAGTAATATGTTACTGTTTCATTTCAAAATAGTAACACTAATAAAAATTTTCAAATAAATGGATAAATTAAGTCTAATTAATAATTAAATTATTAAATAATAGCATATTACTGTCTATTCTCTATACAATAATATGTTACTATTTCGTTCTAAGCCTAATTAATAATTAAACTACTAAATAATAACATGTTACTGTTTCATTTCAAAATAGTAACACCAAGCAAAAATCTCAAATAAATGGATAAATTAGGTCTAATCAACAATCAAATTATCAAATAATTATATGTTACTATTTGTTCTCTAGATAGTAACATATTACTATTTTATTCCAAGCTTAATTAATAATCAAATTGTTAAAAAATAATATATTATTGTTTCATTTCAAAATAGTAACACTAAGCAAAAATTTCAAATAAATGGATAAATCAAATCTAATTAACAATCAAATTATCAAATAATAGCATATTACTGTTTGTTCTCTAGATAGCAATATATTACTATTTCATTTCAAAATAGTAACACCAATAAAAAATCTCAAATAAATGAATAATAATATATTACTATTTATTCTCTAGACAGTAATATATTACTGTTTTATTCTAAAATAATAATATTAACTAAAAATTTGAAATAAATGGATAAATCAAGTTTAATTAATAACCAAATTGTCAAATAATAGTATGTTACTATTTATTTTCTAAATAGTAACATGTTACTATTTTATTTTAAGCCTAATTAATAATCAAACTGTCAAAGAAGAGAATGTTATTATTTTATTTTAAAATAATAACACTAACCAAAAATACTAAATAAATGAATAAATCAAGTCTAATTAATAATTAAATTGTTAAAATAACAACATATTACTGTTTATTCTCTAGATAGTAACATGTTACTATTTTATTCCAAAATAATAACACCAACTAAAAATTTTAAATAAATAAATAAATTAAATCTAATTAACAATCAAACTTTCAAAGAAGAGTGTGTTACTATTTGTTCTCCAAATAGTAATATGTTACTATTTTATTCTAAAACAGTAATACTAACCAAAGATCCCAAATAAATACATAAATCAAGTCTAATTAACAACTAAACCATCAAAAAAGAAGATGTTACTATTTCATTTCAAAATAGTAACACTAACTAAAAATCTCAAATAAATGAGTAAATTAAATCTAATTAACATCCAAATTATTAAATAACAATATGTTATTATGTCTTTAAGTTCTTACTTATTTTTATTTTTATCTTAACTAAAAATTTATTTTGATTCCTAAAAATTAATTTTTTATAAATTTTATTTATAATTAAAATTTTATATTAATTAATTTTTATAAAGTTAAATTAATTTTTATAAAGTTCTCCAATTTTAATTCTTATCAATTTTTAGTTTTTTATTTTTTTATTTGTATCAAATTAAAAATTCTTTAATTTTAATGTGTGGCAAAAGAGGTTTCTGTTTTGATTCTTTTAGTCTCATTGAAATGCATTGTATATGTGTCATTTTGTTTTCTTAATATCATGATAAATTTTTGTACATGGGTGTATTTAAATGAAAGAAAGTAAGCTCTGGGTACCTCATTGCAGTAAATTATATCAAACGATACCGACCTAATTTTTTTCATTCAAAATTGATCTTAAATATAAATAAATGAATAATTATATTACTAATCAATGGTAATTACTTAATTAATAAACATAAAATAGAGCTTAATGAGGTTTTAATTTTTGACAACACAAGTATTGAACCAATAAATTTAATATTGCGTGTAAATGGATAAGTAATTATGTTGAGATTAAATTAGTTACACATAAAATACGAAAATAAGCATTCAGGACCAGTGATAATTGTTGAATTAAAAAATATAAGACAAAAATGACTAGATGTGTATATCTATTATTTAAAATATTTAAGGACTGATTGATCAAACCATTATAAAAAAATATTTAAGCAATATTTAATTCAAAACATATGTCCTACTAACAATGGAATGGAATTAGATAAAAAAAGTATAAGAAAGGAAATTATTATTATTATTGGTAAATAAAATGGTAGGAAGGAAAGTTGTCATCAATCCTATCAAAAATGGCATTAATGGCATATTAAGGCCATCATCCCATTTAAAAATTATTGTCAAATTGAATTTAATCAAAAAATAACAATTCAACTAGCTCTTGAACATTAGAGAATCTTTTAAAGGAAAATTATCCACTAAATAGAATGACTAGTATTAAGAAAAATTAAAAACTATCATTTTTTTTAAATTGTTTGATTCATTCAATGAATGGAATTAGATTTTTTATAATTTTTTTATTATCTGGTTTATAAGTTAAGAAATGGGTGATAGTAATGGTATTAAAGACAGCATTGGTTGTGGCATTGGCAATACAACAACAATGTTAGTGGCAGCAACAATAATCTCAATGGTGTAATAATAATAGTAGTGGTGGTGCAACGACAATGATAATGGTAACAATAATAATACTTGTAGTAATAGTAGTACATCAATGATAATGATAATGATAATGGTGACAATAATAATGTTAGTAGTAATAGTAATACATCGATGATAATGATAATGATAATAACAATAATAATGATAATGATAACAATTGTGGTTGTGTGTAGTGGTAAAAGAGGAGAGTTTATATTTACATTGGATAATGTAATAAAGGATGGGAATTCAATGGAGGGCTTTGTTAAAAATAAATAACAAATTTCATTGCACATAAATCAAAAGCATAATAAGAGAATAAATTTGTTTGTTTGCTTTTTTTTTTAAGTAGTTTTTCATATTTCACAAATAAATATTATCAAAAAATTATTATAAGATAAATATAATTTGTATAATTAAAAATATAAAGATATTTACATATTTTAATACACATATTACTCTCTTTTTTAATTTTTTATAAAAAAATTTATTTTATAAAAATTAATGTAAAATATTAAAATTAATAATCAAATAAAAAATTAAAATTTAAGAGATCAGATGTTCAATCATATCAAATCCATATATTCAAAATTAATTTAAAGGTATAATAATTAATTTTTTTTACCAATAAACACATTATAACTTATTATACACAAGTATTATAATGATTTATAATATGGGTATATATAAATAACTCATTAAGAATATAAATTATATTTAAATGAAAAGTAATTATTTTATGCCATACAAGTATTCTACCTAGAAATAGTTTTAAGTTTGATGTATTTGAAATGTTAACTAATAAGAATACTAGTGAAATTATAAAATTAACAATTTAAAGTTTAATATAATTTAAAATATAATAAAAAATTACAATAATAATTATCAAATTTAATTAATAGTACAAAAGGAAAGTATTGTAAATAAAATATTTTAAAATTATATTTATAATATAATAATTAAATATATTTTTACTATAAATAAATTAATTTTAGTAAAATAAAATTATCACAAATATAAAATACATGCTCATATGAGGATTATAATTATAATAATTTTATGTTAATAATTTACAATATGGGTGTATATAAATAATTCATTAAGAACATAAAATATATTTGAATAAAAAATAAATAATTTTAATATGTTCTTCATCATGAATTTTTTTGAACATTATTGTGGGAGAGAAATTTGTGGTTGAAAGAGTTTTAGAGGAAAATATAAGAGTATAAATAGGTATAGAATATAGAATATAGATTCTTTGGGAGAAAAAATAAAGTGATATATCATTAATTCCTTTTCCATTTCATTTTTTATCCATATCTTTTTTTAAATATTTTTAAAATAAACATTAAAATTAGTTCAAAAATAATTATTAGATTTTTAATATAAATATTAAATATAATTTATTAGTAGATTGTAAAATTTCTTTGAAGATAAAAAAATAAATAACTATATTATATTAAATTTAGAAAGAATGTAAATTAATTTAATAAAATATAAAAATGATAGAAATTTAATTAAATGCTCTTTGATATAAATTTATTTAAAGTTGTTTTAGGAGAAAAATTTGCATGTGAAGTATTTTAGAAGATAATATAGATATAGAATACAAATAAATATAGATATGGAAAGAATACAGATTCCTCAAAAAAAATATAAAGTGATATTTCACTGATTCTTTTTTATTTCATTTTCTATCCATATTTTTTTAATATTTTTAACATGAATATTAAAATTACTTAAAAATAATTATAAATTTTTTAAAATAAATATTAAATATGATCTATTGGTAGGTTACAAATTTTTTTCATTTATTTAAAAGAGTATAGAAAATTAAATAATTATAATATATTAAATTTAAAAATAAAGTAATTAATCTAATAAAATATAAAAATGATAAGTATTTTATTAAATATTTCTAATATAATTTTTTTTAATATTTTTGAGGAAAACTTGCAGGAAAAACTTTTAAGGAAAAATCTAAATAGATAGATTTTTAAAATAGAAGCTCTTGCTTGTTAATTATTTTTATAATCTATTTTTAAAAATTATAATTTAACATATGTAACTTAAAAATAAAAATTTTTTAATATATTTTTTCTTGAAATTAGTTTTATAATTATATAAAATATTTTTTATGTAAACAATCAATCATTTTCTATTGTTTATTTTTCTTAATTTTAAATATTTTTCAAAAAAATTAATTTTTAAAAGGCAATTTCTGAAAATAATAAAATATAAACAAATCTAAGCATACTCTTAATTCGTTTCCAAGTCTCGAAAATTCCTCAAGCCAAAAAAAATCTTGCTGGAATGGTTATGTTTCCTTCCTCCACTAAAAATATTACGTTATCTTTTTTTTTTAATGGCCGTGTGTTTTTTTTTCCTCACTAAAAATTGTAATGTTACATGAATATATAAAATAATTAAATAAAATTAAATTTAATAAATATTAACTAATCAGAAAGTCAAATTCAAATCCAATTTAATATATATATATATATATATATATATATATATATATATATATATATATATATATATATATATGATTTTTTTCAACAATAATATGGAATTTCTCCGTCTAAAGAAATCTCCTCTTACCACGAGACTTTTCAAAAATATGATTATATTAACAATATCTCGCACATTTAGCTGGGAATTTTTGGGCTCACTTAGTAGTTTTGTCATAGAGATGGTTTGCGGGGCAATATCGCTCACACATTAACATTGCGAGATCTTATATTTTTAAATAAATATATATTTTAAAATTTTAATTTTTAAAAATTTAATTAATAAAAATATAATATTTTTATATTTAACTTATTATAATTTTTTAAAAAAATATTTAATATCACATTTTTATTTTATAAAAAGTTGAAATATATACTTTTTTATAAAAATATTTTAAGAAAATATTGAATCAAAATTTCTTTTAAGAATATAATATTTTTATATATTTTTTTAAATATTAAACCAAATATAAAATATGATACGTTCTTCTAAATATACCCCGAACAGAACGCCACGTTAATAATTTTATTATTTAATCTTCCCCCACGCATTCCCATCTGACCCCCCCGGCATCCTTTTAGGTGTCTTTTAGCTCGCCTGACCTCACCAGGCTTCTTATCATCTTCACGGGCACTGCGTCACTTACTAATGGAGCTTCTTAAGCCAAGTGCTGCAAACTCTTCCCCCCTCACTCCACTTGGCTTTCTAGACAGAGCAGCCACCGTATACGGCGATTGCCCCTCAGTCATCTACAACGACACCGTATATACCTGGGCTCAAACCCAACGCCGATGCCTCCAGCTAGCCTCCGCCCTCGCTGGCATCGGTATCCGCCGTGGCGACGTCGTCTCCGTCATCGCACCGAACATCCCCGCCATGTACGAGGCACACTTCGCCGTTCCCTTCACCGGAGCCATCCTCAACAACATCAACACCCGCCTTGACGCCCGCACTATCTCCGTCATCCTCCGTCACGCCAGGTCTACGCTCGTCTTCGTCGATTGCGCCTCACGCGCTCTCGTTCTTGAAGCCTTATCATTGCTCCATCCAAATTGTCAACGGCCTGTACTGATCCTTATTACGGATGATACGGTGGAGCCAAGCTCATCCCCATCACTCTCCGTTGATTTCCACGATACCTATGAAAATCTATTGAAGAAAGGTAATCCTCAATTCCAGTGGGTCCTACCAAATAGCGAGTGGGACCCTATGATTCTGAACTACACCTCCGGCACGACGTCGTCGCCGAAGGGGGTGATTCACTGCCACAGAGGAATATTCACGATCGCCGTTGATTCTTTGATCAATTGGGCTGTGCCGAAACAACCAGTTTATCTGTGGACCCTACCGATGTTCCACGCTAACGGGTGGAGCTTTCCGTGGGGGATGGCGGCCGTTGGTGGTACCAATATTTGCGTCAGAAAATTCGATGCTGCAACAGTTTACGGTCTGATCGATCGCCATGGCGTCACCCACATGTGCGGCGCTCCTGTGGTGCTCAACATGCTAACAAACTCTCCTGATAATAAACTACTCAAGGAACCGGTTCAGATTCTCACCGCTGGAGCTCCACCGCCAGCGGCGGTGCTATCCCGAACCGAGTCACTTGGTTTCGTGGTGGATCATGGATACGGATTAACCGAGACCGCGGGGCTAGTGGTTTCCTGCGCTTGGAAGCCTAACTGGAACAAATTGCCGGCGACGGAGAGAGCAAGGTTGAAGGCGAGACAAGGAGTTAGAACAATCGGTATGGCGGAGATGGACGTGCTGGACCCGGAATCCTGTGAGAGAGTGAAGCGCGACGGAAAGACACTGGGTGAGGTCGTTTTGCGAGGTGGGTGTCTGATGCTGGGTTATTACAAGGACCCGGAAGGAACCTCCAAGTGTTTCAAAAACGGGTGGTTCTACACTGGCGATGTGGGCGTGATGCACCCGGATGGCTATCTGGAGATCAAAGATCGGTCAAAGGATGTGATCATAAGCGGCGGCGAGAACCTGAGCAGCGTGGAGGTTGAATCAATTTTGTACACACATCCTGCAGTAAACGAGGCGGCGGTGGTGGCCCGACCCGATGAGTTTTGGGGCGAAACGCCGTGTGCGTTTGTGAGCTTGAAAAGTGGGTTGGAGAAAAAACCGACAGAGAAGGAGGTGATAGAGTATTGTAGAGCTAATATGCCGCACTATATGGTGCCGAAAACGGTGGTGCTGAAGGAGGAGCTGCCAAAGACTTCGACAGGAAAGATTCAGAAGTTTGTGCTCAGAAATATTGCTAAGGAAATGGGTCCGAGTAAGCATAGCAGGATGTGAGGGAGGAACGAGTTGTGTCAGTTGACTCGTACGAGTTGATAATAAAACATTAGCAAGAGTAGATTTCCAAAAGGAAAACAATTAAAGAGATTCCCCATCTCTCCACAGATGTTTTGGAAAAGTTAGATTCTTATCTGAGAAATGGGAGGTACTCCCAATATCCGTTTCTTGATGTAGTGGTGGGGTAGAATTATTACTACCATAACAATATTAGGGTTTCTATGGGGACCCATGATTCATGCATTACATTCACATGACTTTTTTTTTTTTTGTGAATAATACATTCACATGATGACAATACTAGTTATGGCGTTTTTTTCCCCCTCAAGAATAGCATTGAACTTTGGTAGTCTCATGAGCCTTTGCTTTGTTAGAATAGAAATTAAAAAGAAAAAGAAAATGAGAGATAAAGAAATTAGAGAAAAAAAAAAGTTATTTTTCCTAAATTTACTTGGTTGCAAAAAAAACAGGAAAGAAAGCACATAAGGGAGAAATTGTTGTGTTACAAAATTTCATATAATGTTCATATATATATTTATTATAAAATTTTCTGAAAAAAATTTCAAAAAAAGTGACCCAAGTCTGTAACCTACGTGTCGGGTCACCCACGAATCCAAGTCGGATCCAGATGACTTGCCCAGCAGGTCCCAAACTCCAGCTGCAACCCAATTATCCTCCGGTTCTCCTAATTTTTGACTAGATTAGGGTTGCTACTGCAGCTAGGGGTGATGATCTTGCAAGTCTTCCTCAATGCCGTCGACGTGCAAGCGGTGATTGAAGGCAGAGCTACAAAATGAAAGCAGTAATAGCAAATCGACAATGTTGGGAAAATAACAAAGAGGGAGCTTACCGGAGGAGGAAGGGATGGCAGTTCAGCTAGTGATGCCAACTACCCTCAGTTGTGGCAGACGCAGAGCTAGGTAGAGGAAGGACAGCAACCAAATGGTTTTGCTTCAGAGAAGGAGTCTACGGTTGTGTTACTGTGAAGTTTTCTTTCCCTTTTTCTTCTTAAAACTGAAGAGAAAAAAATAAGTGGATCCTACTGTACGAATCTATCCCAAATTTCTCTTCTTCCCCATTTTCTACCATCATCCAAGCAGGAAAAATTCAAACATTCTCTGTATTTTTTAATTCCCTAACTTCTTTCCTCCCAATTTTACCTGGAAACAAGTAGAGGGTAAAGAATTAAAGGATTTGTCTTTATTTGCATAACAAATTCGACTTCTATTTTTCTTGAGTATGACTCACACTTATTATTATTAAAAATTAAAATTAATAATTTCAATTCTTAAATTATGAATTATTAATAAAATTATTTTTAAATTATATAAAATTATAATTATAACACTAAATAATAATTTATATATACAATTTTATCCTTTTATGCAATAATTTAAAAATAAAATTAACTATATAAATTTATATAAAAAAGATATAATTATTCATATAAATAGTTATTTATGAATAAAATTGTAACGTTATATAACTCATGAATCATTTTATCAATATTTTATAATTTTATAAGTAAAATTATTAATTTTATTTCATCAAAATATTAAAATAGAAAATAAATATTAATCCATAATAAAAATAAATATATAAATACAATATTTTTAAAGAGGGTGTAAAGTTTATAGTAAAATTTAGGATGCATTTAAATATATTATTTTATTTTTTAAGATTTTTTCTTTTAAAAATTATTTTCAAATTTAAAGAAAATAAAAATAAAAAATATTTGGATAAGTAAAAAATATTTTATTTAATTATCAAACTAATATTCAGAACAAAAGAATATAAGTGAAGAAAATATTAAAAATTTATTTTTATTTTTTATTTTCAAGTTACATATTTAAAATTATAATTTTGTAAAAATAAATTTTAAAAATAGTTTGTCGAAACAAGAATCTTTGTTTTTTTTAAAAAAATAAAAAATTATCTCTAGAAATAGTAAATAACCAAAACTTGAATTTTCTTATAAAAGAGATGAAATTAAAATGAGAGATAAAATATTATTGTAATTTTATATTATTACGGGGAGCAGTTCCTTTCATTGCTCGTTCAACTTAGCGTTCACGGTTGAATATCGAATCCACCGTGATTGTTTTAATTTGGATAAATTATAGGCTAAAATAGAATTTTGTCTCACAAATTTGTCTAATGTTACAATTTGGTCCCTCTCTTTTTAATTTGAATAATATTATTCTCTCATTGTTTTGAACGCTGATGTTAAATCCTTTCGTGTGCCATTTGTCCAAAAATGGAAGGAAAATGCTG
Source organism: Sindora glabra (assembly GCA_020226215.1). NCBI lineage: Eukaryota > Viridiplantae > Streptophyta > Magnoliopsida > Fabales > Fabaceae > Sindora > Sindora glabra. Next base: position 54,025,820 of record CM035230.1, on the reverse strand, counting down.
ATGTGGACTTTTTTTAAATAATATGCCAACCAATGGCTCATATATACGTTGATTGTACTTATTTTAAGTTTTATCAGTTTTTTTATGTGGTTGCAGAAATGAGATTGTTTTGCTGACCGGCCTGATCTCCATGAATGGCAAACCAAGTCAACACTTCTTCACATGGCAAGGGAGTAATTAAGGGGGGGGGGGGGATGTGAATTTTGGAGAAAATTTTTTTGATGATCAACAGAATTTTTTTTTTCCTTCTTTAACATAAACTTACTTGAATTGATTGTGCTGGGAAAGAAAGGCTGCAAATTTTTCAAGTGGTAGAACTCTTTAGTTGCTAAGCGTGGGAAGAAGGTTATCACTAGTCTGTTGAGGAAGCAAGACCTATACCACAATAGAGAGTGGTTTTTGCAGCGGGATTAATGAATGTAGTGCTGTTCACTTGTTATAATTCTAAAAACCCTTCGATGAACAAAAAAAGTCCCAACCAAACTTACATTGAACTTTGAAACTCTATTCCAATGCATTTTCATTTCCAAAATTCAACATTTGTGGATGTTAAAATTTTAACTATATATGTTAGAAGATACCTATCAATATCAATTTTTCCATCGTATCCAATTTCTTCAATGATGAGTATATATGCTATAATATTAGTTAGATATATAACATCACTGCAAATTTGCCTTTAACATTGTCACATTCATGTCAGTTAAATAAAAAATTAACATATATAATAAAATAATAGCATTTTTATAAATAAATACAATTTTTCATGTCGATTATACCAATCAATTAATGTTATAAAGCCATATTTTCTTATTGAAGATGAGGAGTATGATATAGACAAATTATGACTGTTGCATATTAAACTAACATTGAATATGCATTACCATGTTAATTCTTAATTAATTGTTGTCTAAATGAATACAATGAAAAGTATTAGACATTGGTTGTACACTAAACCATCATTCAAAAGAATGTCAATAGCTAATTAGTGATCTTGTTTACACACTACAGCAAAAAAGACTTTTAGCGGCGATATTTGTTGTTGCTAAAAAGTATTCGGTCGTCATTAAAGAAAAAGTCATCGCTAAAAATGTTGTTGGTATAGGTCCGTCCCTGAAAAGGTCATTAGCGACGATAATTTGTTGTCGCTAAAAGTTCGACCTTTTGCGACGACAATGTCGTCGCAAAAAATAATTTTAAAATTTAAAAAAGTTTGAAATTTGATTTTTAGTTGCGACACTTGTCGTCGCTATAAGGAAAGAAGTCGTCGCTGAAGATCTGACTTTCAGCAACTTTCAGCGACGACTTTGTCGTCGCTGAAAGTCAGATCTTCAGCGACGATTTCTTTTCCTATAGCGACGACAAGTGTCACCGCTAAAGGTTTTTTGAATTTTTTTAAAAAAATTTAAATTCAAATTATCGTATATTTCAAATAATATATTATCTAAAATATTCTTTATTTTAATTAACTTGAATTGTTCAATATTTTTTTAAAATTTAATTTAATATAAATTATATAATTATAATATATCAGTAATATTATTAATAATGTCTAACAATTTGATTCAACATAAAAAATTAATACTTATAAAGCAATGGTAAAAATAATACGAACTTCCTAGTTATAAATTATATTTACAAATTTTATGCTAAGTTAAATTTAAATAAATAAATTTTAAATTTACAACATACAAAATTAAATAATATGAAATTTCATATTAAATTAAACATACTATCAATTTTATTAATTTATTACAAATTATTTGAGTAAATTAAATATATTATTACACAAAAAAATATTATAACTTTTTTATTCACGTACCTTAATGGTAAAAATCTACTGATCGACTCTGAATACTCTCACGAACTAAGTACTAATAATAACTAATAAATTAAAAGATATAACATACAAAATTAATACATATCAACATATATAAAAAATAAATATATTAAAATAAAAAAATTTAAAAGAAAGAGAAAGTTCAGAAACTTACCTCAGGTCCAAAAATTTCAAACGCGCAAATGAGGAGGAGGAGGCGCCGCGAATAAATAGCCAAAACTTTCACCGACGACTAAAAAATTTCAGTCGTCGGTGAAGGCTTCAGCGACGATCGAGGGACTTTCAGCGACGACAATGTCGTCGCTAAAGCCTTGTCTCAGAATTTGGAATTAGGCTTTTAGAGGCTTTTAGCGGCAACAAAAGTCGTCGCTAAAAGCCTAAAAAATTTTTGGCGATAAAATTTGGCCTTCAGCGGCAACACTGTCGTCGCTGAAAGCCTAAAAATTCAAGACTTTTAGCGACGACAGTGTCATCGCTGAAATTCTTGGCCTTGAGTGGCTACATTTTTCATCGCTGAAGATTCAAGACTTTTAGCGACGACACTGTCGTCGCTGATGGTCCCTCTTTTAGCGACGACAGTGTCGTCGCTGAAAGTCTTGAATCTTCAGCGACGACAATTGTCGCCGCTGAAGGCTAAGACTTTCAACGACGACAATGTCATCATTGATGGTCCCCCCTTCAGCGATGATAGTGTTGTCGCTGAAAGTCTTGAACTTTCAGCGACGACAATTGTCACCGCTGAAGGCCAAATTTTACCACTGAAAATTTTTTAGGCTTTTAGCGACGACTTTTTAGGCTTTTAGCGACTACTTTTATTGCCACTAAAAGCCTAATTCCTTCCCTGCCTAACTTTCTGATTCCCTCTAAAAAGTCACGTCGCTTTTACCGACCACAATGTCCGTCGAAATACCTTTAGCGACGACTGAAATTTTGTCATCCGCTAAAAGTATCGTCGTTGTTGCTTCTTTTTCTTGTAGTGACATTGTATTGAAAACAGAAAGCTTATTTGTATTTTAGTGGTTAGCTTATTTAAAATCAATGGTATCCACAAGGTGAATATTTACAATTTTGATTTTAAAAATAACTTATGTCTAAAAAATATGCCAACAAACTCATTGTGAAAAATTCATTTTTAAGATGTCAGTTGTAAGTTAATAGCCGATGTATAATATTCTATATTGCCTATAAATTGCACTCTAATTTTTATTTGAAACATCTTTACGATAACTTAGTCTTCATTATCTAATTTTAGAGTTTAGTTTTGATTCAAAGATATCACTTGCCTTCCATCTTAAGAAGCTTAATTGGAGAAAGTTGTAAATTGTGTTGAAGGGCTTACCTCTCATTTGATATTTCAAATCTCATTGTGAGTGTCCTTTAATAAGATTTGTGGCTTTCTACAAACAAGCTTTTTGAGATAGAAGGGAAGGCTTTCCTTTAATTTGTTCTAAATTCTAACACTAATAATGGAGGCAAATATATTGTTAAGATGTCAAATATTTGAATTTGTTGTTGCAAAGATAGGAGCCCCCCTTTGCTATGGTTTCTCCATAAGGGCAATGAAGGGCTTTCTTCTCAATATTACTAAATTGTATTATATAATTGGCCTTTAGACTTAAGTATGAAGAATATTCAATAAAAGAGAATTAGCAAATAGGAACTAAGTTGAAGATAATTGATTCTTAGACCAACTTGTATATTGTATTAGTTAGTGCATTTGTATTATCAAGTTGTATAATAAATTGAGATGATTTGATATATATAAAGATGTTTATGGTTATTTATTATATTTTATTGATGCAATGATGTGAAAGAGTTCATGAAGCTAAATGAAATTATGATTTCATATATATTTCTCCTTTCTCGTATATTTCTTAACTTATGTTCACAATTTTCTATGTTTGGATGGCTTTCTATTTTTTAATAGATATTGAATTTTAATCCATAATAAGTTAAAAATGTCACTCTTTCTCTTTAAAACATTTTAAAATAATTTTTTGATATAAGTTTCATGGCATTTCAATATATTAATTTGTTCTATATATTAGTATGAGATGAATCAAACATTTTACTAAAAACAAAATATTTTGTTATAATGTGAAAAAAAATATAGCATAACATTTCTATAAGATAATTGATGTATATTAAACCATGTTTCACATACCAAGGAAGTTACTATGAAAGAAAAAACTAAACCACATTAGGTGTTTGAATTGAATTGATATGGAAAGTTTTATAAAAGACAACAGTTGTTTGTTAATGAATATGTTATATTCACTGTTAAAACTTTTGCATTAAATGTTGAATATTAAATGTCAATTTTAGTATACAACTAATATGAAATATCTAATGACATTATTTTACTTTTCAAATAATTCACCAAAATAAGGGCGACAGTTAAAATAAATGGTAATTTTTAACTCGATGCCAAAGGATAGAGTGTAAAGTTCTTTAATCTTCTTTTTAAGATTAATTTTTCCCTAAGAAGATACTTTTACCAAAGTTTAGAAAAAGCCACATCAACTTCTTATCCATTCTCCAATTTACTAAAGTCTTTTTCACTACATTAAGGTGCATTCACGATGTTCATTCTTCTTCTAATCATAAGGAAGAACTAGATAATGTTGTAATTATGTAGCTATATTCTTGTTCAGATTCTGTGTCTCTTATCTCTTTTTTTTATGTTTTTGTATGGATTAGGTTTTGATATATATTTAGTAGCTTTATTAAAACCCTCATTTTGTTTACATGTTAGTACATGTATTCTTTGATGTAATGGATTCCTTGTGTATTTATGCATTTTTTTTTCAAATTGAGTAGTCATGGACCATGATAGATGTATACTAATCATCTAACCTCTAAATATGCCAATAGTGTTCATGAGTTTATTGGATTTACTATAAGCAAAGACAAATAGGAGGAAATTAGTGATAAACTTATATTATGTCTTTATAAAGAATGTGTCTGTGTGAGGGGATTCAATCTAGTGAAGATAAAAGTACATTTATTTTTTAATGGCACTAACCAAAGGGTATAAGTAATGGATATAACATAGGAAGGTAAGTTGTTTAGTTTATCTCATACCTACAAAAGGAAGAGAGCCCACTGATAATGATGACATAAATGCAAGAGTGGATAATTGGTTAGGGGACATGGCTCATGTGTTGAAGATAATTTCACTAAGCATCCACATTTTCTTTATAAGTTGTTATATGTTGCTAGAGAAGCCTTTATATTTAGATTGTACCAAATTTATATAATTATCTACTATGTTGAGATTTTTCAACTTGAAGTAAGAGAATAGTTGGAGTAACAAGAGTTTCACAACATTACTATAACTATTGAAAGAAATACTTTTCAAAGGTAGTGAGCTATCATATCATACTTATGAGATTAAGCCATGTTCTAATGGGTATAGAGTATAAGAAAATATATGCTTTTCTTAATAATTACATATTGTACTAAAAAGAGAATAAAGACTTAGAGAATTGTCCAAAATATATGGCATTACATTATAAATTGCGGAAGAATTATGGCATTAGTAATAAAATGGTTTTGGCTAAAGTGCTGTGGTATTTTCTAATAATATTAAGGTTTAAACAAATATTTGTTAATATAAGGGATACTAAAAACTTAATATGGTATGTGGACTAGAAACCATCCAATGGTAAGTTTTGACATTTGATTGATTCTTCTTAAGGGTGGACAATTGATACATTGCTTCCTATATTTAGTGGTGAGCCAAGAAACCTTCAACTTAGATGTTGCACTAATGGAATGAACTTCCATGGCAATATGAATAGCAAACATAACATATGACTTATTATGTTAGTAATTTACAATCTACCTTTTTGGCTATGCATGAAGTGTAAGTACATCATGTTGTCTTTATTAATTTTGGGGCCAAAATAACCTAGAAATGAAATAGATTTTTCTTGGCATTACTTATTAAAAACCTTAAATATAATGTAGGAAGAAGGTATCTTAGTCTTTGATGAATATCATGAGAAATTATTTATTTTACATGCCATGTTTTTTTACACAATTAATAATTTCATAACTTATGGAAACTTGTTTAACTATAGTCTACTTGCTCTTTTACAAAATTTTAAATTTTGTTACTAAAAATTCCTTTTTTGAAAGGTACTATATGCTTTCCTTTTCATTCTAGTCATATGTAAAAGTACGAATACTGATTCAACTCTTAGTTGGCAGTAAAAAAAAAAGCAACTTACATTTATCAAAAATTTTGTAGAAAAACTAATATATCAAAGTATAATACCGAAAGAACAATGTGGATAATTTGTACTTTGACAGTCCGAAGTTCCAAATTTTTCATAAAAATAGAAAAGAGTAACATGTATCACATCAAATTAATTCTTTTTTAAGTAATAAAATATGTGAAGCATATTTTGAATTGACTTTGTTAGACACATAATAATCAAAAAGCAATTGGATTACAAACAAGAAAACTAGTCAAGTAACATTTTCCATTTAGAGTAGTTTCGGCATATCAGTTTAACTCTAATTTCAAGATAAAACAAATGTTATTATTGGAATTGAATGCAACATATCAGTAAGAACAACTAGACAAATGTATACTATTTAAACTAGAAAATAAGATCTAGTTCAGTTAAATAGATTCCAATATAAGTAATGCATCATATCAAACCAATTTTATTTTATTTTTTTAATTATGATAGAGTAATTGGTTTTTCAACCAGTCAACTTGCTCTTATCTGTCAAGCTCTTGTTAACTTGTCTAATTAATTTTAACTTTAGGGCAAAACATGTTCAACACATTTAGAAATTAATTTGATATTAAACATGTCATAAAAGAGCATCTAGGTAAAGATATTAGTATGACATACTTAAGCACTTCTAAGCGCATTAAAAAACATATCTTTACATTTAATAATTTCATTAAATTCTATTATCATTAAAACATATTAATTTAACATTCCTAAATCATAATCAAGGGGGGTCCCACATTTTTAGTGGGTTCATACTTCCGTACCTCTTGAAGCGATTACTATTGAAAGAGACTTGAAAAATAGCTAAACAAGGCAAACAACGACAAGCTAAGAAGGTTTCAAGCAATCAATACTACTGCAACTATTCTAATGATTAAATCGAAGACATTTTGGCAAGATTATAATAGGGATATAATGATCATAAAAATTTAAAATGTATTTAATTGATATTTATAATCAATGGTCTAAATGTTCGCATGTGATACCTAAATTGTCCACTCAACCAAATCGATTCAAAGTAGATGATGACTAAATCTAAAGGAATAAAATTATTCATCACCTCTCCCTAATCCTCCGTCTTCTTACAATTAATATATATATATATATATATATATATATATATATATATATATATATATATATATATATATATATATATATATAATTACATTTTTAATCCTCCGTCTATTATATATATATATATAATAGACTTAATTACATTTTTTATACCCTTAAAATAAATTGATTATATTTGGTTCCCTGTGAATTCTTTTTTCAATTTTAATCCTCCAAATACTAAAATGAGCTTAATTGAGTCCATTTCTGTAGCTGCTGTCATCAGATGACATGTGGCACTTCTGTAGCTCAAATAGTAGGTGAATATCCTACGTGACATTGAAAGTGAAAAAAATGGAGCCATACTTTCACATCCGATGACATGTGGCTTAATTTTTTCCCCTCTTGTTTCTTCCTTCTTTCAAAGCTTCCCAAAGTTCTCTTTTCTCCGACACCCCTTTTGCTTCTTCTTCTTTCTTGCTGGAATTTCGTTGGAAAGACAAAACAGAAACTTCGATGAGCCAATCTTAACAATTAACACAAAAGGGAATCATCGATTGCAATAAAACTGGTATCTTTCTTCCATATTGTAAACAAAGCAAGTCAGATTTACAAGCAAACAATAAAGGATTGAGGAGAAAAATTTTACCAAAATGGTTCTAAGTGAAGGCATTTTTGTATCCCTAGCGAACAATTCCAATATTCAATCAAATGGGTGCCAAATTAATGACAGTGAAAAAATGGTTGAGGTTACACATACATCTCGAACTTTAAACGAGATCAATGGTATGAATAGATTGGAGGTACTGGTAAACGGTGAATCGAGAAAGTGCAAGATGTAGGTTATAAATAAAGGGCAAGTGCAAAGTAAAGGCATTCCAATATTGTCGTTCTATGTAGTGAAAATAAATAAAGGAAAATGGAAAATTTAAAAGAGAAAAATGAAAATTGATGGGTATTTAGGATTGAACATGGCTTTGCTCTTGAGAAAAAGGGTGGGATTTCTGCAATAAAAGAGGAGGAGAAGAGGAAGCCTAGGGAAGGAGAAGTCTATAGATTTTTTAGAAGGAAAAACAAGAAAAAGGTAATAAAAAGAAGACACAATATTAAAAAGGTAATTTATATTATTAATAACTAAAAAGAAGACGCGATATTAAAAAGTAATAATATTTAATAATTTTTAATAATAATAATTAAAGAGTTTAAATAATATTTATTGATATGATAAGGATAGGTAATAATATAAAACTAATTTATACTAACCATAGATAAATTTAAATTCTATTTATGAATTGCATGATCGTATAAAACTATGTCCACTTATATATAAAAACTACATTTTTGTGCTCGTACTTTGCACCTTTTTATTTATTTATTTTATTAATATTATTATATATAATTTCTTTAAGAAAAAGAATAAATATGTTATTATTAAAAATTTCAGCAAATATAAAAATAAGAAATAAAATATACACATTATGAAATCCTATCACAATTAAATCGAATAACTAAACATTAAAAGATAAATAATGAGTAATTTTTCAATAAAAGATGTAGAGTCAATTCCATTAAATTATTAGTTATAATAAATGTAAAATTGAAAAAAATTTCTTACGATATACATAATTATTGTAATTAATGAGCATTTAAATATGTAAGAAATTGAGATATAATAATAATAAATAATTATAATTATGAAATTATTTACTACTAATAAATATGTTAATAGTCAATATTATTAAAGATTAATATTTATGAAATTAATGGTATGTGATATTTGTAAAAGTAAAGTTAATTTACATTTATATTTATAATATTATATTTAAATCCGATTTATAAAATGTATAATCCTTTAAAACTATGTTTGATTATATATAAAAATGTATGATTGATGGCAACTGTAACAAACACTGCCGGTTGAAAAAGCTTGAGAAATTACGCATACAACCTATTTTTTATAAATCTTTTAACACGAATGCTCATATTTTCAATATGTCTCGTCTTACAATTCCATTCACAAGGTTAAAAATAATAAAATTTGAATTAAACTCGTATAATTAATTTTCAAGTGTATGCGATATAAATAATGTTCGCACGGTAACGCATTACCTCCATTGGTCTCTTAAAAGTTCGACATAAGCAGCCCACACTCCATTCACCAATTTCAGCCAGGGCCTTCGGTGGTGTTTCCCGATTTCCTCGAAAGTTAATTTGGGCCAAAACTAACATTTTTGGACCTTCCAAACCTTATGGACCTTATTGGTTGCAGAATAATAATAATAATAATAATAATAATAATAATAATAATAATAATAATAATAATAATAATAATAATGAAAAAACTCAGGTTGATGTTATTTGTTACAATTTATTACAGTGAGGTACCTTAAGCTTACTTTCTTTTATTTAAGTGCACCAGCGTATGAAAATTTACTACGATATCTAAAAAATAAAATGACACATTTACAATGTATTTCAAGATCAAAAGTGCTAAAATAGAAACTTTCTTTGTTAGATATTAAAATTGAATAATTTTTAATTTTATATAAATAAAAAATAAAATACTAAAAATTTATAAAAATTAAAATTGAAGAATTTTTAATTTTATAAAAATTAAATTAATATAAAATTTTAATTATAAATAAAATTAATAAAATTTTAATATTTTAAAAATTAAAACAAATTTTTAGTTATGATAAAAATAAAAATAAATAAAAATTTAAAGGTGCAAAATCTTACATAAAATTGTAGAATAATTTTTTTAACCTTTTTTTTAAATAATAATCTTAAATGAATTATTGTCTAAAGAATAAATAGTAACATCTTCTTCTTTGATAGTTTGGTTATTAATTAGACTTAATTCATCCATTTATTGAAGATTTTTAGTTAGTATTACTATTTTAAAACGAAACAATAACATATTATTGTCCTAAAAATAAACTAGTAATATGTTATTATTTGATAATTTAGTTATTAATTATACTTAACTTATCTATTTATTTAAAAATTTTTATTGGTGTTAATGTTTTGAAATAAAATAGTAGCAATGTCTTCTTTGTCAATTTGATTATTAATTAGACTTGATTTATTCATTTATTTGAAATTTTTTATTGGTGTTACTATTTTGAAAATAAACAGTCACATGTTACCATTTTTAGAATAAATAATAATATACTATTATTTGATAATTTAGTTATTAATTATATTTAATTTATCTATTTATTTAAAATTTTTTATTAGTGTTATTATTTTAAAATAAAATAATAATATCATCTTTTTTGATAGTTTGATTGTTGATTAGGCTTGATTTATCCATTTATCTGGGATTTGTGGTTTAGTGTTACTATTTTGGGATGAAATAATAAAATGTTATTGTCTTAAAAATAAATAGTAACATATTGTTATTTAGTAATTTGGTTATTAATTGGACTTGATTTTTCTATTTATTTAAAATTTTTAATTGATGTTATTATAAATAAAATAGTAACATATTACTATCTTAAGAATAAACAAGTAATATGCTATTATTTGATAATTTAATTATTAATTAGACTTAATTTATTCATTTATTTAGGAATTTTTAATTGATATTACTATTTAGAATGAAATAATAACATCCTCTTCTTTGGTAGTTTAGTTGTTAATTAAACTTAATTTTACTCATTTATTTGAGATTTTTTATTTGTATTACTATTGTGTTACTATTTTGAAATGAAATAGCAACATCATCTTCTTTAACAGTTTGATTATTAATTAGATTTAATTTATCTATTTATTTAAGATTTTTAGTTAGTATTATTATTTTGAAATGAAATAATAACATGTTATTGTCTTGAGAATAAATAATAACATCTTATTATTTAATAATTTAATTATTAATTAGACTTAATTTATCTATTTATTTGATATTTTTGATTGATGTTATTATTTTAGAACAAAATAGTAATATGTTACTATCTTTAGAATAATCAGTAACATACTGTTACTTGATAATTTGATTGTTATTAGACTTAATTTATCTATTTATTTAAAATTTTTTATTGATGTTATTATTTTGAGACGAAATAATAATATCATCTTCTTTAGTAATTTAATTATTAATTAAACTTGATTTATCCATTTATTTAGATTTTTTATTAGTATTACTGTTTTGGAATGAAACGGTAACATATTACTTTTTTAAGAATAAATAGTAACATACTGTTATTTAATAATTTAATTATTAATTAGACTTAATTTATTCATTTATTTGACATTTTTTATTAGTGTTACTATTTTAAAATGAAATAGTAATACATTATTGTCTTGAAAATAAATAGTAATATATTAGTTTTTAGCAGTTTGCTAGTTAATTAGACTTAATTTATTTATTTATTTAATATTTTTTATTAGTGTTACTATTTTAGAATGAAACAGTAACATCCTTTTCTTTAACAGTTTGGTTATTAATTAGACTTGATTTATCTATTTATTTAGAATTTTTATTAGTGTTACTGTTTTTGAATAAAATAGTAACATGTTATTATCTTAAAATAAATAGTAACATATTATTATTTAGTAATTTAATTATTAATTAGACTAAATTTATTCATTTATTTGAAGTTTTTGATTGATGTTACTATTTTGAAATGAAATAGTAACATATTACTGTTTAGAAAATAAATAGTAACATGTTATTATTTGATAATTTGATTGTTAATTAGACTTAATTTATTCATTTATTTACAATTTTTTTTAGTATTATTATTTTAAAATAAAATAGTAATATGTTACTATTTCATTTACAAATAGTAATAAATTGTTCTTTAATAATTTTTTTTGTTAAGAAAATTGTTATGATACTATTAGACACTAAAAGAGTTAGGAGCAAAAGTTTAATATGGAATTTGAATGAATTTGAATTGACAAAAATGAGATCAAAGTTAGAAAAATAATAAGAAAATGAAGAAAAATTAACAAAAGTAATTGAAAAGGGTTTTTTTCACCAACCAGAGCAAGCAAAATGCCTTTGACTTTCATAGCACGTAAATTTTGAAAAGTTATATAGAATAAAAAAATTCATCCAAAATGGATAACCAAAAATAAAGTTATAGTCATTCAAAGTTTTAAATTCAATTTACACGTTTCTGGCTAGGTAGGCCCCACTGATAAATTTTCTTATTTTCTATGAAAAGATAATGGTTAAAAAAAGAAAATGAATGATTATATGTAAAGATCATGGGAAGATAAAGAAAATGAATGATTATATGTAAAAATTAGTTAACTAATCAAGGAGTTATACCCTTCCAAAATTTTTAATTCACGACCATATCCTAATGGTTAAAAAAAAGATATTTTTAGAAATATAATATTAATAATTCATAAAATCAACACTTTTTTGAAATAAAGGTTAGTGCCAATCCTTTTTGAAAAGAAGTTCATAAAATGGTACTACAATGTAATTTACCATAATAATAATAATAATAATAATAATAATAATAATAATAATAATAATAATAATAATAATAATAATAATAATAAATATTGCATCTTCTTCTAATAATTTAATATCTTAAGAATAATTGATACTTGATATAATTTAAAATTTTTTTAAATTGTATATTTTTAGAAAGGATTGACATATGATATAACATTATAAGATTTTAAACTATAATTAAATACTCATTTTAGTTCCTTAAAGATGAATTTAGTATCAATTTTCTCCCTATTTAATTGTGCCATTCAATTTAGTTCTTTATATATTTAATTTAATTTAATTTAATATCATTCCTCATAAATTTAAAATCATTCCTTTATCAAAACTAAATACTCATTTTAGTCTTTCAAAGATGGTCTTAGTATCAATTTGACTCTTATTTAATTATGTCATTTAATTTAATCTCTCATAAATTTAATTTATTTAATATCATCCCTTTACCAAATTCAAATTCAAATTTAATCTTATTTTCTCTTTCTTAAACCTAATAGTATCTATTTCAAGTTGAAACATCATTAACAGAATTTGTCATGTTTAATGTGTTCAAGTTATTTTGCTAATATGGTAATATATGATCCACTGTGGAACTTGTTCTTGTTTTATTTCTTTATTACATAATGGAATTAAAAAAATTAAAATTCTAACTCTTATTCGTTATCATTTGTGCATTAACCTTATGTGAGACTAAAGCCTTTGTAACTTGAAGAAAATTATTCAATTGAAGCTACATTTAAGCATAGAATAAAGTAAGTTAATTTTTGAAATAATCACAATAATCACTTTTATACTTTGACTATATAAGAGATAATCAATATTATTAATAAACCATAATATCTATAGTCCTTTCTAATTGAGTTGGCCATATAAGAATGTTGAGGATAAAAAATATCCCAAAATTGGCATTGCTTTTTCCATCATAACCCATTTCATTGGCACATTTTTTATTAAAAAAAGGAAGAACATACTCTTAGGTATGATAGAGAAAAAATAAGATAAAATTTGAATTTAAACTTGAATTTGGTGGAGGATAATATTAAACCAAATTAAATTTATGATGAATTAAATTGAGTGACACAATTAAATAAAAATCAAATTAATACCAATCTTATCTTTGAAGGACTAATATGAGTAATTAGTCTTTGATAGAGGGATAACATTAAAATAAATTAAATATATAATGGACTAAATTGAATGGTATAATTAACTAAAGACCAAATTAATATTAAGTTTATCTTTGAAAAATAAAAATAATATTTAATCTTAATCTATTATATGGCAGCCCCTTGTTGTGGCAGTCTTGGGCTGTCGTCATATATGACTGTGTTCAAAGTGGGACTGCTGTTTTTTTAATAAACTTATAGCTTAAATGATTTGGGAAGAAAGGCTGAAAATTTTAATGTTTTACTGGTACACTGTATTTTTTTCGATTTATATCTTTTATTAATGTATGAAAAGATGTACAAATGTGTTATCAGTTGGAAGATTTAGCCCTATCTCTACTTGCGAGCGTTCCACATATTTTCTTAATTTGTGATATGGTCATTATTACCTAAATTCTTAAGCAAGCATCATTAAAATCAAGGTTATGGAGAACTTAGCTTTCGAAAATTTACGATTTTAAGTGTTTTGAAATGAAAGTTTAATGTAACCCCAAAACATGTTTTGGTTCTGTTGATATGGTATGGTATTTGATAAAACCATCATTATATAGTACTTTAACTATCTTCTTTGGTTGCAGTCAAATATGTTGAACTAATAAAGACCCTAAACCAAATAGTTTCACATATCGTTAAGTCAAAATTGTATGAGAAAACTTCTTGTTTGATCGTCACTTAAACAATTGGCGTAGATCAAAGCAAAGTCATTTTGGGATTATTTGAGTAAAACTCGATCATAAATCCTTTTCCTTTCTAGGAGTGATCTCTGTCTAATTTGTTCTTTGGCTGTAAAATTTATAGCAAATTTCATCTCAGAAACGGTACGTGGGTTGTCGGGTGGATGCACTGGATTTTGCGAGCTGTCGCTACATTTGTTGTTTTCAGTGCTAAAAAAGTACTATCATCAGTTCTTGGTTCGGTTTAAAAAGCTCAAAAATAAAGAATAAAGAATGTTTGATGAAGTAAATAAGTAAAAGTTATATTTAATTACAAACTTCCATTAAAAAAATAAGTTTAAAAATATTTAAAATTTATTTTTTAAAATAAAAGTTTTAAAAACAGTTTTTAAAAATAAAATTTAAGAATATGTTGTTAAAATTTTTTCTAATATTTTTATTTTTCAAAAATAAGAAACTGGTTTTAAAAATGAAATGGAAATATGTTCATAGTTTTCACAGAGAACTTAATAGAGTAATAAAGTAAAAGAAAATGGAATGTAATGGAAGAGATCAGCAATGGAAGCAACATGTCCATCCTCATATTTTGCAAAATTTACTTTTTTTGTCACTTTTATCTTTATGAAATATTTTGTATTAATTTTAGCTTGTAAAATATAAATTTATATGATTTTATTTTTTATTAGTATTCATATAAAGATTAATTTATTCAATTTTATTCTTTTATAAATAAAATTAGATAAATAAATATTTTATAGAAATAAAATTGATATAAAATATTTTATAGAGATAAGAGTAAGAAAAAGTAAATATCACAAAAAGAAAGATTTATCCTTAACTTTTAGCTTTTTATTCTTTAAGTAGTCGTCAAGTTTGATGATTTTATTATAATTCTAATCTAATCTAATACCTTTTCTATACGTTTCTTCGAACGGATTCTCACGCAGTAGTCTACAAAATTTGAAGTGTGAATATAATACAAGCTCATGTTACTTTGTGTTGAACTTTAATATTTTATAATTGGAGAAAAATACATTGGTTTTCTATAAATTTTAGTGAAATTATAAAAAAATTTCATTTTAATTTTAAATATTACAGAAATATCATTTGAAACATAGTAAAATAATGTTACAATTGGTTATACACTAATTTAATTTTTTTTTATAAAATGAAGTGAAAAAATGATTATATATTCAAATTAAAGAATACATACTAATATGAGATATTTTAAATATTTCATGATAAAATATAAATTCTAATTGATGGCAAATATAAAAGGATATTAATCATATTTATATATACCCAAATATTAGAAGTTCAAAGTAGAAAATTTAAGATCTAACGTTTACTTTTACTGGTTATATTAACAATCACTCGAAAAAGCAATTTTGTTCATGGTTTAAGTTTCTTTTGTGTGTAGAGAGAAAATAGAGAGAATTTTTTAATGATTCTGATGAATAATAATGTTAACCAACTCAACAACTTACTTCTTTCTCTTATTTATAAGCATTTCTTGGATCAGATTATGAATCAAATTATAGACTTATTTTGAACTATTCGGATACATGATCCAACATTGATTAAGTTCAAATCTAAAATATGATTGATAAAAAAAGTTTCTAATATAAGTGTTATGAATTTTTAACTGTTTGAATTTAATTAAAATATATTTTTAATAAAAAATTTAAATTATCAAATGTAATTTTATTTAAATTTATAATTATTTTTTATATTATTTTATTGAAGAAAGTTTAAATTCAAATTTAAGGATAATATTAATTTAATTTTCAATAAAAGTTTGTTTAAATTCTAAAATTAGAGATAAAATTCATATAAATTTACTAAATTTTAAAGGAGATCATGTCGTCTTTTAATTTTTAATTTGAAGAGTGAATACAATAGCAATCAAGACGTTCATCTTCCAAATTAAGTAGCTCAGATGACACATAAAGGTAACGAAACAATTTTTTTTCTTTTTTCTTTTAAATAAACGGAGAAATAATTAAATATTAAATGTATATAATAAAATTTAAAATTTAAATATAACGAAAGGCAGAGAATCTTAACAAACAAGCTTTATATAGCTTACAATATCATGCTGCTTTCGTTGCGGTTGGACTTGTGCGGCTCACTTTAACTTTTTTTCTTTTTTTTTTCCCCCAACTTTTATGATAATTGGAATGTTCTCAATTTCTTTTCCGGTTGATTTTTATCTTTTTCAAATGAGAGGAAAATGATTGCTTTATATTGCGATCTATAATCTTTACTCCGGATTTTATCAAAAAAATATTTTTAAAAAAATCCACATATGACTAGCAATGACAAAAGAAAATTGACTAGCTGGCATCATACAACACAGTCCCGTCCATGTTTGGTACACATGACTTGGACATGCCAGTCGTCCAATCCATCTTAAAGAGTATGCTTTTGGTTGTCTGCCAATTTCAAAAGTAAAATGCATTTTGCATTATTGTGATTTGCATTCACAATTATTATGACATGTTAAAAAAATTAAATTAGTCTTAGGTATTTTAAGATATACAGGCAATTTGTTCTCTCGCACGTAAATTATATTTTATATTAAATAATTCAGTAATATAATATATAAATATTTTGGAAAATTCTTGAAGTTTTATAAAAGTTATATTTTTTAAAAATATTTAAATATAATTTATTATTATATAAAATATTTATATTATTAATAAATTAGAAGAATATATATAATTTAAAAAATTATAATAATTACAATTTTAATAATAAAAAAATTTTGAAAATTTTTATTTACATTGAATATATGATAATATAAAATTAATTTATATTAATAATAAATTAAATTTAAATTTTATTCATAAGCCTAGAATACATTGATTAGTTTAATCGAAAGATAAATGTCTAATCCAATTTTACCTTAATAATTATTAAATAAAAATTTATTTTAGAAATCAATGAATCGGCAGTAAATCAATTAAAATTAAATATTAGTACTAATTAGACAAATCAATGCGGTTTCTAGAAGTTGGAGCCGGGCCCTGAAATGCAATAGAGAATTCTGTGTTCGTCGTGTCTCACGTGGAACTGGTATAGGAAGGCATTTTTGGCCTCATCCTCTTCTCCTTCGGACAATGCGTTTTATTTAGAGTTAGGTAATCATTTCGGTGCAATGATTATATTGATATATTTGTAAATTTAATGGTTAATTTTTATTTATTTATTTATATATATTATAAAAATAAATGAAATTTAATAATCAAAATTTAATAGTATACTAATATAATTGGTACATTAAATTTATTTCATAAAATTATTTATAACAAATTGAATTAAGGAGGAAACTTAATAATTCAAGCTAACTCCTGAATTTCGTTTTGTAAGAAAATATATTTTTGTAAAAATATAATTATAAATGATTAAAATGGTAAAAAGTAATTCATATATTTAATATTAAATTTTATGAGTTTGAAAATTTTTTAAAAATAATTTTCTTCTAATATCATAATTTTAAAGATCATTAATTCTTATTATGCAATATAAAGATATATAATGTTTTTTATTTTTATAAAAATAATTTTTTTACAAAATTATCTTTAACGGAGCGCCCTTTAAGGAAACTTAGAAGCTCACATTAACTCTTTGTTATGCTTTTTTTTTTCCACTTCTAATTCAAATTCAAATGCAAAATAAATAAATAAAGCATAATAAATTCTGTTTAATTAATAATTCACTCTGTATATCATAAAAATCAAATATAAACATATATAGCGAATAAAGGTGCTAAATAAATTCTAGTTCATTGAATCCACGAATTTTGACAAATTTAAAATATTTAAAATTAAATCTAACTATTTAATGAATAATATAGATCAATTTATCCCAAGCCAAATCTTTCACAAATTAAATAAATACGCATTGATCGGTTTGCAAATTTTGACTAATTTTAATCCTTCAAAATTTAATCTATTTCTTTTTTTTTTTATAAATAACACAAATCTATTCATCACGGACAGTGTATTCCAACTCGATTTGCCCGTATACACTCCTAGTAACGATTTCTCAGCCCTTTGACTCCTGTCCCCTTTTCTTTGCACAACGCCTATATATAAGCTATTTATAACAAACAGACTTGAGAAGGAAACTCAGTAAATCACATTGGCTCCAACAGAGAAAATCAATAGCTCAACCTTTGAGGAGCATGATTGGTTGTATTTCTGTCACTTTTAGTTCAAATTCAGACGCAAAATGAAAATAACAATAGAGATATGAAATATGAACTCAATGTTGCCCTTAATTCTTTTTTTTTTTTCTTCCACAAAATATATTTGCGCACGATCGAACTCAAGTTATAGAACCTAGTTCTATTTGATTAATTTAAGTCTCTCTCACACAACTGTAAGGATACAATTTAAGGAGTATATGTTGCAACTTATTAGATTGAATATGGAAAAAATAATTTATAAAAAATTATATGATTTTATTTTTTCTGCAGAAGAAAGTGGTTTAATACTAAAAAAAAGTCTATTTTTCCATAATCTTCTATTTTTATAGTCTATATTACATTTCATTCGCTGATAAACCAATATATGCCATCAGGAATTGGAAGAGCGAATAATAAAACCATATTTAATGTTGAATTTGCTAATAAATCTCATCAAATATATTAATTAATAATTTTATAGATGAACTCATTACTCAATAAAGGAGAAGACTTTGTCAGAAGTCTATTTATTTATTTCTTGAACAAAAATTAAATAAGTATAATAAATTATTTTTTAAATAAATTTAATAAATAATATATTATCATGATATATCTTCTAGAAGAAAATTTAATCAATTAAATAATTTATAAAATATAAAATATTATTAAAGTAAAATAAAATATGAATAATTCAAAAAATATAATTACCTTCTTATATGTCATTTTGTATATAAATAACAAATAATAAATACTTAATTTTTACTAAATATATTTATACAAATTAATGCTATCAGTTGAATCAACTAACTTTCGTTATATCAACTGATTGTTAAAGGTCATTATATTTGATTAAAAATTTACTCTATATATTCTAAAATTCAAATAAAAATTTTAAATATATAAATAGCAATATATACATTACAGATCATATTTAGTATGTCATTTTTTACATATAATATACAGTGATATATATTATATCTAAAATTCTAGTTTCACAGTGTCCGATCGTGGGTAATTATTAAACTCTGAATTATACTCTATTTTGATTCATTTATCGGTTTAGTTATTAAAAAATTGGTTCAAACTTATTAAGTTGTATGTATTAAATAATTTATTATTTTTTGAAATAACGAGAATTAGAACATATTAGTATGAGTTTGAAGTGATCCATTATTAATATAAAGCTTTTTATATTATCAATGAACAAAAAGATTATAAATAATAATAATTAATAATTTTTTACTCAATGAATAGAAATATAAAGGCTTAACAATTTTTATTAATATTATAATAATATACAAGTGAGTGGTATAGTAAAATTAATTTAGACTAAGAATTCGTCAAATTTAAATCCTATTAATTAATATTAATTTCCCTCCATCACTCGTTAGCATTTGTGAACTCACTTTGTGTGTGTGTGTATATATATGTGCCTCTCAGTGAAGTGAAACACCCATACTCATCAATATCACTTTTGCAATGGACCAACTCAACCCGAACCTCGCAAATTCAACCCCTCTCACCCCATTAACCTTTTTGGAAAGAGCAGCCATTGTCTACGGTGACTGCCCTTCTGTTCTATACAATCACACCTCTTACACATGGTCTCTCACCCACCGCCGTTGCCTATGCCTCGCTTCCGCCCTCTCTTCTCTCGGCATCCACCGCCGCCACGTCGTATCCGTTGTCGCTCCTAACATTCCCGCCATGTACGAGCTCCATTTCGCGGTTCCCATGTCCGGTGCTGTCCTCAACAACATCAACACCCGTCTCGACGCCCGCACCATATCCGTTCTCCTGCGTCATAGCGAATCAAAGCTCGTCTTCGTAGACAGTCTCTTTCAGTCTCTCGTCCTCGATGCCATGTCCATGTTCCCAATAAACGTACAACCTCCTAAGCTCATCCTCATCACTGACGATATGGTCGGGACACCCCGGACCGTTGATTTTCTTGACACTTACGAGGGGCTGATCGCAAAAGGAGACCCGGAATTTAACTGGGTCCGGCCAAACACCGAGTGGGACCCAATAGTGTTGAACTACACATCTGGTACGACGTCGTCTCCAAAAGGAGTTGTACATTGCCACAGGACAGCCTTCGTTATCGCTTTTGATTCTCTCATTGACTGGTCCGTGCCAAAACAGCCGGTTTACTTGTGGACCCTACCGATGTTCCACTCTAACGGTTGGGGTTACACGTGGGGCATCGCAGCCGTCGGTGGAACCAACATTTGCGTACGTAGATTCGATGCGCCGACGATCTATCGGCTTATCCAAACTCATAGGGTCACTCACATGTGCGCCGCACCGGTGGTGCTCAACATTCTCTCAAACTTCAACAAGACTGAACCGCTAGAAAACCCGGTTCACATATTGACCGGCGGTTCATCACCACCGGCGGCTGTTCTCTCACGGACCGAGTCACTAGGCTTTGTGGTCAGCCATGGATACGGCATGACTGAAACATGCGGAGTAGTCATCTCCTGTGCATGGAAATCACAATGGAACCGATTTCCGGCGACGGAGAGAGCAAGGCTGAAGTCGCGGCAAGGAGTTCGAACCCTCGCCACCGAAGAGGTGGCAATTTTGGACACGAAGTCTGGAAACAGGGTAAAACACGACGGAACGACGCTGGGCGAGGTCGTTATCAGAGGTTGCTGTGTGATGCTAGCTTATCTCAAGGATTCAGAGGCAACATCCAGGTGTATCAGAGAGAATGGGTGGTTCTATACCGGCGATGTTGGCGTGATTCATCCTGACGGATACATGGAGCTGAAGGACAGGTCGAAGGATGTGATCATCAGTGGCGCTGAGAATTTGAGCAGCGTGGAGGTGGAAGCGGTGCTGTATGACCACCCGGCGGTGAATGAGGCAGCAGTGGTGGCCAGGCCGGATGAGTTTTGGGGGGAGACACCTTGTGCATTTGTGAGCTTGAAAGTAGGGTTGGAGAGGAAGCCTACCGAAGAAGAGATAATGGAGTACTGTAGGGAGAAGTTGCCGCACTTTATGGTGCCTAAAACGGTGGCGTTTAAGGAGGAGCTTCCCAGAACGTCTACGGGGAAGATTCAGAAGCATATACTTAGAGAGGAGGCGCGGGCAATGGGGCCGCTAACGGCGGCTAGTCGCCTGTAAATGAGTTTGAATCAGTGCTATCCCATCTACCTTTTAGAGAAATTCTTCCTTAACCAAGCGGTGCCTCCTGCAAAATACAGTATTAATGAAAAATTATTTAGAAATTCTTATATTTATTTTAATTTTTATAAATAATAAATATGCAAATTGTATGTTCATCAACTAAGAGTCTCTCTTACTTTTTAAGAGGTTGAGAAATGTTTATACACTCTAATTACGTAATTATGTCTAGTAAATAAATAATAATTATTAATTTTATGAACTTGATGCATATTAAAAATTTAATTTTTAATTTTCATAATATTAGAAATTAAAAAAGGTCAATTACTTTTTGTTCATCAAATATAATCAAAGCAATGTTTTAAAGCATAGGTGGAGCATGCAAGACGTTCTCAAAGGTGTGTAATTCAGATGCACGAAATAGATAGAAGACTTCCATAGCTCGTCGTTTATAATTTTTTTTAAAAAATTTCTGAAGTCATTACTTGTTTTTGTCTTCTTGGCTTGTCAACTTATTAATAAGTTAAAAAATTATCAATGCCTACTCAATTTTTTTTAATGGTAAAAGCAGTCAAATTACTAAATATATGGATACAATGATTCTTTAGGCATCAATTTAAAAAAAAAATTATCATCTTTTTTCTTCATAATATTATAGATATTGATTCATAAAATAATTGACATTTGAAGTTATAAGCGATTATCAATTTCACTCTCTTTTTTTATTTGTTTTCAAATTACCAAACTCAATTTTCATCACCATGGTCTCTCTACAAAGTATTAAATCTTACTTTATCCCTTACATACATTAATAAGTTATTGATATTCATTCAATTAGCATTGAGCATAAGGTGGAATCAAAACATAAAAGTTGTCTTTTTCATCCCTATTTCCTAGATTTGTGTCTTTTTCTTTTCTCCAATTTTTTTATATGAATTTTTTAAAAGATTTTGATTTGCATTTTCTTTCTATAACTTTTGTGTCTATAGAAATTTATTATATATTTGATAAAATATTGTAATAGAGACCAAAGCTAATATAACAATAACTAAAGATGCTTATTGCACATTTTTTAAGAAAATTTTATTTGTATTTTCTTTATATAACTTTTGATATTGCATTTGAGCTTTAAATACTTATTATGTATGTCGAAAAAATGTTATAGGAAAGTCAAAAACCAACTAACAATGATGCAGATGGAGAAAAAGTAAAAATAACCTATAACAATAGTAGTTTTTTAAGATTTTTTTTAGATGAATAGATTTTAAAAAGTTATAAAGAATTGACATAAAATTTGTCTCAAATAGGCAAACATGTGAGAAGTTATAATTTTTCAAATTTTTTAATTTGAAATGCATATTTATAGTGAGATATTAAATTTATTTAATTTTTATCATAAATATTGTAGTGGGATACGAAGGAGCTACATTCAAAAAAATATTGTGTGAACATTTCACCTCAATTTTTAGCAAAAAATCTAATGTGACATATAAAAAATAAAATATTTTTGAAAGAAAATATACATCAGTTTTTTATAATAATTACATTGATTATCATTGACATTATCATCAATATTGATTCAAAATTGACATTGAATATGCTGGATATATAATGTTATTAGTATATTCGTACAGTGGGAACTGACATTAAAGAGGTAATATGTAGTAGTGTTTACTCATTTTTTGTTCACAATATTTTCTTGTTATACAAATTGTTCAACTTAAATTCAACTTTTGTTCTCTTGGTTTTCAAATATGGAGAGTTAATTTTATGATATTTTATTATGAGAAAATACAATTGTGAACTTTTTAACTAATTTATCTCATTTTTTCAAAAATAAGATTTTCAAAAGCATCACTTTTTCTTTAAATTATTGTTCAACAGTATAATATAATGAACATGCTCATTTAATAGTTTAAAATGAGTGTAACTGTAAAAAATGAGAGAGAGAGAGAGAGAGAGAGAGAGTATGAGTTCTGAGTTAAAAAAAGATCGAAAGGGCATCTTTGTTTTAATTTAAATTAATTATAATACTTATCATTCTTTATTTTATCACGAGCATTTCATAACCAAACACAATAGCAAATATCGAGTTAAAAAGCAAATACTACAAGCAAGATGAGTTAAATGTAGTTTCGTTCAATTTTATATCTTCAATTAACTTATGTATTAAATAATTGAAATTTTTTTCGTATGGACTAATTTATAGTATATATTAAATAATCACATCGAAATAATTAAAATTAAATTTTTACAATGGGTTTGACTTTTAATATAAACTGAATTTATGTAATTTTACTAAGAGATAGCAAAAAAATGAGTGTTTCTAAAGTAAATAGAATAAGAATAAAATTATAATAAGTAAATTTTGTACTCAATTCCTAACCATATGTAGCAAGAAAACTTTTTAGTGAATTCTACCCTTCTTTTTTTTAACTCCTTTTTCTCTTTCCACCAATTTTCTATCTCATAACCAATCAAAGAAAAAAAATTATTTTCTGCTTTTTTTTTCTTCAATTTTCTTTCAGCTTATTTTTAATGTAAACAAGCATAAAGTTAAGGTAGTGGTTACATGTGTCATGGTTGTTAGGATTGAACCTAACGATTATGATTGGGTGATAATTTAGAAAAGACAAATGAAATGAATGTGCAGGGACAGATATAGATTGTATCAAAAACATTGGTGGACTATCATTGATCCACTTATTCATTTAACACTTAATATAAAATATTAAATAAAGAATGAATGATTTATTATTTTTAAATATATAATTAATTTGATTCATTTATTTATTAACCTATTATTGTTGTTGTTGATTTTTTTTATAACTATCTTTTATTTGTTATCACCATTTTAATACAAATTACACTATTAAAATTTTAAACTATATTTCCACTCCCCTTTTAAAACTATAATTTTCTTCATTCTTACTAATATAAATAATTATTTTCTTAATGACAAATGACGTCCACCTGGATAATCTATTCCAAAATCGGTTCCGAATAAAATGGTATTTATTTCCAGGTTTCAGAATGCTAAATTATTAAAAAATTAACTATTTTTTAAAATTGTCTATATGTTAATCTTGCACGGCTACCCCACTTAATTATTCTTAATAATATCATGTTTGCTGGTAGCACAACTAATCCACTTTATTATTATTAATAATATCATGTTTTCTGGTGAGTTCTAGTGCTTTATTCAAGCTTTTAAAATACTTTAAGGGATCTCATTTTGATTTTAGACTTTTTGGGGTTTAGTGATTCTATGATAGAACTTCTTAAAATTTTTCAATTTTTAAAGTTTTCATTTTATGAATAGATTTGTAAAGACTTAAAATTGTTAGTCTCATTAGTTTTATTTTTTATCACTTCATTAGATGATGAAGTGGCAGTAAGTATGAAGAACTTGATATTGATCCAGTGACAATTTTCGTCTTCCACCATCGAGCTACATAAAATTATTTTTTTAATTTTTATATTGTTTTAATATAAAATATAATTCATCCAATATTTTAATATTAACATATATTAAATAATTTATTTAAAATAAAATTAACACAAGTGCAAATACAATATTTTTTAAGGCAATTAATATCATTACATATATGGGAATATCAAAATAATTTATTTAAAATATATATTTTTAAAATATTTAAATTTATATTTAATTATAAAGATATTTTAATATAATATTTTCTTTACTTCGTTATATATATCATATTAATTTGTAAACTTATCTCTTTAATTTTTTTTTGGTTTAAATTATCCAATACTGATAGGTTATATTATGCTCGGGACTAATTTAGATTCAAATTGGATTGGACCCCTTTCAAGAAACAAAGCCTCCTTGTAACAATTTTTTCCAATCAAAAAATTTAAATATAAGACTTTAATTGAACAAACTATAAATGATTATTTATGAGTTGATCAAATATGTTTATTATTTAAAGGGGCTAAAAAATGATTTGACCTGTTTTTATCTTAAAAGTAATGTAAATGGAAATAGACAGGTCAAAATAAGAATAGTTATGGATCACAATAGTCAACTCTTTAAGTGATATTGGAATACACTCAATGTTATATTAAGGCTATTTTGGTGAAATAAATCTATCATTTAAATATAGTTATAAAATAATAAAATGGTGAGAAATGTTGCATATATTTAATAAATGGTAAGAAACTTGGTAGAAGAAGAAAAAATTATTTTTTTCTATTATTATAACTATAATTTTATTTTTTAATCATAAAATAGAAATAATATATCAAACATAATAATAATAATAATAATAATAATAATAATAATAATAATAATAATAATAATAATAAAATAAACGACAATTAAATTGATCATAAACCATCATTCCTCCTTTTAAAATTAAAAAAAATTAAATTCATGAATAATTTTATACGTGAATTCAATCCTAAATAAATTGGATTCTTATTCTTTTAAGGATACCAATAACGGGTTAATCTTTTGAGATTCATGTGCAATTTTTTGTTTTCATGTGATTGGTGATCATCTCCACCAGGTGACAGAAACTCATAATAAAGTTTTTCACCCATTGCTTTATGCTGTGTCATAGTAAAAGACCTCAGCTGCTTTTCTGTAAACACTTTTGAATAACTTTCACATAAACTTTATGTTGGGTGGAGTGAAAAATAGGGAGAAAAAATTGAATTTTGAAAGTTTTGCTTGCTTGATTAGTGAGGAAAAGAAGAGAAGGAAAAAAATAAAATAATATAATTTATAATTATATATATACATATGAATATTTAATTTTTTTTTCTTTTTTCTAACTAATTTTAAATATTTTTTCTTTCTTTCTCTTTTTTAACTCGACTAAACACGGAGATAATTCTTTCTAGGATATTTAACTTGAGCATCAAACAGACTAGATATAGGTATCACCACCATTTAATTTGATTGATGTTTGCGATTGTCGGAGATGATCACCGCCTTATTTGTCCTCACTTCGGACATCTTCTCACAAGGGGAATCATCAAAGAACTTCGTCTCCGTCCCGTAACTCTTTTTATGGAACGACAATTATGAATGCTCATCCATATTAGTGACGAAACCGTTATGATACAGATCAGAATTTTATAAAAATTCTGGTATGGCTTGTGATGGATAAATTGAGTGGGAAAGGGATTGAATACAGAAGAGTTCACCTACTTAGGTATAAATATGAAATTTAGATTGAATCCTAGAAACAAAGGTAACAACCCTTAAATTTGAAAGGTGACTCTTAATAATTCATTTCAATTCTAAAATTTATGTGAAAATATTTCTATTTATAATTTTTTAGGAATTTTAATCAAGGGTATTTGTCACGACTCTAATTTGATTGTGATCAACATAGAACTTACTATTTAATTTTCATCAATCTAACCTTTAAATTTAAGAGATAACTCCTAATAATTCATTTCAATTTTGAAACTTACATAGAAATGTTCCTATTCATAACCTTTTAGGCATCTAAAACAAGGATGGTTGTCATGACCCTAATATCATTTTAATCAACATAGAATCCACTACTCAATTTTCATTAGTCTAATTTGCTATGCTCATCATAATTCTGAATAATTAATTAAAAAGTGAGTAGAAAGGAAGGCAACATTTAATCAGAATGAACAATTTTTCATCAGTAAGGTTTTATAAAATAGGAGGAAGTTAGAGTTATTTATAACCCTCTCAAGTAAAGAATAAGCCACTATAACTAGTCTAAAAGGATTTCAATATTTGGATTCTCTACCTAAATCTATGCATAGAATAAAGCCTAAAAGATATCTTACATACAAAATATCTAGTACTACTAACAACTAAATTGATGAGCTTTTAGATAACCTAACTTTGAGGAGATGATGGTGGAGACTCAATTTAAGAATTTGCAAAATAAATCATGAAAAAGGTGAGTCTAAGACTTAATGAATAAATACTCTATTAATATAAATAAAATAATATAATAATTTATCCACCAAATCATCTCCTCTAAAGGTTATCATACAATCAATCACATTTGTAATTTACTTTCAAGTAGCCTCAAAGGCTAAAACATAATCATTCCATCATCAATACATCACATAAGAGTATTTCTTTTTTTTCTTTTTTTACGAACAATCACATCTTAAGCCTATAACATAATTCAAGCAATAAGTAATAAATAAATACATACATCTATTATATGACTCTAAGGTTACTTTTATACCCTTCCTAACTTTTCTATCATTTTTCTTCCTACGCTAACCTTATATCCTTCCCATTTCACATTGGGAATTAATCATTTGGTATTCATATAATCTTTTTTCATATTTCTCAATTCAAAATTAGCTCAAAGATTTCATTTCTCATATTATGCTAGAAGCCTTGTTGATCACAATTATCATACAATGCCATGCCTCCATGCATGATCACATATCATATTTCATTGCATAAACAACAATACAATCTCATTCACATCGTGCATTATTTAACATACTAGCTTAATTCCATATTTCATGATTATACTTCAAATATCTTATCCTTACTTATCACATTTCATCATGTCATGGTGTATGAAAAACTACATCCCATATTGGAACCATAGGTGTCATGATTTTTCAAAAGAAATTGAGTATAACTAATTACATATTCAAGTATAGGGGACCAAGGAACAATTTTGGGGTTTGTACTTGAGTACTTAGTTAAGCATCAAAGTTTAGAGACAACTCAAGATGCTCATACTTAAGTATATACTTGATTATGAGTATCGAGAGAACATCTTTTGGCTTTATATCACTTATACTTGTCCAAACTTCACATTATGAGGCATACTCAAGTATATAATCAATTAGTGCCTGGGATTTTTGAGATTTAATTCAAAAAATTCAATGTTAACTTAAGAATTAAAACTTCAGATGCATTTAATACTCAATCAAACTCCATAAAATCATATGCTTCAGCCACATGCCATTCAACTCATCTATTCTTATCAATCAACACCAAAATAATCAATCATGTTTATAAAGACATGAATCTTCAAATAAGCAAATCAATTTAAGTTTTCTTAAAATTTAACAAGAATGGATGGAATATGCACTCACCTTATATGAAAAAGAATACTAAGAAGCTAGTTATGATGTTTTCAACCTTAACCACACCAAAAATTAATAGTTTTTTAAGTTAGGGTTCCAAGCTTTCAATAGAATCAAATAATCCCTAATCTCATCATCAACCTAAGAAGAATAAAAAGAAATCTCAATGAAGACAATATTTTTATTTTAATTGAATGAAGAAATTGAGCAGGAATGATGCTCCTTTGCCTTGATTTGGATAAAAGACAATATAAAAGGAGTTAAAAGAGTTATAGACAATGAGAGGTGAAGAAATTAGGAAAATGAGAAAGGAGGGGGCTGATTTGACCTAAAGTGAGGAATAATGGTCTAAAGGTATTTTTGGAAACTCTTTTCTAATTTTATTTCATATAATACTCATTTATAATAACTCAAGACTTTATATTTTATGATTCCATTTAATTTTTCTAATTTATTTTTTATAAAATTCACACTGCTATATTCATTAAATTATCAATTTTATTTTATTTCACAATTCATACACGAAATTTTTAATTTAACAAAATTTACCAATTATCTTAATTATTCTTCTTCACAAAATAAATTTTAATTCACTATATTTTAAAGAGTCTTAATGACTAACTAAATATTGCATTCAATGACTCAGACCCCTAATCTAATGATCTATCTAAATACATAAAGTTATGACTTTTAGAAAAGTTAACTCTTAATCACTAAGAAACATATTCAATGACTTAGAAGACTAATTTAATGAATTGACCAAATAAAACTAATTGTGACCATAGGAAAAACTATTATATTATTTTAATTTTTTTAATTCTCCATCAATTTCCGCCTATTTAGTAGAACTCATCTTTGATGAGTTAACAGCTTGGTATCTCTTGAATAGTTTTAGACTTTGATGCTAAAAATTAGTAATAGTAATCTACATGCATTATGAGATGGGCTTCCCTTTCCATTTTTCCAAAAATTTCTTATATGTCCTATGCCTTGTAGTAGTAACATATTCATCTAGGATATCTTCAATAACTTTAGTTGCCTTTTCCATTTAAGGGTGTTTTGGAACCACACGTTGTTCTTTTATGTCATCATTAATTCCATAATAAGGGATAAGATCTTTCACAATAAAAATTGGATAGATACTTAGTTCTTTAGCTTTAAGAAATTGGCATTGGCTTAAAGATGTTTCAACACCTTGTACAGACATGCTTTCTTTGAATGAAGCTTTTGAATTATACCTTTTAGAAGTCATTTAATCCTTAGCTTAATCATGACTTAGTCTCCTTTTTGAAATTCAAAATGTTTTGCATGTAGATTTACACTAGTTTTATATTGCTGGTTGTTTACATTTATCTTTTTTCAAATTTTGTCATGAAGTTGATGAATATGTTTAGTAAATTCCTCTATTTCTAGGCTTGTTCTTACATTAATAGGTGGGAGAGCAAGATTTGACATGGCTCCATCCTTGTCATTATCTAAAATAGGGAGTGTTTTATGCTTCTCTTAATAAATTTATTATAAGCAAACTCAACAACGAGAAAAATTGAGTCATATGATTGGATATTATCTTTCATTAGCCATCTTAATCACCTAAACTCTTATTAATAACTTTAGTTTAGCCATCCATTTATGAATGGTGAGAACTTAAAAACTTTAACATTGTTTTTATTAGTGTTCATAAGGTCATCCAAAAGTAAGACATAAAATTAACTTCATAATCATAGACTATCATCTTTGGAAGAGTATGCAATTTCACTACTTCATGAAAGAAAATTTAAGCAATTTTAGATGCATTTGATGTCTGATTACATGGGGTAAAATGGTATTTTAGTAAATATATTCATAAAAATAAAAATTAATTTAAATCCTTGTAGATTCTTTGGAAGTCCTAAAATAAAATCCATGGAAGGTTTTCCTAAAATGCATTAAGAATTGGTAGTAGTATTACCATCCAAAAATTTTCTTTTTCCCTTTTAAAATTTACTAACTAACATTGGCATATGATTTTCTACATATCTCTCTTTATCAAGACCAGTAAAATCGAGGTTTTATTAAGTTAACAATCTTATCTTTTCTAATATGTACAACAAGTCTGCTAGAATGTAACTCTTACACAACAAAGTCACAAATTAAAGTGTTTGGTAAACATAATTGATTTTAGTAAAAATGATAACCACCCTTCAAAATGTAATTAGGATGTTTAAAAATATGGTGAGCTTTTAAATATGCATAAGTATAAGCAAAAGATGCATCACTAGCATATTGTTTCTTTAATTTTTCAAAACCAGCCAATTTCATTAACAAAATAGATAGCATCATTACTTTCCTAGAAAAAGCATTAATAATTCTATTTTTAGCTCTAAAATAATGCTTAATGATAAAAAAATTGCTATAAATATTCACTCAATTTAGCATAATGTTTAGCATTTAAGTGTTTTTGAGAATTAAAGTACTTTAATGCTTTATGGTTTGAGTATAGAACAAACTCCTTGTAAGAGAAGTAATGTTTCTAATGCTTGATGGATTGCATAACAACATAAAATTTCAAATCATAGATAGACTATCTTTTTTTTGTATCATTCAAGTTTTGCTATAGAAAGTAACTGCATGTCCTTTTTGATTGAGAATTGCTCTAATCACAAAATGAGTTGCATTGTGTAATAACAAAACCTTGTCAAAATCTTGAAATTTGAAAACTAGTGATGCAAGCATTTTCCTTTTGATATCTTTAAAACTATATTTTGTAGTTTAGGACCATTTAAAAGTATCCTTTTTAAGACACTTAGTAATAGGTGCCATAATGAAGTTAAAATTGCATATAAAAATGCCTATAAAAGCTAGTCAACCTATGAAAACTTTTGATCTCACCAAGGTTAGTTGGCATAGGCTAATTAAGTATATTTTTAACCTTTCTTCAATTAGTTTCAATAATTGTTAAAGACATAATGAACCTTAAGAAGTTTGCTTAATTACTTATGTAATGGCCTTGCTGTTAATAAATAGCTTAAACATGCTATAATATAGTATATGAGTAGATAAACTTAATATGAACTTGGGATTATCTTGATTGACTCTAAATCATTGTCATTTCATATTCTGATTAAAAGTTTTGACATGTTTTTATTTTTTCCAGCTTGTATTACTGGTGAGCTAAGTTATTTAGAATTTCTTAAAATTTTTCTAAGTTTGGGGCACCTATATGGAAGGTTATGTAAAATTTATACTATTTGAAAAAGAAAATTTTTGGTATTTCTAAATCTAAACATGACTTTTAATGATTGAACATATTTAATAGCCTTTTTAACATGGTGTAATTTGGCAAAATTGCTAAAATTTGTAATTTCAAATAAAATCCAACATCTAGATTTTGATTATTTGGAGTTTTAATTTTTTTTTATATTTTATTTGAATCTAAATCATGAGTATTTCCTTATTTACATTTCTTTCCAAAGTAGAAGGTGCAAAAGTAGCCTAAACTTAAAATGACTTAAGTTGAGAACATGTTATCTTGTTGCCTAAACACTTGGGGGTGTCAAACAAGTTATGACCCATGGACTAGTTCGTAATATATTGTAGGTTTTCAAGGGTTTAAACTCTAAAAATTGAACCTATTTTTGTACATTGGTAATATAGACTAACTTGTATCCATTGAGTTTACGAACTCTATTTGTTTAAGTCTGCGGACTAGTTTGTAACTGTCATGGATTTTTACAAGTTTGAATGCCTTAAAATTAAATATATTTTGGACATGGATAATATGGATTGAATTGTCGTAGACTAGTTTGTTTAACAAGCTAACAAACACCACCTTTCCCTTTACCATTTCAGCGTCTTGGCTAAAAATAAAGTAACAAATGCTTTAAAACATCATAATCAAGCTCTTTCTATCTGTTCTCCATCTTTTGATGTCTTATGCCTCAAAATCATCATGTTTCTTCATATTTTCTTGTAATTTTTTTTGTCTCTTTAATATATTGTGCTAAAACACTAGGGAATTTTTATGATTTTGCTAGTTCAAAACTTTCAAGATTTGCTTAGCTGCAAACCTATACTCGATCCACTTTAAAATCTTTAATTCTTTACTTCAGAGAGGTAATCCCAAGGCTTATTTTCTTTATTAGGAGTTAGACTAGCTTAGTTTAGGCAATGAGTTGTAATAATCTCATGTTTATTATGTTAAGGCTTAGGTTGTGATTTAGGGGGGTTTTTTTATATAGGGATAAATATTAGAAATATAAAAAGTTAGCTAATAGTTTGATTGTCATTTAGTGCTTATAGAAAGTTCGTAAGTCTTATCCATAAGCTCCAATCATTTATGTAAGATTGTGAGATTGAACCTAAGAGAAGTGGCTATTATTATGAGTAAATAATATGTATTCTAATATATTCTTATGTTTTCCATCTATTTCTGTATTTTTAAATAATTATTTTTCATTATTTATTGATTTAACATATTTTATCCATATATTACTTTGTTTATGTATGTATGTATGTATGCATGTTGGAGCTTTAAGTAACAAGCATCTTGAAAACCTTTTCTTGGGCTATGGTTATGAGAAATGGTATTAAAATAGTGATGCAATAATTTAAATGGTTGATGTGAGTTGCTTTATTGAAAATGGAATGTTTATGGAACGTGGTTATTGAAATATTGAAAAATTATGATTTATCAATGATGAAATGGTTTTGGTTTTACAAATATGGAATATTTGATATGTTTGAAAATGAACTTGAAATGAAATGATGATAGCAAGGTCAAAAATCTTAATATACTACAAAAAATCAGTCAATTTTTTATGTCATTTTTTGACAAGTCTTTGATGATTAGTTATGGAAATTGAAAATTCATCAAAATGTTAATTGCAAATCAAAAAAATTAAATGTCATTTTTTTTACATTTGTGCCCATTATAAATTTCTCCTCAAACATAAAAAAAGTAATAAATAATTTTATGAAATTGAAAAAGCCATGTCATCAGTTATTGATATTGCACAATATAGAAAATTTTGCATTAGTTGCTAATGTGGTGTTTTTGACTTTACAAGCATTAGAATACTGTGTGCTAGACATATTTGCGACATTTTTGGGCATCAAAAGCCCATCGAAAAAGTTAGAATAAATTTCTAAAACTAGGAAGCCTGATCCTCTTTCATTTTGGTTTCAATTAGTGTTTTTCTGCTTTAACCCACCACTCTTCATCAAGAGCCACCACTATTTATTTTGCATTTCACTCAGTCTTCTTCCACTGTAATTTTTAAGTTACAATAGATTAGAATCTACATTATTGGTGGGTTTTTTTTTCTTCTCTGATACTCTTTCAAGTAATAAAAGAGGTTTAATAATAAAATGAATGCGCCCTTTCCATTTGACGGAATTGTAGTGATGGAATGGCTTAGAAATAGGATGAAATCAAATTGATCAAATTTTGACATCAAAAGAGTGATAAAGTGTTGAGACTTCATAACCTCACCACACATGAACACATCACATAAGACTGTAATGAAATCGATAACAGAGGTAAGTATGGTTTCTCCAAATGATTTCTTTGTCTTAGTTAAATTGAAGCCTATTGTGATAATGTTTATCTCAAAAATTGCAAGGTTTTAGTTTTATATCAATATGATTGTTGAATTTCCCCTCAGATAGAGTTTCCCTTAAAGATTTTGTCAATTATGTTTTCAATGAATTATTTCACACAATGTAATTTTGTGGGTAGGTATGGTTGATAAAATGCTTGAGTTAGGTAAGGAGGGAGTATTTGTTTCCAAGATGAATTGACCGCAGGGTAAATTGGAATAAAGTGAACATGGAAGTGTGTAAACTATTAAGATTGTGGTATTTGAACTAGTTGGGGGAGTAGGCCTTACAATGCCACTAGCACCATGAAAATTTTAAGTTAGGATTATTAGGGGTTGAATAATATCTCGACAATGAGAGCAATATGTGCTTTCATTCCTAAGGCCAAACCAAATTGTTTATTTTTACAAGAAACAAAAGCCAGGGTTTATCATAAGGGTTCTATATCTATGGTGGAACATATCCTCAGAAAAGTAAGTCAAACTTTATTTATATATATTATATATGTATAACCAATTGCCTAATGTGTCATTTATAAATTTTAAATCATTTAAAATAGGAGAAATAAACTGGTAAGAAAGTTGAATTTCATAAAGTGTTTGTTGACCTACACAAATTCAAGAAGAAGATGTTGGGATCGGGAGCCATACAAGCACAGTAGAATAAACCGATCCCATCCAACGGATCCATGTAAAACATTAAATTAGAATAAGGATTCATTCAATACCTTTAATGATGACTTAAGAACTCAATTTTTGATCACCTCTTCAGCTTCCTTTTGGCCGAAGACTCTAAAGTATCTACATGAACTCGCGAATCACCGATAAACGTCCATATGAACATCGGTTAGAATTGTTCTCCTTTACCTCGTAGTACTAGCTATGCCTCTTCAAGGGTTTTTGGTCAAGGAGAGGTGTTAGAATTTTTTTATTTGGAATGCGTGAATAATAATATCTATTATTATCCAATAAGTCTATTTAAATAGTTGCATAGAAAATTTTAGCTAATTAGGCTTTGTTCCATGTATAATTATGGGCTTATTATTGGACCTTATAATTATAATATGGAATTCCTAAATATTAGGCCTAAATAATTTGGTCAATTAATTTCAAATCCATTAGGCTCTAAATGTATGACCTTATAGGCTTTCATTATATTAGCAATGATCATTAATCATATTGATGATCATAAATAATAAGTAGTGTCTAGCAACACATCATTATTATCCAAGTAATGAGAAAGTCGGTGATTTGACTAAACCTTTACACGTGATCATTATCTATATCCTTTTATCCTAAATATTTAGATTGAGTGCAAGACATGGACCGTGTCATTCCTTTATAGTTTAATCTTAAGATTTCTTGATTTGTAAGTAAGCTAATTGAAGCAAATGTAATTGACATGCCATGTCAATTCATTTGAGCATGGCTATGCATTTTTCAGCTTTACTTAATTAAGGGGCCCACAGATGTTATTCCTGTTATATAGGAGAGACAGATTCCATCTTGATCACACAAATCCCTCAACATGGTATGTGACATATTCAATAACTATCCTTGCATTCACTCAATCATGAGTGACATAAAATAGTATCAAAATATGAAACCCACATGTAAGGAATCTTGGCGATCTCAGATTAAAGGACTATATTAATAATATCACTAAGAATCACTTATGACACTCATATAACGATCCATGTAGTGTTCTTAGGATGGGTTGGTCTAATATACAAGTTCTCTAATTTGTACTCATGTATAAACTTAATATCTCATATAAGTCACCACACATGCTAATCTTAACAAATCAAAGTAACCTAATCCACAATGATATATGACTAGGAACATTTAAGAATACAATTATTCTAAGATTATTATTATAATTAAATATATTATGCAGACAATATATATAAAGATAATAATTGAAATTACTATTAAAATAACATGATTCAAATTTACAATCATCAATATGATTGATTTTAGGACATATATACTAACAGAAGAAGGATTGTGTAGGACAATGGGTGGATCTTCATGCTACTCAAACATTTATAAGTTGTTAGTTTAATTGAGTATGAATTATGGTTATTTTAAATTAGTTTATGTAAGTTTAACAATTTTCTATTCATGCTTTAGTTCCTCTTATAGGAGAATTTCAATAAAGAGAAAGAGAGATTGACAACTTCTTAATTAATATCAGAAGGGAGTAGCAGTTCATATGTGCCATTCGATACCCAGATACAAAAACAAGTTGTAAGAGAAAAATAAGGTAAAATCTATGGGATAGGATCACAGGTGCACACAATGTAATTTGAGTCAAAATATTTTAAAGGGCCTTCTACTTATTCTTCACAAGTAGAGGCAAAGTGAAAATAAAAGATGGATATAATTATGATGACCTTATTACAATTAGTTCAATCCATGATGTAACAATTTGGAATGCAATCTCTAACTATGCAACAACCTTCTATGCCTTATGAACCACCTACTCAGATGCTTTTTATGCCTTGTGGACCATCTACTCAGATGCCTGCTCCTTATATGCATACTTAGATGCCTATCCAGATGCCTTTTTCATATATGACTTCTTACGACACTTTTATGTGGCCTCTTTTTGGATTATAACTAGTCCAACCATGTTTGACATATTTAGTAACATGGCCACAACAATATTCTAATGGATCATCATAGGTTTCATAACAAAATCCTTCAAACCAAAATGTAAGAGTGGATGATAAGGAATAAGATGAGGAAGATTATGGGACTGCATCATGAAACAATTTTCAATTTAAATTGTTTAAATGTTTAATACCTTTATTTATGGTGTTTTAGTTAAATTATATGGACATTATCTATATCATTTCGATCTTGATTTCTAATATATTTCAATTTGCATTTGCATATTTTAGATTGGATTTAAAGCAAGATATATATATTTAAAAATTGATGCCTTTTATTTAATTAGGTGGCAATTTTTTTTTAAAAAAATAGAATTCTTTTAAAATTTTTTATATCATACTTTTTGATGTCTTTTCGATGAATAAGAATGTTGGAAGTGTCCTAGTTGTAATTTTTTGACATTACAGAGTGTCAAAAATAAATAACTTAAATGATGTGTCATGTTGATGTCATTACCATGTCATCTTTTCTGACGCACATGGCCATTGAAAAAAACTAACATGTCATTACTATATCAATACTAGTGCCATATCAATATTTTTGACCTGTGGTTGTCAAAAAAAAAATTATGTGGCATTACCAAGTCATGAATATATTCATATATTTTTTATGTTTTAGGCCATTGAAAATGAAATAAAAAATTTTTGATGTATTTTTCGACATACTTGGGCATCAAAATTTACAATATACATGGATGTTGAAAATGATGTTGAAAATTTCTGATGATTGTGAACATTGAAAAATTTTCTAACTGGTCAAATACCGACATTTTGGTGGATGTTAGAAATTAACATTTTTTGATGTATTTTTGACACATTCAGATGTCGGAAAATGACAATTTTCTTGTAGTGATAAATTATTTATGGATGGAACTTATTTAGATTACAAATGAGCGAAACTTATGTGCACTTGATATATGGTTAAACTTAATATATGCTTTAACTATATCTACATTATTTGAAATTGTTTACACAAAGATTTTTTTTCTTTTGTATAAATATTTTCTATAATTATTATATTTATTATTTTATAAACTTGTTTTCGAAGATAGTTAGAAAACTACAATTGGAAGTAGTGATAGTGTTAACTTTGGTGCACCTTAGTCTGAACTTTAATTAGTAGAGGTGTTGTTAGTCCCATTTGTCAATCAATATATATGGATTGGAACTTAATAATTTGATGGATTGCAAAGAAATGAGAATGGAAATAATTGAGTTAATAGCACCATACGTCATATGTGAGATATGGCGGGTTGGTAAGTTTACCTTTAAGTTGTGCTCAATAAACTAGAAACATCTTACTTGATTATTGTTTAATATAAATATTTAAGTACTATGTTTTCAATTCACATCCATGCTAAATTTTCATATTTATTCATATTGTTAGTATTTGAGTACTTGTATTCATCTGTTATGTTTTCTACTTGGAAAATCCTTAATTTACCTTTTATTATTAACTAATAACTGTGGTTTTATTCATTACAACTTATCTTCACTATACTTTATTTAAATTAAACTTTTAGACTTTCTATGAAAAGTTCATGCCTTAACTTATCCCGTTTTTGTTGAGTGCATGCTTTTTACTCTTTGATTCAATAACTCACCTAAGTGTTTTTCATATTTTTCAAATAGAAGTAAAGTTTTGGGGCTGTCATCCTTGGCACTATAGATAGAGGAATGTTATACAATGGTAAGCTGCACATATTATCCATGTGGGCACAAAGTTAAAATTTGCTATTTTGTATTAAGTATATGTATTGAACTCTTAGATGTACTCCAAACTCAAAGGTTAGATCTTGCTTCCATAATGTCCTTGTTGATTATTCCATAATGTCCTTGTTGATTATAAGTATGTGAAAAGATTATGTTTATAATTACATGAACTGATGCCCTGTTTGAATAATCATTGAATTATGCAAGCATAGGATGTGGTTAATGAATATGCTAATGATGTACACACTAGATTGATGATAAAAGTGTGAATGTCCATGTTAGATTATCAAGTAACTCTATACTATTAGGAAAGGGACATTTTTTGGGTAGTTTTCTTTTTCTTTTCTTCTATTTTACACATGTTGGGCTGAGAAAAAAAAATTTTCCGCCTAATATTGTTTTCTTTTATAGTTTTTATTTTTTTTCTTTTTATTTATACTATTTACTATTTATAATTTAAAACTATTGAATATTATAGATTGAACATAGTATAACTTGTTTTGGATAAAAATATTTTAAATAATTAAATTTTTTTATTTAATTAAAATAATTTATTTTATTATGTTTTATTTTTTATTTTTATTACTTTATAACTCAACCATTATTTCTTTTTTTATTTGTTTCATTGCTTTTTTTATTTTTTTATAACCACTATTGTTGTTTTGTAACTCAAATATTAATAATAATAAATAATATTGATATGATATAAAATATTTTATTTTAAAATTTTATAAATACTTTAAACAAATTAAAATTTTAAATACTATATAATTTTTATAAACATTTTTAATAATTTAAATTTTTTTATTTAATTAAATTGATTTATTTTACAATACATTTTATTTTTAATTTTGATTGTTTTATAACTCAAGCATGATTAACTTCTTTTCTTTTTATTTACTCCTTTTCATATTTTGCTATTTTTTATGTTTATTTCTATTACTTATAATTATGATATTAATATAACTAAGTGTTATATATGTTATATTATATGTTTTATATTTAATTTTTTATAAATATTTTATATAATCTATAATGTTTATATTATTTAAAATTTTTCAATGTCTTTTTTCGTATCAAATTTTAATAATTATATGTTAAACATATTAATTGAAATTCTGTGAAGACTTTTATACCTTATGTACCATTTTTCATGCTTTCTTTTTATTTTTACTTATATTAGTTACAACTCAAATAATATTGAGTAATATAAAGATATCTCAATATAATTTTTTATGATGAAAATATTTTAAATAATTTAAGAATTTTATTTAATTGAAACAATTTATTTTATTATATTTAATTTTAATTTTTATTGTTTATTAGCTAAACATTGTTTTTCTTCTTTTTTATTTATCCTATTTCATGTTTTTTCCATTTCTCATGTTTATTTGTGCTATTTATAACTTAAATATCAATACTATTGAGTGGTGTAGACATAATATTATTTATTATATATTTAAATTTTTATAAATATTTTAAATAAATTAAAATTTTAGCATTGGAATTATTAATTGAATCAACTAATTGCATATTATATTTTTTAATAATAATATTTGAATATGAAAATAAAATTTACTTATTTAAAATTTGTCAACCTTTTTTTATTTATTTCAAAGTACTATATGTCAAAATAAATATATATTAATTGGGAGAATTTTGTTAAGATTTTATATTTCATGTATTATTTCTCTTCATTTTATCTACTTTATTGTATATTTTTCTTATTCACTAATGGTATTTAAAGCTTAGATACTAATTTTGAAAAGTATAAATATATCATATTATATTTTTTTATTGCAAGAATATTTTAAATAATTTTAAATTTTTAATTAATTAATTTATTATATATTCTTTTTTATTATTTTACGCCTCACATATGATTTTTCTTCTTTTTATTAAATTTATTGCATGTCTCTTTTACTTTTTCATGTGCTCTCATATTGCTTTCAGTTTAAATAATGATATCACGAAAGTATAAATATAATATGCAATATTTAATTTTATGTTTTTTAAAAATATTAAATGAATTAAAAATTTAATACAAAATTATTAATAAAATTATTTAATTATATATTTTATTTTTTGTAAATACTTAGTAATTAAATTAAATTTATATTTATATTTTTTTATTTTTTGATGATAATAATTATCAAATATTATATTTCTAATTAAAAATACATCATTTGAGATTTCTTCAACAGTTTACGGTCAAAACATTATTCTTTTCCCATTTCACCTATTCCATTATATGTTTTTCTTCTCTTTTCCTATTTACTCTTATTATTAAAATTAAAATGCACTATATTGAATAATATAAATATAATACAAGTTATTTTTATTATAAAATTATTTTTAATAAATATAATATTTTATTTAATTGAATTCATTGACTACATATTCCATTTTAAACTTTTATTATCATTTTTTTAATTTTTTTACATATATTTTTTCCTTGTTTTTGCTTACTCATGTTATTTATAACTTAGACATTACAATCATTAAACAACATAGATATAAGATGATATATCTTGTTTTATTATAAAATGTATAAACAAATTAATCTTTTCGAAAATATTAATTGAATTAATTATTTGCACATTCAATTTTTAATAAACATATTTAAAAATTAAAATTAATTTTATTTATTTATATAATTAAAAATACTATCTGCTTGAGGTGAAAGATATTTATTAAAATATATGATATAGACTTTAAAAAATATAATTAAAAATATTATATATTTAATAAGTTTATAATTTATATTTGTTCTACTAAACGTGTACTACTCTTTATATTATTAATAAACAAGTTATTTATATTTATTAGAAAAAGTTTTTTTAATACAAATTCATATTTAAATACGTTTAAATAATTTAAAATTTTAATATAAAATATATAAATTTAATGAGTCAATTACATTGTCTTTTTGTAATAAAAATATTTGAAAATT
The DNA here is from genome assembly GCA_020226215.1 of Sindora glabra. Classification (NCBI taxonomy): domain Eukaryota; kingdom Viridiplantae; phylum Streptophyta; class Magnoliopsida; order Fabales; family Fabaceae; genus Sindora; species Sindora glabra. Next base: position 53,984,043 of record CM035230.1, on the reverse strand, counting down.
AAAATTACATTGATTCATTTAAATTTTTAATATCTCCTTGATATTATATGTTTCCTTTTCATGTTTTTTGGAATTTTTTTAAATCAAAATCTTCTTTAATTATGTTTTGTAAGTATCTTCATTATAAAAATATTTTAAATATGTTAAAAATTTTTATCATCTTATTTTTATCAAGGAGGTAAGTCAATTCACTAATATAAAAGTGGTGAGAAATTATAAAATAAATTCATAAAGTTATCTTATTAAAATATTTTATATAATTTGTTACCTTTGAATTTTAATTTTTTATTTGGATGTAAAATTTGAAAAATAAACATATATTGAAATACATTGATGTAAAAACATCTAAAAAATAATACTATTTTAATTAATTAAATGATGTCATGTATATCTAAATTAATTTGATTTATTGTGAAATTTAAATTATTTCTATTATTAGCGCGTATGAAGATGTTATATTATTAAAAAAATAAAGGTAACTAAAAATTTTGAGAAATATATAGCAAAAAGAGTTTAGGAATTTTCTTACAATAAAATAATATAAGTGTAAGTGATGATATAAAACCTATTTACAAATTAGGTACACAAATTATATATATTTTTAAGGACATTATTTTCATTAAATACTCAATCTCGATTCCATGCTTATAATATTTTCATTCATTAAATATAATTATGCAAATATTTTTCTATTCCATTCTCACTCTCCTTTTCTTTTTTGAAATGAAATAATGGTTAAATTATTGAATATACATGCATAAATATTAGGGATTAACCCTAAATATAACAAAAATACAAAATCTTTAAGGGACATTGAATTCTACTTCAGCCAAATGCTCTTAGTTCATTCTTCTTTTCTTTCTTATTTTCATTTTATCATACCAAATATGATATAAATATTCTTTCTTTTTTTATTTTTAATTCTTATATAATTATATGAGTTACGTGCAATAGAATTTAAAATAATAAAAAAGATACATAAATTTTATTTTTAAGATTTTTTATATTAAATACTATACTTTAATATGAATAAATTATTATATTTTTATAAATTTTTTATTATATACTAGGCCGTGCGTAGCATAGACTTAATCACTAGTATAAATAGATATGCGAATGTTTTATTATATGAGTTACAGGTGCCGGATCATGGGTGTTTAACTAAGATAGAGGTTTACATGGCCTAATTTGTATAGATGTCCATTAAGGTCTAAATATTAATATCTAAATATTATGGAAAGAGTAATTAAATAAAAAATTTATAAATTATAAATTAATTGGCATATACATTTGATCTATATGATTTTGATTTTTATATAAAAATTAAAAATTTCCAGATTTGAAACCAAAAATTGCTTAATTGAAAATAATTTACAAATATGTTTTATTTCTATAAATACTTTATAATAAATATGTTATAAAATTTGTCCATAACTTGTAATTATGTCATAAATTACCAAGATATATTCATGTGCATTGATTGTAATTTTTGCATATATTTTCTTGGCAGTAATTTAGTTACGCCTATGAAATTCTTGTAAATTAGAATGGGTGACGAGTCTTTTAGAAAATACCCATGATTTGGTTGCAAATAGTCAATTTTTTTTTCCACAGCAGGCTAGAAGAGAAAACTTAAGTAAACATTATATTGACGAAAGAGCTGAAAAATATGAATACAAAATTGATTAAATTTCTTAGAAATAGCTTAGGCTGAAGAATAAAGGTTGCACATGAGGTCAGGTGACAACCCTGGGTAAAATTTTGATGGAAAACATATCTTCAAGTGAGAGAGTGTAAACCGCCTATCCAGTTAAATAGTGAAGAGCATAATCTCAGCATCTATAGTGCTATCCTATATTATTTTGGAATCTATTTTCCTTTTAGTATTCTAAAATTAAATTTAGAATATTGTGTGTGTTAAGTGATGCTATCGCTGGAGAAAAGTAAAAGTGGCCGTCAATGCATGAGAAGGAGTGCTATCCAAATGGGATATTTTTCTTCTTTTCCACAAATACATCACAGGAATTAATGTAGAGTTGGTTGTTCTTCAAAGTGGTCGTGATATTTTGTTGGTGAACACTATCACATACGTCAGCAAAAATATGCCCGGCCATGTCTCACGGCTGCACTTAGAAGATACACATATGTAAGTTAATATATTATAATAAATATTATTCATTGGGGTCAAGACTAGCCCAATGTGGAATGGTCAGCCTATATCAGGTTGGCTCAATATGTTAGATCAGCCTACTATGGAACGTTCGCTCCATTAGTCGTTAGCCTACAACAGGTACAAGAGCAACCCGCCATAAGGGCGTGAGCAAAAGTTGACCAGTCATGAAGCACATTTGACGGCTTGAAAGCGTCCGGCTGTGACAGTCGGAGACAATTGCTAATCTTGAATATTCCACGCTTAAGACCTTCTTATTGATGTGATCTCAAAGAGTGAAAGAAAAATACCTCTCTCTCTCTCTCTCTCTCTACGCACACACCGGATAGTTTAATAACACAAGTTAAAGTTAAAAAGATTAAAGAAATACTCCAAGGATTGATAAAGAGAGCATTGATGTATGAAGAAAGAAAATTGATAAAGCTTGGGTCACATGCATTTTAGCATTGGTAGACTACACATGAGCAGTCGAGTACTATACTTGACTACAAAATTTGGAATTTGGTTTTATTTGCTAATATTTGAATATTATGGGATTTTGTATAGTATTTAGGTACTGTAGTTGGATGCAAATAGTCTAGATGCATGCTTAATTAGTTGCTAACTTTATATCTTGAAGTTTAAGTCATTTTGGGCCTTGTGTTTGATTTATATGTTTTGACTCATTATTTTGTATCTTTATTTTGGACAATATTAATGGTTTAATTAGTTTTTCTAAGTTAGGCTAAATTAGTCTTTTTAGAGCCCAATTTAAGTCTTAGTTGACTTTTAACTTTTTGAACTCATTTAAAGAGGATTGTTCCTCATTATTACAACTTTTTGGCAAATTGAAATTTGAAAACTCTATATGAGTTTTTTTTCTCATAGTTCTAGCAAGAACTTCATATTAATCAAAGAAGATTTAACTTTTAAATTGTGATTTTTCCTCACTTATAACTCTCTTTCATCTCTATTTTGAAGTGTGGCATAATTATCTTTTTTTTTTGTTTGGTTTTTAAATTTTAGGACAATCCAATGGTAGAAATTCACATCACTTACCCCTTCGAGGACCTTTTGTTGGAAATCGTGCATCATACATGCACAGCGAAATTAAAAATTTTGCATGATTTCCACTAAGGATCCATACGAATCTAGGACACCATAGATTAGGGATTAGGATTTATACCTTTCGGCAAATAATCTACTGTCTGCTACACAACAAATTCGATCTGCTTCTGTCCCGTTCTCCAATCCAATCCATACTGCAAATCACGAACCAGAATTGAAACTAGAAGAATCAGATCACAAGTGCAACATTTGATGTGGCTACACCTCTATGGTATCCACACAGAACAATCTCAAAACTCCAGCCAAAAGATAGGTTAGATGGAATCTCTCTCCTCTCAAGTTTGTGCTAGCAAACTAGGGTGTTTAGGGTCTCCTATTTTACTTTCTCTCAAAAACACCTCCCAAATTATCTGTAGATTAATCTGAGTGTGAATAGGATCTTATATATATAGACACCCTTTAAAACCCTAATGAGAGGTGAGTATTATAGGCTGATTATTAATTAGGTCTAATATTATGACTTAATTAATAATTGGCCCCTAAGCAATATAACATTAACAAAAGGCCTAATCTAATTAGTCCTTTCATTAATTAGAAATTATAGTCCAACTAGAATTTCTAATTATATTGCTCCAATTCCAATTTTGATTTGTTCTTTGTGTGTGACCTAATGGGTACCCATCACGTTGGCAATGATCATAAAATCATATTTTAGAATCATAAACAATAAGTGGCATCTAACAATACATTATTACTACCCAAGTAATGAGAATGTTAATGATTTGACATAACCTTTTAGTGACTACGCAATCAAGTCCCCTTTTATCCTAGATATCTAGATCGAACTCAAGGCATGGAAAGTGTCACCCCTTTATAATTCGATCTTTGTGTTTCTTGATTCATGAGTTGACCAAAAAGAAGCAAATGAGATCAACATCACATGTTAACTCATTTAGGCATGGCCATGCATTTCGTAGTCAAACTCAATCAAGGGGCCCATAGATATCGCTCCTTTAGAAGGAGGGATAAAATCTCATCTACATCACTCATATTCCTCTACATAATTAGTAGTATACCCAATCACTGTCTTCAAAGTCAACCCATTAAAGTTAACATTAGATAGTGTTAAAGCATATAACTAACTATGTTGGAAACCATGGTGACTTCAAGTTAAAAGACCATATGCGTCACTGTCACTATGAGAGTTGCTTATGACACTCATAAGATGATCCATGTAGTAATCTCATGGCAGGTCAGTCCAGTACAATTATTCTCTAACATGTACCTATGTGTTGACTTGATATCTCATATTAATCAACCAACATACTAGTCTCTTTGCATCATTGTTATCCCTTTCACAATGATACTTGACTAGGGACATTTAAGAGTATTGTTTAAGAAATGATTACTCTAAGGATAAATTACTATATCTATTTATTTAACACAGAGAAATAATAATCTAAAAGTGCCTCATATAAATAATGAAAATATAATACAATGTATGCTTATACAATCATCCTATGATTGGCTCCCAGGGCATATACCAACACCTTCAACCTATATGAAGAGAACAATCCACCCTAGCCCGCTTCAATCCCTAAATTTAACTAGGTATGAACGATACTTTTTCTTTGAACTTTTATGCTTTAAACACTTTTTATACTTTGTTGTTTTCTTGATCTCTTACTAACTTAATTGTTAGAGGGCCTATGGTGGAATCTCCATTATTAGGCTTTTGTATAGGATGCACATGACCATTTATGATGATCGCACAACTATACTCTTACAATCATTCCCCTACTTTGATAAGACTATTCCACAATAACATTCTTTTAAGCTAAACTATCACAATCACCCTCATTTTCTTGAATTTTAATGCCATGTTCTTAAATCATAAGGTATTCTGATCATTTTTCACTTTCTCTGTATAGAACTTTTAGTTAAATGCCATAAATTCATTTATTAACTAGCTATTTGAACAATTTATCAAGTTAATTTTAACAAACTTGATTGATTGGTCATCCTTATGATCTTGGCCTACTTCTAACAAAATCAATTTGATTGATCGACCAATCATTATTATAAATTTTTTTAGGTTTATCACTAAAAGGATCATTTTATTAGATCATTTAATCATCACTCTTCAATTTTCTTGGTCATTTTCCCAAATTGTCCATTCTATTAAGCAATTGAACATTTCTAAATTTCTTGGTTGGTTATTGACAAAATCAATTTATTAGATTGATCATTGTTTTCTTGATTTTTTAGGTCAATTTTTGGGAAAATAAATTTGTTTATTCAATAGATCACATTTTTAGGATGCTTATAGCAAAATTTTGGATACATCATTATAAAAAAACAATCAATCATTATTTTTAGTCTTCTTGATTATTTTCTAGAGTATCGATCCATGTTTATTAGGTCATTTAAAATACAAAACTTGTCTAAAGGATTCTTATCTTTTTCCTAATATAAATTATCATGTCAATGAAGTATTAGGGGTTCACCATCTTAAGTTTTATGACACATTCTCAGCATGCAATCAAATATTAATGTGGTTGCAAGGTTAAGAAAAGATAACTTTCATCACAGCTGAAGGAATGTACTATTATAATGTGATGTCTTTCAATTTGAAAAATGCTAAAGTTACATACTTGTCAAATCTTGAAGCTTTAGCGACAATTTGAATGATCTATGACAAACATTTGATGTGATGAAAAAAATACATGAGAATCAACCCTACTAAATGTGCCTTTAGGGTCATAACTGGAAATATTTTAGGTTTTTATGTTAATAGAGCAAGGAATAGATGCCAACCCTACAAAGTGTCAAACAATCTTGCAAATAAAAAACCTAGCAAACTTGAAAGAAGTGCAAAGACTCAATGGTCGAATCATTGCATTGTTGTAATTTATTCTAGAACGATTATTCATTTATTTAAATATTTCAATACACATTTTTTAAAGCTTTTCATGTCACATAGAATGATAATACTTAATAAAGAAGATTGATTATTTTTCAAGTCATTTGATAATTGTTTAACATTCTTTAAAATCCTTAAAAGATTGTAAAGTTATAAATAGGATGAAGTGCGTAAAGATGCCTTTATAAACTTAAAAACTTCATGGATTTTTCTGCTTGTGTTATCAAAGCCTAACCTTGAAGAATATCTAGAAGAAGTTGTTAGTGTAGTCTTAGAAAAAGAAGTTGGAGGAGAACAAAAGCTAATTTATTTTGTAAGTAAAGCATTTCATGAGGTAGAATTTAGATATCAAAAGATTGAGAAATTGGCTTTTGCCTTGATAACAGGCTCTCACAGGTTGAAACGTTACTTTTAATCACATCTAATTACTGTAAGAATAGAGCAACCAATAAGGTAGATTCTGTGTAAGCCTAACAAAGCCAGGTGATTAGTAGCAAGGTCAATGGAATTAATTGAATATAGATTACTCTTTGAGATTAGGAAAACAATTAAAGCACAAATTTTAGCAAATTTTGTAGTCGAATTCATACTTCGACAAGTTTCCTAATAAAAATGGAAGTAGAGTAAAGGTTATTCTTGAAAGATCGAATGGGGTCACTATTAAGTACACTTTAAAGTTTGATTTCAAAATAACAAATAACTAGGTGAAATGTGAAGCTTTGATTATTGGATTGAAACCAAAAAAATAGATAGGTGTGATTTCAAAATAACAAATTTGTTGCTTGTATAAAGTGCAAATGCTTCGTTGGAGATGGAGTTTTGAAGATGGTTGTCATCTTTGGAAAAGATAAGATCTTGAAGACTTTTGATAATGAAATTTTTATCAAGTTGGGGGTTGTTAAAATTTGATCTAAATTCTAATAATTGTCAATTTAAGATTATTTTATTATTGGATTATTTTCTTACTCAAATTGGAATTATTATCTATTTGTAATTATTTTCTATCTTGAATTAGGATTATTTTACTTTAACAAGTCTTCAAAACATATAAATATCTTTTATTTGGGTATGAGTAATTTGTTGAAAAGGCTAAGATGAGAGAGCTTACGGTTTGTAACCCTAATGGGGGTTATTCGAGATCTCATAAGTTGTTCTTACTCTTTTGATGAAAGTATACATTTGTATTCGTAGCGAAGAGTATACATACTATTTGTGAAAATATGTATAGTTTGTTAGGAAAAAATTGCAAGATGTCTTAGATGTATTTAGGGTGTGGGTTTAAGAATGATCAAATAATTTGTAATATCTTTTTTTTATTACTCTTGATGAATTTCTTTCTCATATGAAGTAGGTTAAAAATTGAACTGCACTAGGTATCTATGTTGTGTGAATTTACTACTTCTTTACTCTTAAATTATGTCAATAGGCTTTATGTCAATAGGCTTTCACATCATTGTAGTGGTTTTGGAAATTTTCCTCAACAAATTTAAATGTAAAACTTGCAAATATAGAAATTTAGGCTTAAAAAACTATAGTTTTATTTTTGACAAGCACACATGTCCGTCAAAATAACATCATGGTCATTTTCTTTTGAAAGAAGGGGAGTGGGGTAATGGCCATTTATTCTATGACAGGAGGTCAAACAAGTACTTCTAGACACTAATAGGCAGCCAAAGTCCACTTACCACTGCTTATTACTGCATTTCATTCCCCATTACAAGTTCTAAACACTAATAGGCAGCTGAGGTCCACTTACCACAGCTTGTTACTACATATATTACATTCCCCATCACAAGGCACACACACAATCACTGATAAACCGTATCTGCCAAACGTTGCTTGGGAACACCAACAAGGCTTTTGCTCTTCCGAACAGCCAATCCCACTTTCTCACCATTATCATCCAAAAGCTCACAGGGGATATCCCATTCAAAAGCATGCAACAAAGCAGCCACACAAAAGTGCACCATCCTATGGGCCAGAGGCCAACCAGTACAAGCCCTTCTTCCGGACCCGAAAGTTAACAAATTAAAGTGCTGTCCTTTCACATCGACGCTGGACCCAACAAACCTCTCTGGCTTAAATTCAAGGGCACTGTCCCAAACTTTAGGGTCTCTGGCCATGCAGTCCTTAGGGATATGGTACTTCTGAACTTGGCAAGCTTCGTTTGCGCGACGAGGGAGAAAGAGCGGGACGCCGGGATGAAGGCAAAAGATTTCTTTAATGGCAGCTTGGTAGTAAGGCATGCTGGAAGTGTCACTCTCTTGGATGAATCTGTTCTTCCCGGCAACTTGCTCCAATTCTTCCAGTACCTTTTTGTGGACATCTGGTTTTCTTAATATCTCAGTCACTCCCCATTCAATTGTGTTTGATGTTGTCTCTGTCCCTGCAAAGAAAAATTCCTACAAAGCTACAGGTTGAAAATAGAGCCAAAGTTTGAGCCTTTCTATTGTACGGGAAAAACTCTCAAGGCGAAAAGAAAATTATTGCAACGATACGAGATCATCAAAGAGTAATACATTTCTTGGCTTATAATGATTTGTGTATCCGCTTACATTTTGTTACAAGTAATGTAAAGTTATTGATAGGAGGAAAATCTGTTAATAATTTGATATGATTTTTTATCTTGTTTGATGATTAAAAAAATTAAAATGTACTATTTGCTATTTTTTGGGTAAACTTTTCAGATTCACATTCTATAAAATTCATAGATTAATTTGTGATATGATTGACAGTGTCATGATGGCCTGAGCATAACTGTATCTTCCAGCTTGACCCCAAAAAAGGAAAAAAATTAAGTTCCCGCTCAAATAAGTCAATATATATTATAAATATATTTAATCTGTAATATGTACGTATATTAATTATAATTTATGAAAATTTTAAATTAAACAAATATTTTATTATCTAATTAAAATTATTTTATGTCAAAAATTATTTTAAAAAGATTTAAGCTTCCACCTAAAAAAGGTTGAAAATTTAGGCGAAGGGAACCAAAATTTTCAAAAAAAAAAAATACGGTCGGGTCAATTCATAACATATAATATAATTTTATATAAAAAAATCTAACTCGTTAGCCCAAAGATCCAACCATAATGGCCTCTGCATGTAGCATAGATATAAATGCCCATAATTCAAAGTTGCAGAAAAAGTTTGAACATATATACTCATAGACAGTAAGGCCTTTATAACTTTTTTGGGCAGCTCTTTGTTTTCTTCATCCTTGTGATCCGACAGCACATCAAACACATCCTTTCTTTGGTTCTCATCACTCTCACATGTTCTCTTCTTCCTTTCTTCTGATCTCTTATTAACGAGCTCCTAATAGAAATCATCAAATCTTTTGAAGACTTCCATTGTTTTCCTTCTGAAGCCCTGAGGATCAAATGGTTTCAGTATTGGGATAAGATCAGCAATATTTGGTGTCCCGAGAACTTTGACAGTGTCTGAGTAGATTTGCTTCAGCTCTTTCCCTTCAGTCCTTGTGATGTCATAAAAGCTCTCTGAAACAGCAAGGTTGCTTACAACGTTGGGTAATGTCACAAATACAGACTCTATTACGTTCACCGAACTCTTTGACAACGAAGCTGAGTACAGTTGCTTGAGCAAATTATGAACCTGCAGATGATTAAGAGATAGGAGTTATGGCAAATTAGAAATGGATGGCAACGAGGTGGTGGACTATTGGTGATGGATTCACGTAATATGCCGTCTTGCTTTATAAAATAATATAAAAAGGATATATTAATATAAACAAATATATATATGAGTTAAATTAATTTATATTTATTTTGAATCATATTATATTAATGTAATAAAAATATTCAAAATAAAAATATAATTATTTGAAATTTAATTAATTATGTTTATGCATATTTATATATTTTTCATTTTATTATTCAAAATAATAATATAACATAAAATTTAGTCAATTATATTTCATGATATCATATAATTATTTATTTATATTAAATTAATGAGAATATGTTAAATATTTATTTACATAATTAAGGTATATATTATCATTTAATTAAAAAATTAGAAAAAAATAGAAATAGATCAATCTAAATGTAAATAGTTTAATTAGATTAGATAGAGTTGCCTGAGCAAACGATGGACCTGCCAATGTGTAAAAGATACGAGTCACGACGAATTGGAACTGTGTCATCTTAATATCATTTTTTAGTATGAAATATTTTATATTATTCATAAATGAAAAAAAGATGTCAGTAAAAAACTAATAATAATTAAGAATTTTTAATAATAATAAAAATTTAATAATCTTTTATTGATATAACAATATATGAATAAATAATAATATAATTTAAATTTATATTAATAATAAATCAAATTTAAACACACATGTATGCGTACGTACACATCCTACTTTCTTTTTTATTATATGACATAGAATTTTCAATAGCTATCAAGAGCTTTTTTTTTTTCTTTTAACTTTGCAAAGAGCCTTCTAATTAAAGTGATAATATTTGGTTTTGATTTTCATTATATTACAGATATAATTTTAAAATTTTGCTCCAGTGCAGATTTAATGGATAGTCATCCTCATTATTAAAAAAAATGCTTTGATCAACTTGAAGAAGACGACAATGCATAGATTTTTAATGACAAAAACATAAATTTTGGTTCTTTTTCAATATGAATTTTTCACATCTTCTAATGATTGGATGAGTATCACGGTAAAATTTAATTATAAATGATTTTCCACTTCTTTTAATGATAATTAAGAATTTTACGGTAAAAGTTCATTAGAAATTTGAAAAATATAAATAAGAAAAGGGCTCGACTTCCATGCCATGATTACTTTTTCAAGGCATAAATATTCAGATGATAAATTAATAATGTGATCTATATCAAATTAAAATTAATAATTATATTTATTGTATTAAAAATTAAATTACTACACACAAAATTGTCAAACAATAAATATCTATTATTTATCATAAAAAAGTTAATGATATTTATAATAATGTATTCAATAAAATTTAATAGTAATAATATTGTGAACCATCTATATATCCATAAATTAAATTTTAAAAATTGGCAAAACAATAATTTAGCCCTTTATGAGCCATCAAATTAAATATAATTGGACCGTTACAAAGCATTCATTATGAGAGACTTCCAAAGGCCCCCCGGTAATCAGTAATGGTAGTGGGCCTAGGCATCGTATTTGTAATGGGTCCACTCTTCACTCTCCCTTGTCGCGAGTTTCGGGTTAATGGACAAAACTCTGACAATTTTTATCGACAAATTGAAAATGCTGACATTTTTCTATCTACAAAATTATATTTTAATTTTTTTTTGGGGATAAAATGAATAGACCATATTTGCATGCAAGACATCCATCTTTAACATGACATCCCTCACTCACTTCAAAGAGATAAACTAAACCCCATTTATATCCAAGTAAAACATTAATAAGATATTTGAGCGCAAGTTTTGAATTTGAATCTTTAGGTACGGAAAGAAAAACATTATGTGAAAGTATTAGTTTAATGCATGCATAAATAACAAAAAGGAATAGGTTGGTACACTCCTATTTTGGAATTTCTGGAGGGTATCATGTATTCTATTTAATAGATAATTTATAAATTTCCAGGAAGCGAAGTGTCTTCAAAATTGTGCATATAGCAGATTTTTTTTAAAAATCACTTTGTGTGATTTTATTAAAAAGATATAATTTTTTACACGATGTTCTATATAAAATTTAAACTTTTTCATACAAGGTATACAATCTTTTCATGAAAAAATTACAAATACGAACAATTATATTTACGGTATAAAATATTTGACAACTTAAGTAAAATTGTAAGTTCACTTGAAAATATTAAAAATTTGATGAAAAGTTGCCAAAAAAAAAAAGTCACATAGATACTCTCTTCCGCAAAACAAATGAAAACCAATTCCAATCTAATTAAGTTGAAAAAAAGAAATTATATTTCATGCATTTGGAACGCAGTGATATATATTGGTAACACACAAAACATTGTCATATATTTCATACTTTATATATATATATTATTTCATTGCAAAATTTAGAATAAGTGATCGTGTTTTATAATTAGCTCGTACAAATAGACTTAGGTTATTGGTACTTAAGTAGTGCCGGCATCTAATGTTTTTATAGATGTTTTGCTCCTCACCGAATTTAGAATTTAAACTCAGAATTTTATATGCGCATTAGATGAATTTTTGCTCCTACTGTCCCAAAAAAGAAAAAGAAATACAACTAGCTAGGCCACCATAAATTCGTGAAACATAAATGGAAAAATTACAGAAACTAAGCACAAACCTGGATTCTGCGGAGAGGCTCAAAAGACTCAAAGCTCTTGGAAGCGAAAAGCTCAGTTACAAAGAGCTTCTTAAGCATCCTCCATTCAGGGCCATGTGGACTAAATGCTAAGGTCTTAGCCCCATAAGTAAGAATCCACAAACTCTCAGTGATGTTTCGATCAGAAAATGCAGTCTCTTTCTCCTTAAGCACCTCACAAGCCACCTCCGGCGACATCACGACAATTGATAGAAAGATGAAACAGATCCTCGTAGAATCGCCCAGTGAGCTGAGGAAGAACCCCAACGATTGGCCACCCGGTAGGTCCCGGCGGGGCGTTCTTCCAGTTCTTGCGGTGTGAACCGAAGAAAAAGGAGAAGGAAACTATTGGGAGGAGGATAGCAATGACGGTGTAGAGCAAAGTGTCTGGTGTTTCCATGGTGGCTGGCTTGGTTTCGGAGTTGTGAGGAGACGCTGGGTTGGGACTGAATGTTTTGCTCTGTTGGTGATGTCTAGGGGCTGTTTTATAGTGGAGGCATATTCATGCTTTCAAAATTTGCAGTTTTGGTCTTTACAAAATAAAATTGCAGAGAATTATTAAATTATTATTATAGAACTTGAATAAGAGTAATACTAGGAGTGATATCGTGGCTACGGATTATAATTTAAAATTTTAAAATTAGTTTTTTTCCCCTGCATACTACTTAATAATGAGGTAGCGTTCATATTCCTACTTCTTTTGACGGCAAGGTTAAAATATTATAATATAAAATATTACACATCTTGCGGTAAATAAGGTGCAATATTATATTTATATTTCAATTTAATTATAAAAAATTACAATTACAGTTTTTTTTTATAAAATTGTCATATTTTATAAAAAAATATTACGAAAAATTTTGATTGTAATAAAATCATTTAATTTTACAAAATTTATATGCATTATGCATTTTTTTCACAACTCTTTGCGTAAAATTATAAATTGGGTAAATTGTCACCATCATAAAAATTTGTAACATTTCATTAAAAGAATTACAAGATTTTATCAAAAAAATTGTAATAAATTCAATGGTATTGATATTGCAAAATCTATATGTATTAAATCATTCAATTTTTGGTTTCAAACTTCTTGCAACTTCTTATCAAAATTGTGCAATTGTAATTATCATGAAAATCGCACAACATTCTATAAAAGGTCGCTAGAGATTATAATTCATATTAGTCTGTCTTAAATCCATGCAACAAAATCTTATTAAATGCAGTGCTTACATACTCATGGATGTCGAAATCTTCTGTTATTCCTTGTAAATATAATGACATCAATTATGAAAATCATGCAAGTCAAACATTAATTTTTTCAAGACATACATATTATTCATAATCTCTTCCAAGTGTACTATAAAATTATACTGGAGCACAATTCATAAACTTACATATATGCAGAATTTATATTACCATTTGTGAATATTATAACAGCATCCATCATGCTAGTCATCCAATAATTCCTACAAAGCATACATATAATTCATAATTCAATGCAAATCTACCCTAAAATCATATAATAAAATTATATTTTGACGTAATATTTTCACATATTTTATGTGTATGTGTATGTGTATATATATATACACATACACAATTATTATGCAAGTCATATATTAGTTCCTAAGGTGTACATATGATAAATAACTTCATCCAATTTTATCATATGAACTAAGGTCATATATACTCACACGTTATATTTTTATAAATTCCATGCACATATAAAATGCCTCAACTCACGAACATATGTAGTACTCACACGGAATTTAAAATACTATTACTGACATATGATCATGAAATACTTCTTAAGAAACATACATATCATCTATAACATCGTATAAATTTATTAAAAAATTATGCAGCAAAATTATAAAATTATAAAAATACAAATTTACTTTGATCTTATTTGTTAATTAACTTATTATATTAGTAGTTAGTTAATTAAATTTACTATTAGTTAATAATTAATTATATTAATTAATTTAACTAGCTCAAAGCATAAACTGTTAGCTTATAAAATAACACATAGGCGCATATATATATTTCATTATTTATTTAAATATTTTTACTTAAATAATATTTTAAATTATAATATATTATTTATTACATTAAATTTTTGACACAAATTACATTATTTTAATTTATTATATTTATTTAATTTTTCTTTAAAAAATATTCATAATTTTTTGAGATAAGAAACACTTGTAATGTTTTTGTACATGCAATAAGTATTAAAATTTATTTTGTAGCTATTTTTAATATTAAATTTAAGATTTATATGTTTATTATTAAAAATATTGATGAATTGTATATTTTAAGTATAAAAATATATCTTTCACAAATAATATCATCTACTTGTTTCTTTCTTTTTCCCTTCATATATTGTTCTTTAATTTACAAGATATCATTTGACAAAAGATTAATAATTTTTTAATAAATTTTATATTAATTTTCTATAAAATGAAATATTCAATTTCTTTTTAATACAATTTTATAAAAAAGATGATTATATATATATTCATGTAATTTATTATTATGTAAATATTTTAATATAATTTATTATACTAATTTAATTTTTATTTTAAAAAATAAATAATTATAATTTAATATTTTCTAATTTATCAAGGGCGGAAGTATAAAAATATTGTATAACTATGAGCAAAAAATATCTTTTTATATACTAAATATAAATTAATTATTTCAAAAAATTAATATTCTTCAATTTTTTCAAAATGACTGTTCAAAAGTTAATAAATTAATTAAAATAATTTTTTTACCAAACATCTAAATTAATTTATTAACTTATTTAAATAATTAAAAATATTAAATTTAATTAAAAATAATCAAAAAATTATTTTTTAAATACCTTTTTTTTAATAAAAAATGGTATAATTAATGCAGTAGCGGTACCACTTTTTGTTGAAAGTAGTGCCATATAAAGTCCACATGACTACAGCGGTTGCATGCAACCATCACCGTTCTATACCCGCATTTTGAGGAGTCCATCCTTAGCGGATCCCTCTTTGTGTTGAAATAAGATCTATGCTTTTGCATGTGAGACATTCGTCGGTATCTGTTGTCCACCAAGCGGCAGTATGCAAGATGCGACGGCAGTGTAACTGCATCTTTACAATGTGATTAATTCTTTTAAAAATTACAATTATCACTGTAAAATACAGCTTCAATATTATTTACTTAATATTATATTAAATTAAAACATTTATATCATCTATAAATTAATACTCCCTCCATTTTTATTTATCTGTTGCCATTAATTGATTTCACACATATTAAAAAAATAATTAAATTTATTTATTTTTAATGAACTTTACAAGATTACCCTTTATATACAAAATTCAAGATAGTTGAAGATAGAGAGAAAAATATAAAGAAATAAATACAAGTTGACTAATAGTGTAAAATAATAAAGTATTTATTAATGAAAGAGAATGATAAATTTAAAAAAAAATATTTAATGCTTTATTAGAATTCTAAAGTGACAAATAAAAATAAATAATTTTTTAAAAAAAATATGACAGATAAAAAAGAACGGAAGAAATAATTATTATATATTTTGCTGCTTTTAGGTTTTCACAGCCACAATATTTTGCTATTCGCATTTTTAACTTTCAGTAAGGGCAAAAAACACACATATGTAGTGTCAGGTCTCAACTGCAACCCTATCAGCAATTTAGAAACTCTTTGAAGAGATGGTTGGAAGAAGAGTACGTCTCAAGATCTGAAGCTATTAAACTTAGATGGCAGCCAACACGGGAAAAAGGTGGATAGAATCCAAAATTTCGATGTGAATTTAAATTTTTAGAATAAATTACACTAACTTTTTTCTAAATTTTATTGTTACTTATTTTATTTTAGAAAAATATATATATGTATTTACCCCATTTATTTATTTATTTTGAGTACCTGAGGTGAGCCTATATTTAAAGGGAATTGTTAACTTCCACCACATTTTTACATGAAGGATAGTAGCAATCACTTACTCTTTTATTTAAACTAAAAAATTATTTTTTATGTTAAAAAGTGATACATTACATTTAAAATATTTAAATTAATTTCATTTATTTTCCTTCAATCCCAATCATCGCACTCATTAATATAGAACAAATTGCTATAGTGACAAATTAACTTAGCACTATTTATTATTTTATTATTACAAAATTAATAATATGACTTTTTTAATTAAAAGAGTGGAAATTAGGTACCTTTGGAATCCTCGACTCTATTTAAAATAATAGTAAGACAGAGTAAGGAGTGTTTAAAAAATCAATATTTATTTTTTAAAAAAAAAGAAAATATATAATTAGACTAAACTTCTAAGAAGTGAATATAATTTTCCATAAATTTTAATACGTTTGTCAGTATTCAACTATGGGTCACTCACCTTTTTTGTTTTCATATTTTTGTTGTGTTCATCTCCTTTTAATATAGTCCAAATATGGAAAAAAACTTAAATATATTTTTGGTCCTCTAATATTAAGATTATTTGGCCTATAAGTTCAAAATTCTATTTTCATCTTTGTGATGTTTAAATAAAGTCAAATCTATCCATTCCGTTAAATTTGTAACGGATACAACAATGGCTCGAAAGGAAGTCCAGAATGGCAATTTTTGGCAATGAAACAGGACCACCCTCCTTTAATTTGCATTGATGTAGTGCTCACGTGCACGACCATTCCAAAGATTAATTAATTTTTATTTTTTATAATTTAAAAATTAGTATAAATAAAGATAAAAAATCCTTGGATAAAATACACCGTCTTTTATTTAATAAAAATATTATTTTTTGTTTTATATATTTGCATGGATACTTATTATTTGAATATTATTAACATATAAATAATGTATATTTGATAAAATAAAAAAACTTATAGCAATGATAGAGTATAATTTTTAATATTTAATTGATAATCATGCATTAAGGTTTCTAAAAAACAAAAATTTCAGCACTTCCCTCCATACATTCAAATGTGTAAAACCTTCAGAAAATTTTAATTGGTGTATATTTTAATTTCAAATATAACATTTGAAATTGGATATAAAAATATTGATAAAATTTAAATAAATAATTTTAATTTTTTTCATATATTTCTATTAAAAATAAAATATCTAACTAATTCCCTTAATATTTTATATATTAAAAATTTTAATTTAATTAAAATATTTATAATAAAAATAAAATATATCATGTTATATTTATATTAGCATATAAGTTAAAAATAGTAAAAGTGAACACAAAAAAACAAAATTATATGCAATTGAACAAATAAAAAAAGAAGAGAAATCATGTGTAAGCTTTTAAGTAATAAGAGTTAAAAATTACATATAATTAATTGATTAAATTAATATTTTGATATTAAAATTTTAACTTATTTAAAGTATTTTTGTTACAAAAGTAAAATATATTGTATTTTATACACGCACATGTGAACATTAAAAAAAAAAAAAGTAAACATGCATGCAATGATGCACAAAAAAAATGAAGAGATATAGTGTTTGAGTTATAAAGTAATAAGATTTAAAAATAAAATATGTAGTTAAACAATTATGATAAATCTAAATTTTAACTTATGTAAAAATTTTCATCAGCAGAATTATGTTATATCTATATTATTTAATAATATTAATGAATGGTAAAATAAAATAAAATATGTAATTAAATAATTTAATGAAATTAAAATTTTTATCTATTTAAAATGATTATAATTTTAATTGTAGATAGGAAAATAGGGATATATTGGAAATTAGAAATTGAAGTGGGACGTTGTAGTTCAATAGGAAATAGGAAAACCATTTAGAACTGAAAGTAAATATTAGAACAAAGATTTTATGTAAACATATAATGATTAAAATTGTCATTTTGGCTCTTCTTCCGTCAATCGGTGATGGATTGGACCAATTTTAGATTCATTTTAATATTATAAAAACAAAAACAAAATTTTGAATTTAAGGGATCAAATCCGCCTAATTTTAATATTAAGGAGGCTTAAAAGTGTATTTCAGCCAATATCAAAATGTGCATTTCTGGACATTTATGATACCTGTGTTCACTTTGACGAGAAGTTTTTATTATTATGAACTTATCTGCTGTTTGGATTTGCATGTTTCAGGTTTGCGTGATTGTCAAAGCTTTGTCTGTAATTTCTATGTTGAATAGGCCTCCCTTGAAGAACGTTTTCAAGAAGATATGATGCAAGAAGAATCCATTCGTAATTTCAACTAGAGTTATTCGGTGTTTTACAGATTTTTCATTAGTTTTTAGTTGGTTGGCCACTTTAGCCGATTAATTTGTTTAATCAATTGTTTTTTATAAAGAACTAATTTGATAGCTTATTTGAAAAAAAATTAGAGAATTCAACATTTAACCTCAAATTATATATCATATAATAATTATCATTATTATTTTCATTAATTATTTTGTTAAAAGTTCTTGTGGTAAAAGTTCAATCCCATACCCAATATAGGTCACCTCTGGTTCACAAAATTATACAATCCTCCAAATCTTAATATTACCATGAATGTAATTTATAAGAATGTCGTATTATTATATTTGATTCACTTAAAAATACTTCAAAGAATATCATAATTTATGTTTTAATTAAATTTTATATTTTTAAAAATATTATTAAATTATGAAAAATACTCTCATAAAAAATTATGTGATTAATAGCAACAAGTGATCGTAGGAAGTGATTAACGATGTCATTAGTAAGGGAGGTAATTGGCATTTGTTTTTTTATGATAAGTGGTGGCAACTCGTTGGTAATGAGTGGTGGTGACAGTAGTCACTACAAGAAAAAGAAGCAACAACGACGACACTTTTAGCGGCGATAAAATTTCGGTCGTCGCTAAAGGTATTTCCGGCGACATTATCGTCGGTAAAAGCGATGTGACTTTTTAGAGGGAATCAGAAAGTTAGGCGGGAAGGAATTAGGCTTTTAGCGGCGATAAAAGTCATCGCTAAAAGCCTAAAAAATTTTTAGCCATAAAATTTGGCCTTCAGTGGTGACAATTGTCATCGCTAAAAGTTCAAGACTTTCAGCGACAACACTGTCGTCGTTGAAGGGGGGACCATCAGCGACGACAATATCGTCGCTGAAAGTCTTGGCCTTCAGCGGCGACAATTGTCGTCGCTGAAGATTCAAGACTTTCAGCGACGACAATGTCGTCGCTAAAGAGGGGACCATCAGCGACGACAATGTCGTCGCTAAAAGTCTTGAATCTTCAGCGACGACAAATGTCATCGTTGAAGGCCAAGACTTTCAGCGACGACAGTATCGTTGCTAAAAGTCTTGAATTTTTTAGGCTTTTAGCAACGACAGTGTCGCCGCTGAAGGCCAAATTTTACCGCCAAAATTTTTTAAGGCTTTTAGCGGCGACAAAAAAGCTTAATTCCAAATTTTGAGACAAGGCTTTAGCGATGACGTTGTCATCGCTGAAAGTCCCTCGGTTGTCGCTGAAGCCTTCACCGACGACCGAAATTTTTTAATCGTCGGTGAAAGTTTTGGCTATTTATTCGCGGCGCCTCCTCCCTTCTCATTTGCGCATTTAAAATTTTTGGACCTGAGGTAAGTTTCTGAACTTTCTCTTTCTTTTAAATTTTTTTATTTTAATATATTTATTTTTTATATATGTTGATATGTATTAATTTTGTATGTTGTATATTTTAATTTGTGAGTTATTATTAGCACTTAACTTAGTTCGTGGAGAGTATTCAGAGTTGATCAGTAGATTTTTACCATTGAGGTACGTGAATAAAAAGTTATAATATTTTTTTTGTGTAATAATATATTTAATTTACTCAAATAATTTGTAATAAATTAATAGAATTGATAGTATGTTTAATTTAATATGAAATTTCATATTATTTAATTTTGTATGTTGTAAATTTTAAATTTATTTATTTAAATTTAACTTAGCATAAAATTTGTAAATATAATTTACAACTAGGAAGTCCGTATTATTTTTACCATTGCTTTATGAGTATTAATTTTTTATGTTGAATCAAATTGTTAGACATTATTAATAATATTACTGATATATTATAATTGTATAATTTATATTAAATTAAAATTTAAAAAAATATTGAACAATTCAAGTTAATTAAAATAAAGAATATTTTAGATAATATATTATTTGAAATATACGATAATTTAAATTTAAATTTTTTTAAAAAAATTCAAAAAACTTTTAGCGGCGACACTTGTCGTCGCTAAAGATCAGACTTTCAGCGACAACTTTGTCATCGCTGAAAGTCAGATTTTTAGCGACGACTTCTTTCCCTATAGCAACGACAAGGGTCGCTGCTAAAAATCAAATTTCAAAATTTTTTAAATTTTGAAATTATTTTCTACGACGATATTGTCGTTGCAAATTGTCATCGCAAAAGGTCGGACTTTTAGCGACAACAAATTGTCGTCGCTAATGTCCTTTTCAGGGACGGACCTATACCGACGACATTTTTAGCGACGACTGAATACTTTTTAGTGACGATAAATGTCGCCGCTAAAAGTCTTTTTTGCTATAGTGAGTCACCTATTGTGGTTGGTAGTTGGCAATAATCATTAATAGCAAGAGGTGGCCAATAAAGGTTATTAGTGATGAGTAGCAACAATGATAATTACTCGTGGTGGATGATGAGTGGTGATTGGTAATGGTCATCAATAATAAATGATAGTCAACGAAGACCACTAATGATGGATGGTAGTCATATGTAGTGATAGCGGCTAGCAATAGGTGATGGGGGTAGTGTTCAATGATGATAGATAATGACTGATTGGTGTCAACCATGGTAAATTATAGTAAAATAAAGTAATAATAATAATAATATATTAATGGAAAGGTAGGAAAAATAATTTATTTATATTGTGAAAATATTTTCATGCCACGAAAATTTATGGTACTCCTCTCCACCATCAAAATAATTTAGTAGAATACTAAAAGTATTTTAGTAAATATTCACATTTCAAGAAATATATATTTTTTTAAGTTGAACTAAATATAAGAATTTTATATTCTCTTACAATATTTCTAGAAATGAGAAAAAGACTTTGTGAATCAAAGGCAATCATAATACACTTGACTAACTATGTTATTATATATTACAATAATATAATTCTTTATAAATGATAAATAATTATTTAACTTTTTATTAATTAAATTTTCATAACAAAGTTAATATTTTAATTAAATAATTGTTATAATATGTTAAAGATATATCTATTTATATAATGAATTTTAATTCTTTTCACATTAAAAGCAAATGTAATAAGATTAATTTATATATATAAATAATACATATGTATACATATATACTAAAATAAAATATAAAATAAATTCATGCCTTTATATATTATTTTACATATAAATAATTAATAATAAATAAATTTTTTTATTAAATATATTTTTTTAATAGTTAATATTATCAATTAATTAAATCAATTACTTTCTTCGTTTCTTATTATTTATAGTAGTTAACCAATTTTATATATTTTAAAAAAGTAATTTAGTTTATTTATTTTTAGTGGGCTTTTTCAAATTATCTTGTATTTATAAATTCTAGATAGTTGAAAATAGAGAGAGAAATGCAATAGAATATATGTAAGTGAGTTGACAGTGTAGAATAATAAAATATTTATTAATAAAAAAGAAAGGTAAAATTGAAAAAAGAACATTTGATACTTCAATTTTAAAGTGACAAATAAAAATAAATAATTTTTTTTCAAAATGTAACAAATAAAAAAGGAATTGAAAGAGTATCAACTAATTGCTAAGATAATTAGTTAATTCCTAATATCAGGTCCTTAATATATTTTGCATTGGTATTTGAAATAAGAGACAAATTGAATTAAATAAAACTTTCGGGAGCAAATTAAGATAGAAAATATATAATTTAGCCTAAAATTTGGAATGATAATTATATTCAAAGGATAATTTTGATTTGTTATTATTAATAATTTTTATATTATTACTTCACATGTATTATTATGTCAATAAAAACTATTAAAACATTCTTACTATTAATAAAAATTATTAATTTTTTTGAAAACATGTCAATTTCTTTATTTATTTATAGCGTAAAAACTTTAACATCAAATGTAGATCAAGTTTAAACTTTATATCCAAATTCAACAAATCTCATTTGTGTATACTTATCTAATAGCCAAATTCAAATTAGATTTATTATTTAATGTTTGAAGTGACAAAGTGTAAACTGCATAGTTAAATGGTGAAAAGCATAATTTCAGCATCTTTCGTGCTATCCTATAATATTTTGGAACCTATTTTCCCTTTAGTGTTCTAAATTCAAATTTAGAATATTGGCCGTGTTAAGTGGTGATTTCGCCAGGGAAAAGCAATTAGGAAATATTCAATGATTTAAACAAACCCTACATAAGGTCTCACTACACATTGTTTAAAGTAATAAAGGCAATTTCAATTACATAATGTGAAAGATGATCTCAATTCAGGAAAAGAAATGATGTATTAGAGTAGAATTTTACTGTAATATGAAAGATTATAAAATAATATCCAGTAAATTTTCAATCATAAATTCATAATTTTTTTTACCAATCTTTATATTCCTTTCAAATTTTTGGAGGATGTGTTCCCTTCGTACCCTGCACATACCTCTTCTACATATAGCCTTGTTCAATGCGACATTTTATCTTAAAAATATTTGTTTGACAATCAATTAAAATTTTATTTTACATAAAAATTTAAATTGAATAAAAAATAAACTAAAATAAGATATAATAAAAAAACTCACAAATTTAAAATTTGAATTCAACCCTAACACCTGTCCACGGTACGATTTGAATCAAATGGGAAGCTACTCTAATTTACACAGTCAAACATGTAAATAAATAAATTTGGATAAAATAACTATAGTTTTATTTTTGGCAAGCACACTTGTCCATCAAAGTATCCGTCTAACATCAAAGTTAGTTTTTCGGGGAAATGGTTATTTATTTTCTGACCATTAGACAACCAAAGTCCACTTCCCATTGCTTTTATTGCATTACATTCCCCATCATAAGACACAAACACACAAAATTACTGGTAAACCGAAACTGGCAAACGATGTTTGGGAATACCGACAAGGCTTTGGCTCTTCCGAACAGCCAATCCTGCCTTCTCACCATTATCATCCAAAATCGCACTGGGGATATCCCATTCAAAAGCATGCAACAAGGCAGCCACACAAAAGTGCACCATCCTATTAGCCAGCGGCAAACCAGTACAAGCCCTTCTCCCGGACCCAAAAGTCAGCAAATTGAAGTGCTGCCCTTTGACATCAACGCTGGACCCAACAAACCTCTCTGGCTTAAATTCAAGGGCACGGTCCCAAATCTTAGGGTCTCTGGCCATTCCCCAAACGTTCACAAAGACAATGCAGTCCTTAGGGATATGGTAATTCTGAACTTGGCATGCTTTATTTGTGCGACGAGGGAGAAAGAGCGGGGTGCCGGGATGAAGGCGAAAGACTTCTTTAATGGCAGCTTGGTAGTAAGGCATGCTGGAAATGTCAACCTCTTGGATGAATCTGTTCTTGCCGGCAACTTGGTCCAATTCTTCTAGTACTTTTTTATGGACATCTGGTTTTCTTAATATCTCAGTCACTCCCCATTCGATTGTGTTTGATGTTGTCTCTGTCCCTCCAATGAAAAATTCCTACAAAACCACAAGTTGGAAATGGAGCAAAAGTTTGAGCGTTCCTATTGTAGGGAAAAAAAACATCTGAAGGTGAATATATATATGTATATATATCTTGCAATGGTATGAGATCATCAAAGAGTAATATATTTCTTGGTTTATAATGATTTTTTTTTATATTCTTACATTTTATTATACATAATACAATATAAAATATGCTATCTTTATATATTATAGTTGTAGCAGCTAGAAGCTGCAGCCCATCTTTAAGCTACGCCGTCTTGTTTATTTTTTTAACTCCGTTAACTTCCATATCTGCACTCCGTCAGCTACATTTTTTAATTTTTGGCTTGTTTACCTTTAGCTGTTAACATCCAATCATATGATCTATTTTAATTTTCAAATTACTTTATTATTATATCAGGCAATAATTTTATATTAAAAAAGGTTTTAATACATTACCGAACAAAAACATAAAGTACAATAAATTCTTTCATAATAAAAAAAATTATAACTTAAGTAATTAAAAACGTCATGCTTATATATCTTGAGTTGGCACAATTAATAAATTATCTAATAATTTATAATATATAGAGCTCTATTTTGCACAAGTTGATATGTTAAGTGATACTCCCTCCATTCTTATTTATCTGTTACTATTAACTAACTTTACACATAGTAAGAAAGTAGTTTAATTTGTTTATTATTAATAAACTTTACAATATTGTCCTTTATGCATAAAATTTAAGATAATTAAAAATAGAGAGAAATGTAAAGGAATAAATGTAAGTGGGTTAATAGTGTAGAATGAAAAAATATTTATTAATAAAAAAGAAGGGTAGATTTGAAAAAAGAACATTTAATGCTTTATTGAAATTCTAAAATGATAGATAAAAAGGAACAAAAAAATTCTTTAAAATGCAATAGATAAAAAGGAATGGAGGAAACACTTGATAAATTGATTAGTAATTGGTAATTGGTAATTATAGCTTACAACTAATAATTGAAATTTGATAAGCTAATTAATTGTGTAAGAAGTTTTTCATAAAATTAAATATTAAATTAATAAAATTATAAAAGAATATAAAAGAATATATTAATAAATATATAATTAAAATAATTAATATTTATCTAAAGATTAAATTATATTAATGCAATCAAGATGTTCAAGATAAAAAATAATATATAATACTTAATTAATTATATTTTATAAATTTATAAATTTATTTACTTATATAAATTTTATTTTATTATTTATAATAGAATTATAATTACCTAAAATGTAATTAATTATATTTTATGACATTATATATTTATTTATATACAAATTTTATGTATTAATAGTTTAAAATTAGGATATAATTATGTTAAAATTAAATTAATTATATTTTATAAAAATATTTAAGTTTATGTTGTGAAAGTTGTGAATGTTAAATTAATACAAAAAATAAAGATATATTTAAAAAATTTTAAAAAGTAGTAGCTTATAAACTATAAGTTACTCAAAACAACCTATTAAATCAAAATTTATTTTTTCTAATAAGTTAATGCTTGGAACATCTTTAAAAGATAGTTAATAATATATTGAACATGTCAATAAATTATAAATTAATTTATTTAAGTGAAATGAAGTCATATGCTAACTTATTATGTGTTCGACACATTAACTTAATTCTGAAAAATTCTTATTTGACAAATTTTATAGAATTATATATAGGTTATAGATTTTTCTTCTTCTTCTTTTAAATGTATCCATTTAGTAATCTATACCGCAATATTTTTTGTATCGAAATTGATCGAATTACATTATCATAGAATAATATATAATAACATTTTTTAATATTATACTATTTTCCAAAATTTTTCCTTTTGGATAAAGTCAAAGAGGAAAAACACTCTTATTCTTCGTTACATATTTAACTTATTCTCTTATATTCAATATAAATAAAAATAAATAAATAAATTAATGTTTAATATCATAAAATAAAATTAATTAATTTTAGATAATAATAAAATTAAGTAAATATTTGATATTATAAAATATAATTAATTAGATTACAATTATTATATTCTTATGTTGAATAATAAATAAATAAAAAGTACATTAAGAGTTTAAATTTAATCTACTATCAATATAAAATATTTTATATTATTAGTGAATAAGAAGAAAATGTGTTATAAAAATACTAGTAATTAAGAATTTTTAATAATAGTAAAAAAATTTTAACAATTTTTTATAACATATCAACACAGGGTTAGGTGATAGTGTAAAATTAATTTAAATTGACAAAGGATCAAATTTGAAATCACAAGTTAATAAATATAAAATATCATAAAATAAAAATAATTAAAATTTATTCTTATTTTAGATATCTTAATTGCATTAATATACTTTTGTCTCAAAATAAATATAAATTTAAATTAATTTAATTAATATATTTGCTAACACTACATGTCCTTCTATTTTTTTTATATTTATTTGTTAATTTAATAATTAATTTTATGGATCACATCTACTATAATTAGTTAGTTTACGAACTTTCAACTATTAACCAACTTATTATTTACTAGTTACGGTGATGGAGAGAAGGGTGCATGCAGGACCCTAACCCCTAAAAAACATTCTTAGTTTCCTCATTTTTTAAGTATAGTAAATTTAGATTGGTTCTCAAAATTTTGAAAATTGTATATGTTCTACATTTGCATACTAGATTCCCTTGAACTAGAAATCCAAATTATAATATTAACTAGTTAACTTATCAATTATTTGTTCCAAATAAAGCCCATGTACATCAAATTTTCATTAATAACAAATGGATATATTTTTCATTAATCTTAGGGTGGCTAAATTTATACAGTTTTCTTCTAATTTTTATAGTATCGAATTTGTGTTAGACTACTATGTCCTGGTGGAATCCAAGGCAAAATTTGCTTTGGATGATAGGTTTTATAAACAAAGTTATGAGATTTTATGAAAAAGTTATGAGTGTTATGTGAATAGTTTTATCTCATATAATTTATGTCATACGGAAAAAATTACAAGTTACATAAAACTTGCAATCTGGGGTTGATTTGCCTTGAATTCCACTAGAGCATAGTAGGCTTGTCATTTTTTAATAATGTGCAATCAAAGATTTGGGGTAAATTGTAAAGTGTAGAAATTTAAAAGTAAAATTTTTATTAAATGATTATTTCTAATAAGATAATTAACATAAAATTTTATGAAAAATAAAAAATTATATATGAAAATTTAAATTTATAACAATATAATTTATAAAAAATAGTATGTAAAATATATATTAAACTTATTAAATAGTATAACCTACAGATATATTCATTTAAATATTAGTACTGCAATAACTTATAAATCATAACTATAATGATTATAAAATAAAAATAGACCACTTGGTTGATGGATAATAATTAGGAGTGGAAATAGATTAGGCTGCTTATCAAGAATTTATTGTCTAACCTATTTTTAACTTAACTTAATCTAACTTTTTATTTAAATAGACCAATCCGAAGTTGATAAGTAGACTTATTTATATAAATAAGTCATACCTATATTTTGTAAGTTTGACTTGTAAATTTATTAAGTCAATCTATTCAAATGTTAGTATATTTACATGTAATATAATATTATGTATAATATATATATTTATAATATATATATATATATATATATGATATTAATAAAATTTTAATTCATGTAATTATAAATATAGATCCAATTTAATAATTAGTTTATTTTTAACCCCAAAGGCTTATACACTTTAAAAGATTATTTATATAAGTAAACTTTTAAGCAAATTGACAAATTAGATCAAACCTTTTAAATAAATTAAATTAAGTTCAAATTTTAATTTTATATAAGTTAACAGGCCAAAATTAAATTAATAGAAAAATTTATGAAACAGGCTTAAACTATTTAAACTAAAAACTTAACTTGATTTTATCCTATTTCCACTCCTAATGATAGCTAAACGGCGAACTAGTCAAGAGGGGAGCAAATATAGTTCAGCTCCCACTTCAAAAAGGCTGAAAATTTAGGCCAAGTGAACAAAATTTTTTTAAGATTACAGTGCGGCCAATTCATAATATAGAAAAATTAGTCTTGTTATCCTAAAGATCCAACCCATAATGATCTCTCCATGCTGCATAGATATAAATGCCTATAGTTCAAAGTTGTAGAAAGAGTTTGAAAGTGGAGAAATTCTTGGTATTAGAATTGAAATTAACGTAAGGAGAGCTTGTTAGAATACTTTTGTATTTATTTTCGTCCCTTCATATTTATTTTAATTTTTATTAATAATGGGTATATAAATTAATAATATACCAACTAACTAAGGAATCTGTCCTGAAAATATATACTTACAGCCAGTACGGCCTTTATAAGATTTTTGGGAAGCTCTTTGTTTTCTTCATCCTTGTGATCCAACAACGCATCCAGCAAGTCCTTTCTTTGATTCTTATCACTCTCGCAGGTCCTCTTCTTCCTTTCTTCTAGTCTCTTATTAACGAGATCCTCATAGAAGCCATCAAATCTTTTGAAGACTTCCATTGTTCTTCTCCTGAGGCCCTGAGGATCAAACGGTTTCAGTATTGGGATGAGATCAGCAATATTGGGTGTCCCAAGAACTTCGGAAGTGTCTGAGTAGATTTGCTTCAGCTCTTTCCCTTCCGTCCTTGTGATGTCATACAAGCTCTCTGAAACAGCAAGATTGCTTAGAACATTGACTAACGTCACAAATACAGACTCTATTACGTTGACCGAGCTCTTTGATAACGAAGCTGCGTATAATTGCTTAAGCAAATGATGAACCTGCAGATGATTAAGTGATGAAAATGTTGGCAAATTAATAAAAGGTTTGAGTACAGGCTAGTCTTACATTTGATCCTTAATTCTCAATGTACGGAAAGAAAAACATTATGTGAAAGTATTAGTTTATGCTTGCTTGACCAAAAAAAAGAAAAATGAAAATCCTTCTCTTTCTCCATTAATTTTACTTCTCCATCCTTGTCTTATCGGTACAACTGTTTGCTACTTTTAAAAATATTTTTTTAATTTTATGTTCTTAAAAATAAAAAATTCTACATAATAATTATTTTTATAATTTAATTTTAGAAACTATAATTTTAAAAGATAAAATTAAAAAAATAAAAATAATTTTAATTTTTAGATGTCTCCTTAAATTTTTTCGATATCAATTTTATAATTAAATTAAATATTTTCTTAATCACTTCAATTTTTGTTTTCTTTTAAATCTAAAAGTACTTTTCAAAAACAAAAAATAAATTTTAAAAATTATTTTTTAGAATAGATTTTAAAAACAAAAAAAAATGTCCAAACAAATCCTATATTTTATACATTTGCAGTAAAGAATATTTATAAGTCATTGAGTGGTGGGTTAATAACGATAGACTTTGATTGTATGCTGAAGATTTTGAGTTTGAAATTCCCGTATATCAAATATAAAAAGGCAAAAGGAAAATATCGCAAATATAATAGCAACGTACAAAACACAGTGCTTCTCAAAAAGGATTGTTCGGTTCGAAAAGACTAATCCTAAAGAAAAAAAAAAAAAAAGGTATGGGTACTTTTTATGGTGTAAATATTTATTACTTTTTTTCATAATTTAATTAATATTTGGGTAGAGTTCGGATATAATTATATGAAATGGCTAGATCCAGTTATATAAAATTATTTTTATTAATACAATTGTGCATACAAAATAATTAATCTAATTATTTTTAACATAAAAATATTTAATTTGATATAAATAAATATTTTATATGTTTAAAAGTTATATTATTTATTTAAATATGTATTTTTGATAAAAATATTTTGATTTAAAATAAAAATTAAAATAATTGAAGTCTC
This sequence comes from Sindora glabra, assembly GCA_020226215.1. Classification (NCBI taxonomy): domain Eukaryota; kingdom Viridiplantae; phylum Streptophyta; class Magnoliopsida; order Fabales; family Fabaceae; genus Sindora; species Sindora glabra. The sequence continues at coordinate 53,954,015 of CM035230.1, read as the reverse complement.
GAACCGAAACCATATATAATATTAATTGAGTGGGACCAAGCTAAAAATTAAATAGAACGGGCCTGTGCTCCAACTATTATATTTTATGCAATTGAATATGAAAAATTTGACTCGAACTATGATGTTTTATACGATTGAAAATGAAAAATGAAAAATTCGACCCGATGACATGATCCATCAACAACAGGATCTATTGTTGAGCTTAAAACACCTCTGAATCTCACTATATTTTCATTGGCCAACCAATATCGGTAATGCGAGATAAATATGCACGAGCGTCAATACATTGAAGATAAATGGAAACAACTGGGAAAACTAAATACAAACCTGGTATCTGCGTAAAGGCTCAAATGACTCAAAGCTCTTGGAAGCGAAAAGCTGACTCACAAAAAGCTTCTTAAGCATCCTCCATTCAGGGCCATGTGGACTAAATGCTAAGGTCTTAGCCCCATACGTAAGAATCCAGAGACTCTCAGAGACGTTTCGATCAGAAAACGCAGCCTCTTTCTCCTTAAGCACCTCACAAGCCACCTCCGGCGACGACACAACAATGGCTGGCTTCAGACCCATTCTCATGCTCATAAGCGGCCCATATTTCTTAGAAAGAAGAAACAGATCCTCGTATAAACGCTCAGTGAGCTGAGGAAGAACCCCAAGAATTGGCCATCCGGTGGGTCCTGGCGGAGCGTTCTTCCAGTTCTTACGGTTTGAACTGAAGAAAAAGCTGAAGGAAACAATTGGAAGGAGGATAGCAATGGCAGGGTAGAGCAAAGTGCTTGGTATCTCTATGGTGGCTGGCTTGGTTTCAGAGTTGTGAGGACAGGCCATGGTGGGGCTGAATATTTTGCTTTGTTGGTGATGTTTTGGAATTGTTTCAGTGGAGGGATTATCATGTTTTAGAAATTGCGGTTTTTTTAATAAATAAAATTGCCGATCATTGATACTAAAAGTGGTATTGTGATTGGGACCTACAGTTTAAAATTAGAAAATTTCTTCCATACTACTTAGTGATAAGGTGTATGTATATCTTCCTTATTCGTTTTTATGACTTGAGTAAAGTTTAAATATCATAATATGAAATACTGTAAGTTTGGTCATAGGATATTATATTTGTATTATAATTTAATTTAATCATAGAGGATTGTAATTACAACATTTTACGATGAAGTTGCATTGTTTTATTAAAAGAAGGGAAAAATTTATCCGTTACGGCATCGTTGCTATTTTAGAAGTTTTATATTCCATCATATCCAATATTGGAAATTAAAATTTTATGTATATTTGCAATTTGTCATTATCAACAAAATGTTGCAACTTTTGATTACCAAAAAAAAAAAAATCTTGCAACTTTTATAAAAAAATGCAACATTTTCCGAAAAAGTAGTAATAAATTCAATGACATTAGTGGATGTTGAAAAGCCTATATTAAATCATTTATTTTAGTAAATACTAGTAACTCCTTTCATAAATTGAGTAACTGTAGCTAGAGATATTCTTCCATCCAACCTCAAATTAAGGTAATACGCATACAACCTTACAAGTTTTATGAGATTTTTTTCATAAAACTCTTAACATTTTGCATAAAATTTATAATTTTTTTAAAAGGATCCTATTTGACAATTAGTTAATTATATTAGTTATTAATTAATTCAATTAACTGTTAATTAATAACTGATTGTGTTAACCCATTTGACCAGTTGATAACATTAATTGTTTTAGAAAAGATATTTAGTAAAATTGGTTGTTTATTATTAACTATTTATATGTAAAATGACATATAATTAAAGACATGAGTGTATTTCATAATTTATTTGTATATATGTATAAAATAATCTTATTATGTTTTATTTTTAATGTGAAAAAATTTAAATTTATTAAATAATTATATAATAAAATCTTTTACATATTATAACAATAACAATTATTTTGTTAAAATATTAATTTTATTAAGTAAATTTAAATGATGAAAAGTTATATGATTATTTATTATTTATAAGGAACTATTTTATTTTGATTAGTACTTGTATGTTTGAGAGTATATAAGGATAAAGTGGTTGAGTACTAAGTATTATATGTGAATGAATATAGGTCCCACTCTTCTCATTAACACTTTTAACAAAATAATGAGTGAAAATTATTATTATTATTATTATTATATATTTGAGAGCATTTTTTGCTTTTTATTGACATTTAATGAATCAACTGTTTAAAAATATTGGGATCTCCAATCTTTTCAAATTAGCTAATTGAAGATTAATATACTTATTGAATTAATTGTTTACTAAACATTTAAAATAATGGATTACCTTGGTTAACTAGCTAAAAAGGCTTCAATCATTTAAAAGATGATGAAAAAGTTGCTTACTAAACACTTTCAAGATCTTGCAATAGCTCTTAAAATTTTTGTATTGCAACCTTTATTGTTTCATGCTGCTAGATTTATGAAAATAGTTATAATATTTTATGAAACAATTATAAATTTTAGGTGAATATTTGCATTCTCACAACTTATGCCATTATAAAAAAAAGCGTACAATTAATGTAAAATATTACAAATTTTATGAGAAAGTCTCATAAAATTTGTAACTGATTGTGTATAGTACCTTAACTTGAGGTAGTATGTGAGAGTTACCCTTATAATTACTATAAAAGTCATGAAACATTTTATAAAAAGTTGTGAGAGGTCATAATGTATGCAAATCTACCATAATATCATACAATAAATCCTTATTGAAATGCAAGCTGTGCTTTTATCACTACTAAAGATTTGTGATTCTATATTAGTGGATAGATATTTGTAAAAGATAAGATTGACATTTATATTGATATGACAATATTTTTAAAATTATTAGGACTAATAAGATGATGATTAGTAAATACAACTGACATTTATTTTGATGTGATATTTTTTAAAAAATTTTAAGAAATTTAAGATGATAATTTTTTACTTAATTGATTTATAATATATAATATTTAAAGGTTGTTAGAAAACTTAAGATGTCAATTTTAGAAATAATAGGTGTTTATTTGGATGTGGTGATATTTTTAAAATTTTGAGAAAATTTAAGATAACAAGATTTTACTTAACTAATGTCATAATATATGATATTTGAATGTTACTTGAAAAATGAGAAAACTTAAGATGTTAATTTTGAAATTAGCCAACATCTATTTGAATGCAGTAATATTTTTAAAATTATAAAGAAACTTAAAATGTTAATTTTTTAGTTAATTAACATGACAATATATGATAGTTAAAGATTGTTGAGAAAATGGGGAAACTTAAGATATTAGTGATGCATGTCATAGCACATTCTAATTCATAAAATAATAGTAAAGGTGAACTAGGTTAATCCTTTAAAGATTAAACTCCAATTTACTTCTAATTTGTTTATAAAATAAAAGGGTTTTTGGATGCAGTAAAAATAGAATTAAGAAGCAAGAAATATGAATTATATAAATTACAAACAAAGTAATAAAAAGTAGGATTTACTCACAATAGGAAAAATTCTAGTTCAAAGGATTTTACATCAACCAATCAATTTATTATCGATCATAAAATATAGATAATGCTTAATTAATTATTTAGTTGATGAAATAACTAGGAAGCTCATGATTATTCCTAAATTTCCTTTTTAATGTGATTAAAATTAAGAAATTGAAGCTAATTAATCACTCCAATCCTTATTAAAACCTAGTTGAAGTTGACCAAAGTCAAAATAGAATAAAGATAAGCAAAATTCAATTAAAATAGACAAAATAATGATTCAAGCATGCAAATTATAAAGCTTATCCTCTATTTCATCTACTATACAACAACTAATTGAATCAATTTCATAAGTGCAAAAATAAATCCAATCAACCTCTTCAAATTTTAATCAAATAGATAATCATTTAATAAGCTCTTTTTAAAAAACCTATCTATACAATCATCAATAAATAAAACAAATAATCAAAGATAATTAAAAAGACAAAGAAGAAGGTATCAAAATTAATTAGAAAGAATATGCCAAATTCTTGAATTAGAAGAAGAGAGTTTAGTCACTCATGGTAGAATACAAAGGAAACTAGAGAAAAAAATGTTTGCTATCTAGAATATGTGTTGCCTTGGAGGCATAAAAATCCTTAAATGTAATTTCTCTATTTGCAAAACCTAATAGGCCAAGTAATTGTGCCTCTTAAGGTTATAAAGAATGGGATCTTGTCCAATTTAGAAGCATGTAATCTAATTTACAAATTAAACTACTAATAATATTTTGCTATAGTAATCTTCACGATTTAGTTTGCAACTCAAGTTTGACTACCAAAATGGCGTAGTGTTGCTAAACTTAAAATTTGAAAGTTATTGGGTTAGGTCTTAGCCAACTCTAAGCACTAGTTTCATCTCAATTAGACTTCTGAACTTTAGTTATTGTCTAAAAATTGAGATTAGTTCAATTAGGATAGAAATAGAGTATTAGTTTCATGACCATTTTTTGACCTTTCCAACATCCAAGTTGACTTTTCCACAAAACATGAAAGTGGCATAGAATTTTCTTAACTTCCAATCTATATAAAGATCATCCCTATCAAAGTCCAAAGCTCAAGTTACAATTAAAAATCTAAAACAATATTAAATTCCTAAAATTAGTCATTATTTTTCATTTAACCCAAAACTCATGTGAAAGGTATTAAATAAATTGGATTGATTTTTGGATCAAAAGTACTATGTGAAATCTTCATTTTTTTTCCTCTTTCAAATCTTACTAAGAGATCCACTAGGGATTAGAATGATTTATTTCAAAATAGGCCTAAACTCACTAAAATAAGCATAACAATACCCTAAGATACATAAATATAGTGAAAATTAGTATATAATATTGTGTATTTCAATTAGTTTTATAGTTAACTAATCCCTATTTAGATGTAGTGACATTTTTTGAGAAATTTAAGATGTTGATTTTTAGCTTAACTAACATTATTATGTATTGAACATAAAGGTTGTTAGGAAACTGAGAGAACTTGAGACATTAGTTTTAAAATCTACCAATATCTATTTGGACATGATAATATTTTTGAAATTATTTGAAACCCAATATATCCATTTTTTTATTTAATTGATAATAAAATTTATAGTTTTTAAATGTTGCTGAGAAAATGAGAAAAATTTAAGATATCAATTTTAGAATTAACTAACTTCTTTAGGGATTACAAAAGTCTAGTAAGAACTTTAGATGCGATGACATTTTTGTGTTATAAATAAAACACATCTTTTTATTTCCTTATCATTGCTTTCACTCTTTTTCTTATTTGTTTTCAAGCTTAACCTCATCTCTATTTAACACTTGTTGCAAAACTTTAGATGTCCCTTCGTCCTCCATTATATATCAATGAGTTATCAATACTCTTTCAATTAATATTGAGCATGAAGCAAATGCTTTAATATTCCAAACCACTCGTTCAAACCATAAAAAGTGTATTTCTTGCTTCTATTTATTAGATCTTTACTTTTTCTTATTTTTTTTAATTTTTTACATATGCATTTTAAAATATTTTTATTTATGATTTCTTGGTATAACGTTTGAAGTTTTATTTGAGTGTTAGATATTTATTATATATTTGATAAAATACTACAATAGAGATCAAAATTAGTTGAACAAAAATTACATTTTAGGCCACTGGATCAAACATAAGAGGTGTTTTTCTTGTTTATATTTCTCACATAATAACTTTTTTTCCATTTTTTTTAATTTTTTACACAAATTTTTAAGAGATTTTTTTTGTATTTCTTTTATATAACTTTTAGAATTATATTTAAGTATTAGATGCTTATTATGTATTTCATAAAATATTGTACTAGAGACCAAAACTGACTAAACAATAATGACAAATGAAGAAAAAGTGAAAAATTCCATGATAATGACCAAATTTTGAATATTTTAACAGCATATTAAGCAAAGATTTTACATAAATTTTTAATTAAAAATTGAAAAATTGATTTAAATTGTAAAAAAATAAATATTTTAAGAGAAAAGATATTGATTTTTTTTTTAAAAAATGATATGATAACTATTTTTCATTTAGGTTATATAATCAACATCATAATATCAAATATACAACAACACTCGATAAGACGTGGGTTAAGCATTGATAAAAAACTAACATGCAATTTACTAAACATTTGACGTTAATAAGTTATTCTGTAATAGTGTATATATTTATGTACATTATTGCTTGCAAATATTATGATATGCAATGCAACCATTATGCAAATCATACATTAGTTCCCAGGAAGCATATATATGACTCATAACATCTTGCAAGTCCACCAAAAGATCATACAATAAAATTATATTCTTACACATAACTTTCACATAATTTATGCACATGCAAAACTTAATGTTGTCACATGAAAATATAATGATATTTTCGGCAGTTATCATGTTAGTTGTACATTAATTTGTACGGGGTGTATATATGATTCATAGCCTCATACAATTTCAACATAAAATCCGGTAATAAGTAACTACGCAGCTACAACCGTATTCTGAGGAGTCTATACCTATGAATAAGTAACTACGCAGCTGCAACCGGTTTTTGCATGGAAGAACTTGATGACATTTGTCCATATTTGTTTTACAATGTGATTCTTTTAAAAATTACAAATATCACGGTAAAATACAGCGGCAATATTATAATATCAAGCGCTATCGTGATTGTAACAAATTCAAAACACTCGTTTCCAAGGTATGTTAAAAAAAAAAAATGATTTGCACCCAAGTTTCGTAACATGTTTTGATATGAGGCTTGTTCGAAGCGGAAGTCAACAAATATTCAACTTCTCTCAACTCTCCTAACAATGGGGCTCTCAAAAATCAAATTTAGGATTTTTTGGGCGTGAAATATTTCGGGATTTAGCCTACGTCCATTGAACCAATTAATTATTGATAAAAAATATTTTATTCTTAAATATTATTTGCTTAATATTATATTAAATTAAAAATACTAATATTCTAATATAAATTAATAATTATTATACATATATATTTTATTAGTGTTTGTTTTGATACTCCTACAATTTTAAAATCCAAAGTAACGCGATAAATTTTGAAATTGTTAATTTGAAATTATTTAATCACAGTACTATCCATTTTTTAATGGATGCAATAAAATAATTTTAATTTGATAATATATAGAATTATTACATTAAACTTAGATTTCAAAATTCTTGAGAAATCATAAAATTCACCATAGATAAAATATACTTTCACAGCCAGAATATTTTTCTATTCACATATTTTAACTTTCAGCGACGGCAAAAAGCTGCATAGTTTAAAGTCTTAACTACTATTCACCTTATTTTGTTGATTTTCAATAAAAAAAAAGTCATTTGTATATATATTAACTTTCAGTGACGGCAAAAAAGATGGATAGTTTAAAGTCTTAACTACTATTCAGTTTATTTTGTTGATTTTCAAAAAAATGTCATTTGTATATATATTACTAAAAAATAATATGTCATTTATATTGATGAAAAATAATACTTAAAAATACAATAGTAAAAGAAATTATTTTTTTAAAATAAAAATTTTATTTCTTCCAAATTTTTTATATTTAATATTAAATAAAAAATTATTTTATTTTATCATAACATTTTATAACTATATTTTAATAAATACTTTTTTCGTGGATGATACAAAAGAAGGCAGAAACCCATCAGCGATTTAGAACCTTTCTTTCAACAGATGGTTGGAAGAAGAGACATGCACGTTACAAAATTTGCAGTTAGTGAAACATGACAGAAGAAATTAAGATGTACCATCTTATAATGCATTAATAAATTTAAACCATTACATTTCATTCAATTTATATAGTACTGTATAAATTTATAAATTTAAATCCTTAGATTTAATGATACATGGCACCACTGGCATATATCAGTTTCTTCCAAAGATGGCAGCTAACATGGGAAAGAGCAAAGAACGGGCAGAATCCAAATTTCGTTGTGAATTTAATTTTTAAAATAAATTATATTAACTTTTTTTTAAGAAAAATTATATTTATATTTTTAATTTTTTTAAAAAAATATATTTATCCCATTTAAAATGGATGGCACCTAAAATGGGAGTTATTAAAAGATGGGAGTTATTCAAAAAGAGCAGGTCCAAAATTTGGGGTTATTACTAGATGGCAGCTAACATGGGAAAGAGCAAACTGGGGTGGTCAAACAATCGGTTTCGGGCAGGATCTCAGCATCTCAATCAATGGGGCTGTTGCCATGTTGTCCCCTATTTTTATCACTTGATGGCGACCAACAGTGAAGCGTTACCCGAGCTTAACCGCTAAATACGGTTTGAATTGGTTGCTTGTTGTTAGAATAAAATTCATACGAAGAATTTAATGCGGAATTACTTACTTGATTCAGAAATAATGTTAATTTCCACATTGATGCTTTGATTCACACGGTGAACAAGAATCACACCAAACTTCTTGTTGTTTTCATGATGATTTCACCACCCAAACGAACAATTCGTACAGGGAACTCTAAAAGATAGAGAGAATTGTTGTAAAGAGAAAAAACTAAAACAATTATTTTTTTCAGATTGAATGTTCTCAACCTTCTCAGCAGTTTTCTCTCTTCTGCATAATGGCTCAGTAACTACTTTGCAATTTTATCCCTTTCTCTACATTATGACTCAGTAACTGCTCTGCAGTTTTATCCCACATTCAAAATGGGGGGGAGGTGGTTATCAGAATAACTACCTCTAAATATTAATTTAATTAATATGAATATAAGATGTGGGTCCCCCATTATGGGTGTATCCCACATCTACATTTTACATCTCCCACATCTACATTTTACATCTCCCACTCGCACATAATGGGATGAGCCACATCATATAATCTTTATCTCTCTTTTGGGTTTTCATACTTGGTGCATCATCGTGACCGCGTGAGCATGACGTCTCCTCGGGTGTTCTTGTACTAGAAATCCTAATGAAAGATCAGCACAAAACAACCCTATTTTCCATTTGTATATATAATGCCTTGGATGCCCTAGATTATCTCATATACACTTTCCACTTGTAAATCTGATCCCTCGCAAGTTCTAATGTAAGCTCAGATTACTATTCACATATGCATAGTATTCACACTTATGAAGTTACCGAAATTAACTTCATAATGGACATGTCTCAGACACTAACATAATTGTGTATATGTTGGGAAATCTTTCTTTCGCCCGCATATCATTTTAATTTGAAAACAATTGCTTTCCTAGTATTTTATCTCTTAGACCGTTTATATCATGATCATAAGATGCATATTAAGGTAGCGAGCACTGTATCATCTCTCCATGATATCGTCAAAGTCGAAGGGTATCCATGAAAAAAATTTTCTTTTCTAGGACTCACACAACAATGAAACAGGGATCTTTCACTTGCTTCCCATTTACGGTTCTTTTACACATGTGGTATGAATCACATGCTACAGTATTTCCCTTTTAGCATAAAGGCGCATGTCGATTTTATTAATAATAGCGTACAGACTTTAGTTCAGGCACATATAGTACCTAACCTAAATTCTTTCACATTATTGACTTTTCTTGATGTCTGTATGTAAGGAATTCATTATCTGGCTACAGGTATTGTGGAAAGTGGGAGTATCCACAAAATGATCCATATTTCTACTTTGGATCTCATCTCCACTTTGGAGGCAACATATTTTATTTTGTGTTACTTCTCTACCAAATGAATATTTCATATTATCATGTTGGTGAACACATGTCTCATCTCTACCCACTCCTCATGAGTGTTAGAGGTGGTTGTTCGTGTGAGAGAATCAACCTTCTTAACTTGTACGACATACATACGAGACATTTGTATACTCATACACATAAAAAAAATCCATTTGGATGAAATATACTTTGTTCATTTCAAATTTGAAAATGTTTGATTACATTCTACGCATACCAAGAGACTTTACATGTTCAATATATACATCTCTAGGTATTGGCTTAGTAAATGGATCTGCTATCATCTTTTGCGTAGAAATGTGTTGAACAGTGATATCCTTTTATGCTATGGCATTTATGATAAAATGATATTTTATATCAATGTGCTTAGTCTTGTTGTGGTACTTCGGATCCTTTGTATAGGCGATGGCTGCCTGACTATCACAATATATCAGGATGGGATCTAAGTTTTCTCCACAAATTCCTAAATATTCTAAAAATCTTTTTAGCCATATAGTTTCTTGTACCGTTGTAGAACATGCTACGAACTCAGCTTCCATTGTCGATGATGCAATGCATGTCTGCTTCTTGTTACACCATGATATGGCGCCATTGTTTAGCAAGAATGAGTATCTTGATGTGGACTTTCGCTCATCCAGATCTCTTGCCCAATCTGCATCAGAATATCCGACTAAGCACAAATCTTTGCCTTGGTAGCACAACGTATAATCAACCGTGCCTTTTAAATATCTCAGTATTCACTTGACAGCTTTCCAATGCTTTTGTCCGAGATTTGACTGGTATCTGCTTACGAGTCCGACCGCATGAGAAATATCTAGTTTTGTACACATCATTGCATACATAAGACTACCAACTGCACTGGAATAAGGAATTCTTTCCATTGCTTTCTTTTCAGATTCATTCTGAGGGCACATGTTTTGACTCAATGACTCACTTTTATTTATAGGGGTATCCATAGGTTTGCAGTCTTTCATGTTAAATTTCTCAAGAATTCTCCATAAATAAGTTTCTTGAGAAAGAGAAATCAATCTCTTGGAGCGATCCCTAATGATCTTGACTCCAAGGATACAATCTGCCTCATCTATGTCTTTTATCTCAAAATTCAAGGATAGCCATTCCTTAATGGCCATAATCAATTTCAGATTTCCCAACTAATAGTATATCATCCACGTAAAGGGATAATATTACTAGATTGCCTTTATACCGCTTGATGTAAACACAATGGTCTTCCTTAATCATTTGAAAGTCAAATAAGGTTATCGCTCGGTGAAACCTCAAATACCATTATCTGAATGACTGTTTAAGTCCGTAAATGGATCTTTGAAGTTTACAAACTTTCTTTTCTTCTCCTTTTTGTATAAAACCTACTGGTTGTTCCATGTAGATTTCTTCATCCAGTTTTCCATTGAGAAAAGCAGTTTTTACATCCATTTAATGTAATTCTAAATCTAAATTTGCTATTATGGCTAGGAGCAATCTTATGGAATTAAAACGCACAACAGGTGAAAATGTATCCTCATAGTCTATTCCTTCCTGTTGTGTATACCCCTTTGCAACTAACCGAGCTTTATATCTTTCAATTGATCCATCTGCTTTCCTTTTAATTTTGAGAACCCACTTGTTCCCAGATACCTTTCGGCCAGATGGAAGGTTAATTAATTTCCAAACTTGGTTAGTTGTCATTGAGTCTATTTCTTTCTCCACTGCCTTTTTCCACTGTTCCTTAGCAAGGCAACTCAGAGCCTCTTGTATTGTTTTAGGCTCTTCTTTATCTTGAGGAGTAACCATAAACGCTGATCCTTCAATCAAAAAACATTTCTTAGGTACACTTCCTCTTTTATTTTTCCGTAGTGAGGTTCCCTGTATTATGTCATCTCTAAAAATAGGGTTTTCTTTTTCTCTCTCAGAGCTCCCACTCGGAATAGTAAGTGCTCTTTGAGAGGTCCTACTTGGATAAGATGGATAAGACTCGCTATTATCCATTTCATCTTTCTGTTCATAAAATGAGACAGTACAATCAATTTCACCTTTGCTAGGAAATTCATTTTCCAGAAATGTGGCGTCTCTTGATTCAAGTTCCGTTACTGTTCCATCTTCATTTTCACCGATGAAAACGTAACCCTTTGATAGATCTGAATATCTTATAAAAATACATTTCTTCCTTCTTGGACATAATTTTTCATATATGTGGAAAGTATCATGAACATACGCAGCAGACCCCCATGGTCTGAGCACACTTAAATCAAGTTGGCGTTTTGTCTAGAGTTCATAGGGTATGGATATAACGGACTTTAAGGGTACACGGTTAAGTATGTAAGTGGCTGTTAATAAAGCATCTCCCTAATATGAAAATGGTAGATTTGCTTGCGCCATCATTGAGCTAGCCATGTCTAGAAGAGTTCTATTTCTTCTTTCAGCTACTCCATTTTGTTGTGGAGTGCCAAGGATTGTTAATTGTCTTATTATTCCCTTTTCTTCACAGAGCTCTTTGAATTGTTCTGATAAGTATTCACGTTCACGGTCAGTTCTGAGGGCTTTGATTTTCTTATCCATTTGATTTTCAACTTCACTCAAATAGCGTTTAAAGCATTCTAATGCTTCTGATTTGTGTGAAATTAAATAGATATGATCGAACCGTGAGTAATCATCAATAAAAGTGATGAAATACCAAGCTCCGTGCCTTGCCCTCACACTCAAAGGACCACATATGTCGGAATGAATTAGTTGTAATGGAGTTTCTGCCCTAATCCCTTTTTTGAACGATTTTCTAGTTACTTTACCAGCTAAACAATGTTCACATAAGGACATTTTCAATTTTGAAATTGGTCCTAGCAAGCCTTCTTTTGCTAGTTTAATCATTCTATTTTAATTAATATGTCCTAGTCTAGCATGCCAAATATCCATATCATCATTTAGATTGGAAGTAGAAGTTATAAAGCAATCATAAGCAGAATTATCAACTGTATCTAAAATGGCAAATCCATCGGAAATGAAACTAGAACTATAATATATATTGTCTTTAAAAAAATCTGCAATATTGTCATGAAAATTGATCGAAAAACTGTATTGAAGTAGGGAACTAATAGAAATTAAATTCTGTCGAATATCAAGTGCATACAATACATCATGTAAAATTAAGGTCTTTCCTCCACGCAAATCCAATTTGCATGTCCCAATTCCTTTGACCTCAATCTTTGCATTGTTTCTAACGTAAAGCCACCTGCTATGACTTGATAATCAACGGTAATCCACATAGGATCCTCTATCCTTGCTGACGTGGTCTGTGGCACCTGAATCCAAAATCCACAATGGATGAGATTCAGTTAGAAAAATAGTACTGGAAACATGTGAAAAATGTAAATTTTCAGTATCCAGAAATACCTTCTTCTGCTCATTTTACTGAGTGCAATCTCAGGCAAAATGACCCATTCTCTGGCATGCATAACACTTGATCTTCTTCAGATTAAAGTTCTTTAAGCCATGTCTTCCCTTCTTCTTTTTGAAGGTTTTCTTGCCTTTAGAATGGGGTCCAATTTTTCTCTTCTAGAATTTCTTGCCTTTCTTGTATTTAGGCTTAGAATGTGAGGGTCCTGAACTCTCTATTAGATAGGCTTATCCGGAGGATCGATAAGCTTCTAAATGTTCATCCTCAAGTTCCAGATGTCGCACCACATCATCAAATGTAACAATGCTCTCATTGTGAGTCAAGTTTACCTTCATGTATTCCCAACTAGCAGGGAGTGATCTTATCACTGCTTGCACTTATTGCTCATCAGAAAGCGCATGTCCTACTGTTTTCAGTTCATGAATCATGTTTGACATCTCTCTCAAATGTTGTTTCATCAGCGTATTAGGCCGAAGTTTATAAGTGTCAAACTTGATTGTGAGTCTTCTTAATTTGGAGGCTGAAGTACCACCAAATTTCTCTTTCAGGGCTATCCACATTCCCTAAGCAGTTGGGTATTTTTCGTATTCACACATGAGGTCGTCCGTCATTGCATTCAAGAGTGTGATGCGGGCAATATTGTTCTTCTTTTTCTAAATAGTATAAGCTTCAGCATCTCTCATATGCTGAGCAAAGTTCCCTTGTTCAGGCTCAATCATGACATGGTTTAGGGTTTCTAGAGCGTCTTGCTTTTCTAAAATGTAAGAAATTTTTCAATGCCAAATGTCCTAGTTATCCCTGTTTAACTTATCACCCTTGTTCAACTTAGCAATTATACTCTTGCTAGCCATTCTGTTGAATTACAATTCATGAACATTTCCTATGAGTATACAATGTCTTTTGTTTACATAGTTCTCGTATAGGACAATAATGATACTACTTAGTTCATGGTTGGGAGTTTACGTTTATCATATCCCTATCGTATGTGTGTTTAAATATTATCATTATTTCCTAATGAGATTGTACTCATGTAAATGTTATATCGCTCTTAGGATAACGTAACCTAAGAGCTCCCACTCGGATATAGAATTTCATAAGATATACACATTTAAAATGAAGATAATAAACATGTATAGATTGATAACTAAGTTCAAACATAACAAAAATAAGTTCAGGAAGCTAATTCAAATAATAAAAGAGCTTTGCTACCAAACTAAAAAAAATTACAAATTAAATACTAATTCTTAAAGTTTCTAGACAAGCTTCCTACTCAGAACTTAGGTTCTTCATTTCTTCAAATTAGCCAAAAAGTTTGGGTGGAGTTCTGGAGTGTGCTAGTCCAAAAAAGTGTAAGTTCATGCCTTTGAGTGGACCTTTGAGATGTAATCCCTTTTCTAGAGTGTTGTGACCAACTCGTCATGCACTTTTCATATTAGGGAATTGTGAAAGAAGGATTGTCCTACTCCAATTGTTTTTGAATTGTTGGAGTTCTTGCAATCTCAATTCTTCCATACATTTTTCAAGATCCATGCGTCTTGTGACTCTAGTTTTGTTGTCCTTGCATAGCCAAATGGTTTTCTTGATTGGTTTCTAAAAATTATCATTTGGAATCTCGGCCAACATGTAACGAACCCAAAGGTAATTTAGAAACACTTTTCCTCTTTGTTTGAGGTCTGTTTTCAAGTTTCTTACTTCTCCCAAATAGGCACTAATAGGATGCAAGGATCGGAGGTTCTTTCGTACAGTTGGTGAAGCATGTTTCTAAGGTCACTTAGTGTGTCCACCCAATCAGATTCTCTCAGTTCCTCAATATAGTTCTCCACAAACCCATATGGGTCATATTCTTCCAAGAACCATTGTTCTATGACTAAAAAATAAATTTTTAGTCAAAAACTATGTCAATTTATCACTTTTTTTAACACAAACAGTGTCACAAAAATTTCCAGAAAAAATACCATTGCATAGAACTCATATTTTAAAAATTTTAGAAATAAACGACGGTAAAAAATACTGCCATACATGCCCGTACGTGCTAACACGCACCTCCACGTGCGAAAAAAACAGCCAAAATTAGAAAAAATTCTACAAACATGTGCGGCGACAACGCGTGCAATCCATGTGCCGCCTTGCACGGCGATTCCAGCCATTGGAAAAATGGTAGAATGTGCATTTTTTTTGTCCTCTATGCATTGGTGTGTGACACGTGGCAAAATGACGTGGTGGTGGGCCCCAATGCCATTTCCGAGAATGAAGGGAGAGAGTTTTTTTTATTATTATTATTTTAGTATTATCAAAATGACATGTCGTTTACTCGTTTTCAACCTCCAGCGGATCAGACCGGGTCGACTCGACCCGATTCGCGGACCCAATTGACCTAGAAACTTTAAATGGCCATAACTTTTGATCCAAAGGTTCGATTTGAGTGATTCAAAAGCCTACGGACTCAGAATTTTATCCTCTATCATTCTAGGGTAATTTTATGGCCTAAAAAATTAATTTTTCAAGGGACCTGGTATTTGAAAAATTACGAATTTTATAGGAATTTATGTGTTTTGGTTGTTCTCTAATGTTCGAGGATATTTTATGAAAGTTTGATGTGTATTTATTACTATTCAATTCATCCCTAACATTTTCATTGCAGAAATAATTGATTTATACAAGCAAAAACAAAAATTCATATCAATGGCCAAATCATTTCATCAAAAAAATTAAAATTAATAAACATCTTTGTAGGCCAAAAATAAATCATCAGAACATCTCATGTAGGACAAAATTAATCATCAGAACATCTCATGTAGGCCAAAATTAATCATCAGAACATCTCATATAGACCAAAATTAATTCAAAGCATCTCATACAATGCAGCACATGTATGGGAAAATACAGACATTAATTTCAATAACTTGACTCTGATACCAATGTTAGAATAAAATTCATACGAAGAATTTAATGCGAAATTACTTACTTGATTCGAAAATAATGCTAATTTCTATGTTGATGCTTTGATTCACACGGTGAACAAGAATCACACCGAACTCCTTGTTGCTTTCATGATGATTTCACCACTCAAACGAACAATTCGTACAGGGAACTCCAAAAGATAGAAAGAATTATTGTAAAGGGAAAAAACTAAAATAATTATTTTTTTCAGATTGAATGTTCTCAACCTCCTCAGCAGTTTTCTCTCTTCTGCATAATGGCTCAATAACTGCTTTGCAGTTTTATCCCTTTTTCTACATCATGACTCAGTAACTGCTCTGCAATTTTATCCCACATTCAAAATGAGGGGGGGAGGTGGTTATCAAAATAACCACCTCTAAATATTAATTTAATTAATATGAATATAAGATGTGGGTCTCCCATTATGGGTGTACCCCACATCTACATTTTACACTTGTGGTGCTGTTCGGTCACCGAACTACAGGCACAGAGTAAAGAGCGGATAGAATCCAAATATCGTTGTAAATTTAATTTTTAGAAAAAAATTAAACTAAATTTTTTAGAAAATTATATTTATAATTTTAAAATATATATTTACCCCATTTATTTATTTAAAGTACATGAGGTGAATGTATATTTAAAAAGGATTGCTAATCTTCATATTTATAAGAGAAGGATGGTAACTTTCAATTTTTTATGTAAATTAAAAAATATTTATAATTTCAAAAAGTGACACTAAATTTAAAATATTTAAATTAACTTCATTCATTCTTTTTTTGTTCTCAATAAATGCACCCATTAATATAATAAGTTGTTGGTAGTGGTAAATTGACTTTATTACTTATTATCATTCCTTAAGCCCCTTATTATCAATCATTATTACACCCATATCTATAAAATCTCGGTAGGTTGGCAATACCACTTTGCTCAAGCAAAGAAAGGGAGCTGGTGTTTATGAAAGGGCAAACAAAAAGTATTGTGACATAACTAGGGGATTGGTCAAAAACTAGTTGAAAGGATAGAAAGCTAATGTAATTGTTGGTTGAACATGGCAAAATATTAAAGAATGAATGAACATTCTGGGTGGTTATTCTAATAATGGTAGGCCATTATTCCCAGACGACTTATACATGTAGTAACCATCCACTTTATAAAGTAAAAACATATGATGTAAATGTGTAGCCAACAACTCAAGCCCATAGTCCTATAAATACCTTTATAGTGATATGCAAGAGGCTCCATTTTGAACAAATTAATTATAATACTTAACTCACACTTTACATCTCTTTATCTCTAGCACTTTTTAGCCTAAAATTAATGGCCATTTTGTTACCCTTTTGACCAACCTCATGTAATTCCTCTAGCACAATTCATCCACCAAGAGCAAGCTAGGATTTTTTGGGAGTTTCCAACCTAATTGGAGCACTCTTATTCTTAACGAATGCTTCATAAAGGACTATTGTTGTTAGTATAGGTTTTTGTGATAGAGGTGCTCCCATCTTGTGCACTTTATGTGATTATCCTTAATTATTTACATATTTTATGCTTTAATTGATCATTGCTTCCCCATTGCATAATTCATTACTATAAGATTACAATTTTACATCAACTGATAGATGTTGACCATAAGATACATTGATGGCTATATAAACATAATTGTATTTTTGAAATTTACATGGAATCTTAAGATAATAGTTAATTTAAGAAACTTTCATCCAAAAGACACTTAAAAGTGTTAGTGTGTGTCCTAGAACCAATCATATAAGATTATTAGAGTTATACACAATGTATTATATTTTATTTTAGGCAATTTAATTATTATTATTATGCGCAATTTATAACTTAATATAATAATTATCCTTGGAATAGCTTTGCTATTCCTAAAATGCCCCTAGTCAAGTATTATTACGAAAAGGATAGTAATAATACATCGAGATTAGCATGTATAGTGACTGATGATTACGAATCATGGATATGTGATATCAAGTCAATACATGAGTACATTGCTACTGAATAATGTACTGGATTGACCCACTATGAGAATATTGCATGGATAAACGTGTCATAAGTTATTCTCATATGATCACAACTACACATAAACCTTTGACCTGAAGTTACTACGGTTCCCTACATGAGAAATTACTTACTTTAATATTGTCCTATGTCATCTTTAATCAGGATGACAAGTAGGGCATTGATTGGGTGTGTCATAAATCATGCAGAGGGAAGTGAGTGATGTAAATGGGATTTTGTTACTCTTGTATAAAAGAGAAATATCCTTGGGCCCCTTGATTGAGTGAGACTTAGAAATGCATGGCCATGCTCAGTTAAATTAATATGTGATATTAATTATTTATTTTAAGTCTACTCAGTATCAAGAAATATAAATTGAACATTGACGAGGATGACACATTCCATGCCTCTAGTTCAATTTAGATATTATTACAAAAGGGTTATGATGCAAAACGTTGATCATGTATTAGGTGGATATCGAATCACAGACATTCTTACTACTTGAGTGGCAATGATGTATTGCTAGATGCCGCTCGCTATCTATGGCTCAATAATAAGTCATTGTTAACGTAGTAAGAACCTACAGGGTCACACAAAAGGAGTAGGAATAAGATAATAATTAATTGGACTTTAATTATATTAATATCCAATTAATTAAACTTATTTTCGTGCATATATATTATTAAGAATAATAAATTCATGTTTTATATATATATATATATATATATATATATATATATTATGTGATATTATTTGATATTAAAGTAATATCAAGTAATTATCTTATCAGATATTAGATAAATATATTATGAGATAATATTATTCTGATATTTGATAACTATATGCAATTATCTAATAATTAAGATATTTATATTATGAGATAATATTATTATCTAATATTAGATAATTAATAGATAAGTCATATCTCTTCCCATTATCTCTAGGATAAGGATAAGATGAGTTGTTAAGTGTGATTAGGATTTTGGAAGCATTATCCTAGTAGGACTAGGATTATGGCTTGCCTAAGTTCTATAAAAGGGGACTTGAGGGCAGCACTTAATAATCACGTTTTAAGCTTCCATATAAACCCTAAATCACTCAGAAAACATCCAATCCTAATTCTTAGAGAGAAAAACGCATCCTAGCAGACGCGTGGAGGGTGAGAGGTCGTTGTTCACTCTGTGTGGATACCGTAGAGACGCTGTACCTTCCGGCCAACGTTTGATTCATCCGCTCTCAAGTTTTGATCAGTAGAAACACAAGTGCCCAATAGGTAAAACCCTAATCATTGACTTATGCTTTTTGCATGGATCCTAGGTAGAATTCGGATCAAAATTTTAAAATTCCGCTGCATGTGATAATCCGAATTCCCAACAAAAAGATCATATAAGAAGAAGACAATATTATATGTAAATTTTGTTATTAATCAATCTGTAAAAGTATTTAAAAAGTTTTCTTGGGCAATGAACTAGCACTTAATTAAAATGGAATAAGCTTAAGATGTCGATTTTAATTTAATTACCAATGTCTATAGTTTAGGCAATTGACTACATATTTTAAAACATTTTGGTGATACCTTAACCCCTATTATCTAACTCCAGCCTATGTCAAAGAAAAAGGACATAGCTACCATTCCATTTCATCTAACATATTTAGAGATGATATATAATCTAATTATTGTTACTTTGTTCATTATTATCTCTAGGTGTGATAGTGGGGGACTTATGTTCCTTCTCTTCAAGTATAAGCTAGCATTGGCAATGAAAGTAAATGTATTATCTAATTCCATTATTTACTAATATTGAAATTTTGATAGATGGTTACAAGAATTAGTACCAAGTTTAGCAATGATAGTAAAAGCAAAGTCCTCTTTTTTTCCTCGCTTTGTGTAATGTTATTATAAACTTGTATTTATTGATATAATGATATGTGGGATGAATAAAATTTTAAAATAAATTTTCTTATATTAGTATCTTTTTCTCATATTTTAGTATATGTACGTTTAATGTGCTCATGTTTGTATCATTATAAGAAAAATATACAAAAAAAACATATAACTTACCCTAAAATTATGGTATTTAATAAAATTGATTAAATATTCTTTATTAATTTTGAAATTAACCTTTTTTTCTTTTCAAGCTTATGAAAATTAATGGTTTTTAAAATAGAATATACATCATATCCTATTTATGACTTTCTCACACTTAATCCATCTCCTAGATAATTTGTAGAATGGTCATTTTGTTTTCTAATAGTTCAAATTATTTTTTAAACTCAATATGGTGTACAAGTTAATTAAAAATATATGAAAGAAAGAACATCAATTATTTAATACAATTGACATTTTGCATGGAAATTAGATTCTCATACAATGGTGATTTTTTTACCATAACTAATCTAACATGTAATAAACCAATATTAAAATCTATGAAGCGGTAGTATTTTTGTAAATATTATTCTAACTTTATATGTTTGTTTGATTTCAAGCCGATGTTATTTCTTTCATGTGTCACACTATTACAAAATTGTTGATAAATGTTGGTTGCCATCATAACTGATTTCTATTAAATGTGGTGATATTTTTGAAATTATATGAAAAGTTAAGATGATGAATATTAACTATAACTAATGTTTACATTGATGTGGTGATATTTTTGAAAATTGTAAAAAACTTATGATGTTGATTTTAAATAGAACCAATGTCAAAAGTTTGGCTCCTTCATGATTTTGAAAAGGCGTAGAAAATTAGGATGTTAGTTTTCTTCATAGTCATTGTCCAAAAGCAGTTGAACTGTCTTTATAGGAAATGTAAAAATTTTACACATTTGACTTTGGAATTAGCTAACATCTAAAGTTATAGTGATCATTGCTTACTTTCAAAATTGTGATACATAAGATGTTGGTTTTTGGTGAATGATCGATATCTATTATTTTTCATTGTACTTATAAATTTCTTTCTCACTCTATTGTATTTAAGTTGTATATGAGGACAACACTCATTATTACTGCACATTGAAAAATGTTTTAGATCTTGTGGAAGTATGGCATCCAACCACAAATATCTTTTGCAATTAAAAGTTTAATAGTAAAAGATAACCATGGTTGGATGGAACGCTCATGCTCCCATAAGATTCAAAGTATTTTTAATTGTGCAACAAGATAGATGTGTGGTCTATATGTTCTACCCGATATTGCAACGCAAGGAGAGGATTGCTAATATTTATAGAATGGTATAGAACAATTCAAATTGAGGAAAACAAATCATGAGTATATACAACATGGAATTTAATTTTAAGTTTAAGGTTTATTTAAATACGTAACAGCAATGCTATAAGTGCTTATTGATAATCTGGTGTAATTTTGGTGTAAGTTTTTTTTAAACGAATACTTATAAATATAATGATTTGGAAAGAAATAAAATGTCAAAATAAATTATTCGAATATATTTGAACAATAAACAACCATCTTTATTTTTTGTTTATCTAATATTAGTGTAAAGTTGCATTTGTTGATATAATAATATATGGAAATAAATAAAACTGCATAATAAATTTTGGTAATTGGATTTCTCCTTTTTCATATTTTTGTAATATCATGTTTGATTTGTAAATGTTTGTATCAATATAAGAAAAAAATTTGCAAAAAGAAATGATGTTGAGGTCTCATCAACTAACAAACATAGTATTTATCCTAAAATTAAATTGTACTTGTATAAAAAAAATATCAATGAATGGAACTTGGATCAAATTTTATAAGTTGGAAAGATAGTTTTTATGATATTTAGATTTGATATGAATTTTTAAAATGGTCAATATGTTTTCTAATAGTGTTGAAATTATAATAAAATGATTTATGAATAAAATATTCCCCAATTAAAGTATGTTAGTTGTAGATGCTTATAAAGTTAGTTGTTTATAAAATAAAAGCCTAAATAAATATACCAAAGAACTTTGGAAATGGTAAACTTAAATGATGTTAGTTTTGAGCTTTATTGATGTCTAAAATTGTGTTAATTATTGATGTGATGCAAGATGTGGCTTTTAATAAAGCTTCAAATGATCCTTTGCTTATTCATGATAGTTAACTCTTAGAGGCTTAGTTGGAGGCTTCTAGGATAAGTTTGGATCAAGGGAGGAAATTCATGTCTTAGAAGAGTCTAAACATTTGGTTTTTACTTATTCAAGCTAATATAAAGTGTTTTAATTGAATATGATTAACTTGGAACTATATTGCACAAATGGGAGTTGTTTTAAGTTTTTAGTTTATTTATTTTTTTAGGCTTAATTATGATTTCTTTAATTTTAATTATATGTAATTTGGGACAAACTTGATATCTAGGCTTTATTTAAGTTATTTTGGAATATTCTCTATTAGTAGGAATAAAATAGGACTCATAGCTAGTCAACTCCACTAAAAATAAAAGTATCCCTATTAATTTGGAGTGAATTATGTCAATTAGAACTAATGGTTGGTCAACTCCACTAAAAATAGGAGTTTTTCCTATTTTGGAGTAAATCTCATCTAGGCTTTAATTTAAGGAATAAATCACATCCAAGACCTAATTAGATTGCAATTCCTAGGGATTGGATTAGTTTGTTTAGGATTTACCTATTTAAAGGCTCTAATGTATATTGAAATTTAAATTTAAATTTTATGAATAAAAAGTGAGGTTTTCCTCTTTAGGTTCTTTTGAAAACTGATCGAACTTATCAAGGTTGCAAACTTTATGGCATTCAACTAGCTTATCACTCCCATTTTTTCTTTCTATAGTGTGGCATTATTTTCTTCATGAATTTAATTACAAACTCCAAGTTAACTTGGTGGCAAGGTTCAATATAATTTAACTTTCTTAGGATATGATATAACTTGTTCATCATATTTCTCACCTTTAATGCCACTTGTGGCATGGTTCTCAATACAATTTCAACATTAGAGCTCAAGCTCCAATCAATATAATTATAATTCAATTCAATGTACCTCACAATATTTATCAACATTATCGTACTATCTTGTATAGCTATAAGCATTTACATATATCATAGTCCTCATACTATAAATTGTCCTAAACCAATACACTTTTATCACTTATAGGTTAAATATCCATGATAGACCATTATGAGGTGTGGAAACATAAAATAGATTGAAAATGAGTTATATGAAGACTATAATTTTGACCTATAAGTGATATTTTAGGAATAACTCATAAACTATAAATGTATTATGTATGAGACTCTTTTCATATGAAAGTAGGTTCAGTCACCTTTCCATATATTACTTATTTGCCTAAATCAACTAAGTTTTGAGAGAATTATGTCCTCTTGAAGTTAGGCATAAAAGTTTACTTTTCTGAAATTTAAAGTTTCTGACCTTTTCTCACTATTTTAATGATATCTAAAAATATATACATTATTTTTATTTGAAACTAATTTCATTTGAAAGTAGACTCAATTACCTTTAAAACCATAGGTGGTTTGTTTAAAACAGACATAATATGAAGGAGTTATGACTCTTCTAAGCCGACATAAAAATTTGTAGTTGATGAATTGATTCACTAACCCAGTTTTTACCTCTGGACTGACGTGTTCCTGCAAGTGCACGGGTTAAGTTGAGTTATAGTATAAAAGATATCATCTCCATAGGGATTGAACTTTGAATACTAACTGAATTTCAAGGAAAATTATCTAAGCGTATCGATTGATAATGTGAATTAAGGATAAAATGTAAAAACAGAGCTTAGTTATTAAAAAAGGGTTTAATTCAATGAAATGAAAGCGTACTCAGCTTAAGGTTCCCTTGTACATTTCATTATGGAATGAAGATAATTCTCTAACTTGGTTTACTATTAATTTAGATTGCTGGATTACCAAAAATAAGTTATACCTCATTGCAAGGCTACTAGCTACTAACCAAAAGATTAAGTGCCCAGAATTTCTCTAGTAATCACTCATCTAGGTTGCATTAACATTGCCTTAGAATCCATTTTCAGACATTTCATCCTGTGCAAAAGAATCCAATTAGCTTAATTCCTAAGTCTAATTGATATTCCCAATGATCATGCAAGGTCCGATTAATTAATTGGTCATTTCAACCTAGAATCAACTAATCCTTAACACAAATCCAATATTCGGGAAGTATTGGTTTGTTCAAGTACAAAACAGCATGATCAAATCATAAATCAACAGTAAATCAAGCTAGATTATATAAAAATTAATTCCATAAATCCATGAACAAGTTCACCCCAGCTGAGCACAAGGGTTTAGTGTGAAGACATTACAAAACTAGAAGAAAACCAGAAAATAGAGAGGGAATTCAAACAAATCATGAAGCTCTACAAATTTCTTGCTTGAATCTTCAATCCTTTGCTTGAATCCACGTTAGAAGTTGCCCTTGGTGAGTATAGGTCTTTCCTAGGGTTTCTCCCAGCAGCTCCTCTTTTAATTTTTTGGTTTCTCCTCCTCTCCTTCTAATTTTTTGCACAAAACTTATATGGGTAATGTACATGGGTATGACATGACCCGTGTTCTACCCCGTGTTTCTCTACGAAAGTTGAGCAGCATGATACACGGGGTGCAACACTCCTCGTGTTTACTTGCGAAGTGTCAAGCAGTATTGTACACGGGGTATGACATGGCCCATGTTGTACCCCGTGTTCTTCTGCGAAGGTTGGTCAGCATGATACATAGGGTGTGACACTCCCCGTGTTTACCTTAGAAGTGAAGGGCAATATGGTACACGGGGAATGACACGGCCTATGTTTACCTCCGTGTTCTTCTTTGAGCAGCTCAATGAAGCTTCAAAGCATTCTAGAAGGATACACGGCCTTCAACACGGGGTTCCCATACCCCGTGTTCTTTGTCAGGTGAGCAACTTTGCTTCGATTCTCCACAATTCACATAGTTTTGCCTCCGGATCCTTTTCTAATGCTCAAATGTGTCATTTCAAAACCTGAAAACAAAATATCGAGCATCTAAGTATCCTTTTCAATTAATTTGCACAAGATACTAAGTAAATAAGTGATGAAACACATAGAATTTAAGTGCAATTGTGCATTTATCAATTCCCCCACACTTGAATCTTGCTCGTCCTTAAGTAAGGAAGTAAGAGAATAAGAAGTCTACTCCAATTTTTATTCTTTTCTCTTCTTTTTTTTTATATATATACACATCAGGCAATCATTCAATGAAGCAGAGATTAGGATCAAGTTATGCTAAGCAACTAAATGAAAATAAAGTAACTAAATAAGTCAATCCTCAGCATAAAAGCAAAAGAGAACAGCCTTACAGGTATATTGTTTACTCAAACTCTCAACATAAGGTTTGTGTATACTCTCAAGTCAATCAGTTCAGGACTTAATGCTACCATATGCTTGCAAAAACTCTAATCTCCACTACTATATTGTAAAATGCATGCAAATCAGAGGACTTTATTAGGAAAAATGGTGAGGATAAGGTAAAGGAAAATTAAGGGATGAAAAGTGATAGAGTTAGAGACGGGAAAAGACACATTGGTCTTGAGTTTGACTATTGTCGAGTTCCATTACTCATTTTAGTATATTACCTTGCTTCAACACCTATTCTCTTCTCTCTTTTTTTTTATAAATATATAACAATAAATCAGCAGACAAAACTTTTCTTTCTTTCTTTCCTTCTTATTTATTTAACACTATTTTTTTTGTTTTATTTTTTTTTGTTTTTTTGTTTTTGTTTTTTTTTTTTTTTGGAAAAATCAAAGCTATAAATCAACTTATCCAATTAGCAGCTCTATGTAAGAACCTCTATGTGATAACTAAACTCATTTAATATGTCTAAGTTCCCCTTGGGCAGTGGCTTTAAATGCACATAGGATGGGTTGGCTAGGCTAGGAATAAAAGTCCAAGGCTCAAAGTGGCTAACTAGGGTCTAAGCTGAAAATAGTTTAGGGTATATCAAAGAAAAGGATCCAAATAAGCAAAGCAAATAAAAAGGGTGAAGAAACATGGCCTCATCATTTTCGACATGCAAAATACATAAAAT
This sequence comes from Sindora glabra, assembly GCA_020226215.1. Lineage (NCBI taxonomy): Eukaryota > Viridiplantae > Streptophyta > Magnoliopsida > Fabales > Fabaceae > Sindora > Sindora glabra. The sequence goes on along the minus strand of CM035230.1, from coordinate 53,927,932 downwards.
GTAGCCTCAAATAGAGCAATTGCAAGTTCTAGAGCAAAAAGTCAAGAGTGAGACATAATCCCTCAAGAAGATAAAAATGAGCTTGAAATTCTAATGTGAAAGTTGCTCAAAAAGGCTCAAATCTCACAAGGGTCAATTATGCTTATTTCTCTTAGCTTTAAGCTTTAGATTTTCTTTATTAAGTTACCAGATAATCATTAAAGGAGCAAGGCATGAATCAATCATTTTATTCAAAAGATTGCCCTAAAAATTTAAAATTTTTAAGATTTTTTTTTAAATTGGAGCAAATTTCAGTATTCTAAATCAATCAAGTAGATTCAAGTGCAAGATATTGCAAAACAATCTAAACGCTGCTCCCCCACACTTAAAATTAGACATTGTCCTCAATGTACAGAAAAGTAAATGGAAAAGAGACAGAGAATAGATGGGGGACTGAAACTTCCCTAATAAGTGGAGCATGGTTGTCCATTATAGATCATGACTTCAGGGAGATCCAGAAGCAGAGACAGATGAAGAGAGAAAGAGAGGAGACTGGTAATCTAAAAGAAAGAAGATACAATACTAGAAAGAATAGGCTGTTAGTTATTATAGACATTAATATTAAAAGTGCAAGAAAATAAAGGAGAAATAGTCAAAATGATAAAAAGTAAATGAAAGTGCATAGTCAATATAAGTACAGACCAGATAAATGGAAATAAAGAGGAGAAATAAGTAAAAACAAAATATATAAGTAAAAAGGAAAAAGAAACACTCCAAGCTACTGGGCAGGAGGGTTCGGATCAGTTGGGGAAGAGGGGTGGAAAAGCTGGAACAGGGGTTCTACCATGCTTTCAATATGTCTGGATCGCCTGTCCAAGTCGTCATAAAGACCCTCAATCCTCGTCTAATGCTCGGAGATAAGCCGAAGCTCAACCAGAATCTGCTGCTGACCAAATAATATGTCCCGGAAGTAGGCCTTGGATGGAACTCTGCCCCCCACAGAAGATGACGGACCCATATCAGGAGTTGGATCACGATTGCCATCATCTCCTGGAATATCTTGCTCCTCCTCATGGAGCTGCTGCTGCACAGGCTAGATCCCCATAGCCAGAAGAATGCCCCTTCGCAGGGGTGTCATGTGGGATACTATGGTGAGGGATCCATAAGGTCGATCAAAGATGCCTAACCGCCTGGCTAGTCTGGTAACATATGGACCAGTAACAATGCTCGCGGCTCGTCTATCTGATGCCTGAGTGGAGAAGAAATGTGCAAATGCACCTTCAATATGAATAGGCACTCTCTGGATCATGCTATATAAGAAGAGTACATCAGCAGTGCTCACGACCCATGACTGTGCCCCTGTCCACTCAAAGTGTGATTGAAGATGGAGTGGATAACTCGCCAGGCAACTCTCCTGAGACTAGATGCCTTGCTCTTGGTGGGATCATAAGTGTTCCCGGTAGCAATATCAGCCCATACTCGCCACTCCTGAGTCCCGTGGGGCAGTCCTATCAGCATATCATGATACTCAGGAGTGGTCACAAACTCGTCAAAATAAAGTCCCAGGTGCACTGAGAGCTGGGTCACGCTCATGGAATAAGTGACTCCCCCAAAACGGAACTGCACTGTGTCGGCCGAATCAATTGTCCCAAAATATCTCTCTAAGTAGAAAGTGCTAAGAAACTCTAAGGTAAGCTCCTTGTAGGTAGGCTTTCTAATCTGAAAGAATGCCTCCCAAGCACCTACACTAATGAGCTCACGGATCTCATCCTCCAAGCTGAACTCTCTCAATACTGCCCAATCTAGGTATCAGCCTTCTACAAATGACCGGTCCTTATGTCTATCAAAGGCTTGAATATGAGCCTCTTCTGTGAACTCCAAGAATGGAGGTGTTGGTCCCCTAGAGGAGGTCCCTTTAGAAGTACTACCCTTGGTTGTTTTCCTGGCAGTTGTCTTTTGTCTCTTTGACATGATTTGCAAAAGAAAATGACAAAGTGAGAGAGAGTGTTGAGAGTTTATCAATCAGCAGATTCCAAAGGAAAAAGTTCAGCAAGTACTTTCAATATCATCCAATGTCAAATGATATGCAATTCAAAGGTCAATGCCATCAATGCAAATAAGTGGTCATATCAATGAGATAAATCAGGCAATTAGTCAATCAATCACTAAACTTCGAGGGATTTAAATCCAATCAATCAAACATTTCAAGTCCTATTAATCAAAGATTTAAATTCAATCAATCAATCATCAAACCTCAAAGGACATGAACATTCCTATAAATTCTAACATGCATTAGAGTTCAATAAACATAAGCAATTGCAAATAACTCCAAAGATTTCAAAGAAAATGATCTTACCGTGTGAATTGCAGAAGAAAACCTAAGTTCTTGGTTAGATGACAAGAGGAATCCAAATGTTGAATTTCAACCGATTAAATGGAAGATCAAGCAATAAAATCACTTCAAATAGCCAAATAAAGCACTTTAATCGGTGTAATTTGGCAAGATGATGGCCGAAAATGAGGATAGAGAGATTAGGGCACAGAGGAAGACGAAGAAAATGAGGGAAAATGAAAGAAAATCAGGGTTTTTCGCCATTAAAAGCTCATCCGCCCAGGAACACAAGGTCAAACACGGCACGTGTGGTACCCCGTGTTTCTCTGCGGATGAGTGTTCTGGGATTCGCAAACTTACACAGGGTCTGACATACCCCGTGTTCTTCCCCGAGTTTCTCTTTGAAAGATACTAACAGTCTTCGCAATAGTACACGGGGTTAAACACTACCCGTGTTGTACCCCGTGTTTCTCTCTGGAAGGCTCATGTTCAAAAATCCTTTCTCATTGGTTCAGCCAGTGAGGTACACGAGGTAGGACACTACCCGTGTTCAACACTGTATTTCTCTCTGGAATTCCATGAAAATCACAAAGTTTTTATGCTAACCAGTCAGTGAGGAACACAGGGTATGACACTCCCCGTGTTCAACACCGTGTTTCTCACTGGGATGCGATGAAAATCACAAGTCCTTTTATACTGGCTAGACAGTGAGTAACACGGGGTATGACACGGCCCGTGTTGTACACCGTGTATCTCACTGGACTATGTTTTGAGCCTTCTATGGAAGAAAACGAACAACAAACATGCATACATTCCTAATTTACCCCAAAGACAGAGATCAAGTGCAAAAATGAACATCCTAAATTAACAACTCATGACTTATACGCCTCAAACTACTCAGAAACTCAGATTAAAAAGGAGAAAACTAAGATTTAAAAGTAAGAAAACAGAAAAATAAGCTTGGGTTGCCTCCCAAGAAGTTCTTGTTTAAGGTCATAAGCTCGACCCCTATTTTTATCAATCTGGAGCTGGCATTATTGGTGGCCCGGCAACATAATGCTTCAATCTCTGGCCATTAACTTTGAAATTGCCGGTGCTTTCACTCTAAATTTCCACGGCTCCAAATGGATACATCTTCCTCACAAGAAATGGTCCAGTCCACCTTGTCTTGAGCTTTCCTGGGAAGAGTTTAAATCTGGAACTGAACAGCAACACTAGATCTCCTTCATGGAATTCCCATCTGAGGATGCGCTTGTCATGCCAAGCCTTTGTTCTTTCTTTATATATCTTGGCATTGTCGTAGGCTTCATTCCTCAGTTCTTCAAGTTCAAGGAGCTGAAGCTTTCTCTTCTCCCCAGCAGATTGCAAATCGAAGTTGAGCAACTTGATTGCCCAATACGTCTTGTGTTCAACCTCTACTGGTATATGACAGTGCTTCCCATAAATGAGTCTAAATGGTGCCATACCAATGGGAGTCTTAAAAGCAGTTCGGTAGGCCCATAAGGCATCATCCAACTTGAGAGACCAATTTCTCCTTGATCTAGACACAGTCTTCTCCAATATGGCCTTGATTTCTCTATTTGAAAGCTCCACTTGCCCACTGGTTTGAGGGTGATATGGAGTAGAGATCTTATGAGTTACTCCATACCCTTTCAAGAGTGATTGGAATTGATGGGCAATGAAGTGAGACCCTCCATCACTTATGACTGCCCTAGGTATCCCAAACCTAGGAAATAATACCTTCTTGAAGAATCGAACTACAACCTTGGCATCACAAGTCCGAGTGGCAATTGCTTCAACCCATTTGGAAACATAATCAACTGCCACAAGTATGTATTATTTGTTGCAAGAAGGTGGGAATGGTCCCATGAAATCAATTCCCCAAACATCAAATAATTTAACTTCCAAATGTTGTTCAAAAGCATCTCATGCCTTTTTGATATATTACCAACTCTTTGGCACTAGTCACAAGAAGTGACATAATGGTGAACATCCTTGAATAGAGTCGGCCAATAGAAACTCGCCTGGGTAATCTTTGCAGCTGTTCTTGAAGGGCCGAAGTGTCCTCCATACGGGGAGGAGTGGCAATGGAACAGAATGCTTGCAATTTCTTCCTCAAGCACACCCCTTCTAAACAGGCCATCTGCACATCTTCTATAGAGAAGAGGTTCATCCCAAAAGTAGTGTTTCACCTCTGCTAGAAACTTCTTTTTCTGCTGATACCCTGCATCCGGAGGCAAAACACCACTCACTATATAATTCACATAGTCTGCAAACCATGGCATAGTTGAAGAATAGACAGCCAACAAATAATCATCTGGAAGGGAATCGTTTATTGGCATCTCCTTATCGTCCTCATCTCCTAACTCTTGCTTCAACCTTGAGAGGTGATCAGCCACAACATTCTCCGTACCCTTCTTATCTCGAATTTCTAGATTGAATTCTTGTAACAAAAGAATCCATCTGATTAGACGAGGTTTAGCTTCCTTCTTGCTTAAAAGGTATCGAATTGCTGCATGATCCGTAAAGACTATCAGCTTGGAATCCACCAAATAGGATCGGACTTTGTCAACTGCATAAACTACCGTAAGAAGTTCCTTTTCAGTTGTGGCATAGTTCAGTTGAGCCTCATCCAAAGTCTTGCTGGCATAGTATATGGCATGAACTTTCCTATCCTTCCTTTGTCCAAGTACCGCTCCTATTGCATAGTCGCTAGCATCGCACATCACCTCAAATGGTAGATTCCAATCCAGTGCTTGCATGATTGGGGCGGAAATCAAGGCTTTCTTTAACCTGCAAAATGCATCCAAACAATCTTAATTAAAATTAAAAGCAACATCTTTAGCAAGCAAGTTAGTTAAAGGTTTGGTAATTTTAGAGAAATCTTTGATGAAGCGTCGGTAGAAACTGGCGTGTCCCAGAAAACTCCTCACTCCCTTGACAGAAGTTAGGGGAGGTAATTTCTCTATAATGTCCACTTTAGCCTTGTTTACCTCAATACCATGCTCAGATACTTGATGGCCAAGGACAATCCCTTCTCTTACCATAAAATGGCATTTCTCCCAATTAAGTACCAAATTTACCTCATCACATCTCTGCAACACTTGAGATAAATTAGTCAAACAGTTATCAAAGGAAGTACCATATACAAAAAAATCATCCATAAAAACTTCCATGATGTTTTCAATAAAATCAGAAAAGATAGCCATCATACAACGCTGAAATGTAGCAGGAGCATTACACAAACGAAAAGGCATCCTTCTATATGCAAAAGTGCCATAAGGACATGTAAAAGTGGTCTTTTCCTGATCATTTGGATGTATAGGAATTTGGAAGAAACCAGAATAACCATCCAAATAACAAAAATGTGAATGCTTAGCTAACCTTTCCAAAGTTTGATCAATGAAGGGGAGAGGGAAATGGTCTTTCCGGGTTGCCTTGTTCAATTTCCTATAATCTATGCACATCCTCCAACCCATGACAGTCCTAGTAAGAATTAGCTCATTATTTTCATTTTTTACCACAGTTAACCCCCCTTTTCTTAGGAACAATATGTACCGGGCTAACCCACTGACTATCTGAAATTGGGTAAATTACCCCAGCATCTAGCAACTTTACTATTTCCTTTTTTACAACTTCTTTCATATTGGGGTTCAACCTTCTTTGATGTTCAATGGAGGGTTTGCTATTTTCCTCCATCAATATCCCATGCATGCATATTGAAGGACTAATCCCTTTCAAATCAGAAATTGTATACCCCAAAGCTTTTCTATGAGATCTAAGCTGCCTAAGTAATTTTTCTGTTTCAAGAGCAGTTAGATTTGCATTTACTATCACAGGATAAGTGGAATGGGGTCCTAGAAACTCATACCTGAGGGTAGATGGGAGAGGTTTCAATTCTACCTTAGGCGGTGTTTCTTCCTCAGTGATGGTATTGTTAGACTCCACTTCTAATGGTTCAGTTGCTGCTTCAAGGAGGGGAAGTGGTGGGCTTGCTTCCAAAAACTCTGCATATGCAGCAGTTTCCTCATTTTCAACCACTCCATTTGTGACTAGACATGTTTCAAGTGGATCTTGAAGGCACCCTATTAGAAGGGTTTCTTTCACAACTTTGTCTACCACATCAATTCTGCATATTGAATCTTCACAAACAAGTAATTTAATTGATTCATTCAAATTAAATTCAACTTTTTCATCCCCAACAGATAATGAAAGTCTTCCATTTTTGACATCAATCAAAGCACCCGTAGTGGCTAAAAAGGGTCTACCTAAAATGATAGAGATTTGTGAATCCTCTTCCATTTCAAGCACAACAAAATCAACAAGAATAAAAAATTTACCAACCTTGATAGGTATATCCTCAAGTATACCTACTGGGTATTTCACTGAACGGTCAGCTAGTTGAAGTGAAACTATGGTGGGCTTCATTTCTTCTATATTCAGTCTCTTTGCCACCGACAGTGGCATGAAGCTCACACTTGCTCCCAAGTCACACAATGCCCGGTCAATAGGAACATTTCCAATCACACAAGGAATGGAGAAGCCGCCTGGGTCCTTTAACTTAGGAGGTAGTTTATTCTGGATGATGGCACTACACTCCTCCGTTAAAGCTACAGTCTCATGCTCCTCTAGCTTCCTTTTGTTCGAGAGAATGTCCTTCAAAAACTTTGCATATGACGGCATTTGTGAAAGAGCATCAGTGAAGGGAATATTGATATACAACTTTTTCAATACTTCCAAGAACTTTCCAAACTGCTTATCAAGTTTAGCCTTTGCTAGTCTTTGAGGATAAGGGGTAGGTGGTTTGTAAGGTTCTGGAGGGACATATTTTGACTTTTAAGGTAATTCCCCTTCTTTCACTTCAGTATCATTAGGAATTGAGGCCTTTTTGCCTTCTTTCTGCTCTTCCCCCACACTTATCTCTTCTTCACCTTCTTGAGTGGCATTTGGATCCTTCAATAGCCTTCCACTCCTAAGAGTTATTGCCTTACAATGCTGCCTAGGATTTGATTCAGGTTGAGTAGGGAGTTGACCAAAAGCTCTAAAAGAAGAAGCAGAAGCTTGTTGAGCTATTTGGGTTTCCAACATCTTTCCATGTGTGGCCAATGAGTTAACTTTGGAGGACAGTTGCCTAATAGAATCCTCCATGACTCTACCATGCTGTCTAAACTCTTCATTAGTTTTCTCTTGGGAAATGAGAAATTTCTCCAAGAGGCCTTCTAATTTAGCAGAGGAAGAGGTTTGAGTTGGTGGGTTATAGGGTCTTTGGTTTTGAAAACCGGGTGGTGGTGGTCTATTATTAGTGTTTGGAGTATTGTATGGCTGGGTGGGCTTGTAGGAAAAATTTTGGTGGTTCCTCCATGATGGATTGTAGGTGTTTCCAAATGGTTCATTTGAATTTTTCTGTCCAAACCCACTGTTATGCACATAGTTCACTTGCTCAGTGAAATCCTGCCCCAATGTACACTCAGTTGCCATATGACCTGTCATACCACAAATCTCACAAGGAAGGTCAGTAGCACCTGTTGCATTTACACTATTAACTTGAAATTTATCAAACTTAGCCATAAGTGCATCTACTTTGCTACCTAGACTTCCTAGTGCATCTACCTTAGCTGACAAATGGTTAAAAGCATCTAATTCATACTTACCTGAAGCTTTCCTTAAAGATCCCCTCTCATTTGACCATTGGTAATGGTTCAAAGCCATATCCTCAATCAACTCATATGCTTCATCTAACCTTTTGTTCATCAAAGCACCTCCAGCAGCAGCATCCACAGTAAGCTTAGTATTGTAGTTCAAACCATTGTAGAAAGTATGAAGAACTAGCCATTTCTCTAACCCATGATGTGGGCACAACCTCAACAGTTCCTTATATCTATCCCAAGCATCAAATAGAGATTCCCCTTCTCTCTGAGAAAATGTGGTAATTTCATTCCTTAATTGAGCAGTCTTGCTTGGAGGAAAATATCGTGATAGAAAAGCCCTCAGTAGCTCTTCCTATGTAGTGATAGACCCTGCTGGTAAAGAGTGCAACCAGGCCCTTGCTCTATCCCTCAAAGAGAATGGGAAGAGTCTAAGCTTGATAGCATCCGCTGCTACACCATTAATCTTGATTGTATCACAGTATTTTAAGAAAATCTGAATATGAAGGTTGGGATCCTCCATTGGTAGTCCACCAAACTGGTTTTGCTGCACTATAGACAAAAGAGCTGGCTTCAATTCAAAGTTATTAGCCTCAACAGCAGGCCTTCTTATACTGGATTGAAGCCCAGTGGCGTCGGGTGCTACAAATTCTCTAAGTGATCTGTTATCCATGCCTTCAAACACTGTTTCAAGGTTAATTGCTTCTTAGATATGTACTGATTTTTGCTCTCGCCTTCTCCTAAGCAGAGTTCTTTCAATCTCTGAGTCTAAGTCAAGAATTCCTTCAAGACTTCTCCTTCGCATATACAAGATTTTTTTGCAAAATGAATAGGTAATACTCGAATAGAACAAAGTAAGAAAGAAATACTATATATAAAAACAAGAAAATCAGAACAAGATGAATTAAGGACTAAAAGAAAATGAATTGCCTAGTCTAATTCACTCAAAACTTCCTATTAATATCAACTGGTTGCAATCCCCGGCAATGGCGCTAAAAACTTGACGTGATCCTGCAAGTACACGGGTTAAGTCGAGTTATAGTATAAAAGATATCGTCTCCACAGGGATTGAATGTTGAATACTAACTGAATTTCAAGGAAAATTATCTAAGCGTATTGATTGATAATGTGAATTAAGGATAAAATGTAAAAACAGAGCTTAGTTATCAAAAAAGGGTTTAATTCAATGAAATGAAAGCGTACTCAGCTTAAGGTTCCCTTGTACATTTCATTATGGAATGAAGATAATCCTCTAACTTGGTTTACTGTTAATTTAGATTGTTGGATTACCAAAAATAAGCTATACCTCATTGCAAGGCTACTAGCTACTAACCAAAAGATTAAGTGCCCAGAATTTCTCTAGTAATCACTCATCTAGGTTGCATTAACATTGCCTTAGAATCCATTTTCAGACATTTCATCCTGTGCAAAAGAATCTAATTAGCTTAATTCCTAAGTCTAATTGATATTCCCAATGATCATGCAAGGTCCGATTAATTAATTAGTTATTTCAACCTAGAATCAACTAATCTTTAACACAAATCCAATATTCCGGAAGTATTTGTTTGTTCAAGTACAAAACAGCATAATCAAATCATAAATCAACCGTAAATCAAGCTAGATTATATAAAAATCAATTCCATAAATCCATGAACAAGTTCACCCCAGCTGAGCACAAGGGTTTAGTGTGAAGACATTACAAAACTAGAAGAAAACCAGAAAACAGAGAGGGAATTCAAACAAATCATGAAGCTCTACAAATTCCTTGCTTGAATCTTCAATCCTTTGCTTGAATCCACGTTAGAAGTTGCCCTTGGTGAGTATAGGTCTTTCCTAGGGTTTCTCCCAGCAGCTCCTTTTTTAATTTTTTAGTTTCTCCTCCTCTCCTTCTGATTTTTCGCACAAAACTTATATGGGTAATGTATATGGGGTATAACACGGCCCATGTTCTACCTCGTGTTTCTCTGCGAAAGTTGAGCAGCATGATACACGGGGTGCAACACTCCCCGTGTTTACTTGCGAAGTGTCAAGCAGTATTGTACACGGGGTATGACACGGCCCATGTTGTACCCTGTATTCTTCTGTGAGGCTGGTCAGCATGATACACGGGGTGTGACACTCCCCGTGTTTACCTTAGAAATGAAGGGCAGTATGGTACACGGGGAATGACACGGCCCGTGTTTACCCTCGTGTTCTTCTCTGAGTAGCTCAGTGAAGCTTGGAAGCATTCCAGAAGGATACACGGCCTTCAACACGGGGTTCCCATACCCCGTGTTCTTTGTCAGGTGAGCAACTTTGCTTCGATTCTCCACAATTCGCATAGTTTTGCCTCCGGATCCTTTTCTAATGCTCAAATGTGTCATTTCAAAACCTGAAAATAAAATATCGAGCATCTAAGTATCCTTTTCAATCAATTTGCACAAGATACTAAGTAAATAAGTGATGAAACACACAAAATTTATGTGCAATTGTGCATTTATCATGGACCCCTGGAATCAATTGGCCATTCGATTCATCAACCCCTGGGAGCCCTGAATCGCTTGGCTACTTGATTCTGAAGCTTAGTTTCATCTCTAGATCGATTGACCATTCGATTCATCAACCTCTAGGAGCGTTGAATCGCTTAGCTACTTGATTCTAAAGCCCAATTTCGCCTCTGGACCCCTTGAATCGATTGGCCACTCGATTCACACATGAAAAATTCAATTTTCTATAAATTTTTTACTGTGCAACCGATCCAAAACACCTCATAATCATATATAATGCACATTAAAGCCAAGTATGATCATCAATACACCTATATAACATCTTATATCACTTTTTCCATCATTTATTACTTCCAAAACATAAGATTAAATCAAAATCAAGCAAGGTCTCAAACTAACTTATAATTCACATATATCTTCATATAACTGCTGGAAATCGCGCATCATACATGCACAACGGAATAAAACTTTTTTTTGCACGATTTCCACCAAGGATCCATGCGAATTTAGAACGCCATAGATTAGGGATTAGGGTTTATACCTTTTGGCAAAACTCTTCTGACCGCTACACCAAGTCCGATCTGCTTCCAAATCACGAACCGAATGGAAACCAGTAAATCAGATCACCAGTACAACGTTTATGTGGCTGCACCTCTGTGGTATCCACACGAACCCGTGAATCACCGATGAATGTCCGCTACACACACCGGTTGGAATTGATCTCCTTAGACCTCGTAGTGCTAGCTACGCCTCTTCAGAGATTTTTGTCTAGGAGAGTGGCTAGGGTTTTTCTATGCTTTTACTTGGGGTGCGTCAAGAATAATAGTCCTCCTATTATTACCCAATAAGCCTATTTAAATAGGTGCATAGAAAAACCTAACCTATTTGGGCCTTATTCCATTGTATAATTATAGGCTTACTATTGGGCCTTATAATTATAACATGAATTCCCAAATATTAAGCCCAAACAATTTGGTCCTTTAATTCCAAATTCACTAAGCTCTAAGTATGCGACCCTACAGGCTCTCATTACGTTGGCAATGGCCATTAATCATATTAATGATCATAAACAAAGATTGGTGTCTAGCAACACATCATTGTTACCCAAGTAATGAGAAAGTCGGTTATTTGACTAAACCTTTACACGTGATCATCACTTATGTCCTTTTGTCCTATACATCTAGATTGAGCACGAGACATGGACCGTGTCATTCCCGTATAGCCCAATCTTAAGGTTTCTTGACTCCTAAGTAAGCTGACTGAAACAAATGTAATCGACATCTCATGTCAATTCATTTGAGCATGGCCATGCATTTTCTCAGCTTTACTTAGTCAAGGGGCCCATAGATGTTACTCCTGTTATACATCTTGATCACACAAATCCCTCCGCATGATATGTGACATATCCAATATCTACCCTTGCATTCACTTAACCATTAGTGACATAGAATAGTATCAAAATATGAAACTCACATGTAGGGAACCTTGGTGATCTCAGGTCAAAGGACCATATTAATAATGATCACTAAGAACCACTTATGACACTCATATAACGATCCATGTAGTGTTCTTAATATGGGTCGGTCTAGTATACAAGTTCTCTAACTTGTACTCATGTGTAAACTTAATATCCCATATAAGTTTTCACACATGCTAGTCTTAACATATCAAAGCAACCTAATCCACAATGATATATGACTAGGGACATTTAAGAATACAATTATTCTAAGGTTATTATTATAATTAAATATATTACACAGATAATATATATAAATGTAATAATTGGAATTGCCATTAAAATAACATGATTCAAAATTACAATCACCAATATGATTGGTTTTAGGGCATATACACTAACAATAACTTTAAAATTTATAGATTTAGCTAGATGTTAGGAATTTGAATTATTACATGCAGCGAAATTTCAAAATTTTGATCCGAATTCTACCTAGGATCCATGCAAAAAGCACAAATCAATGATTAGGATTTTACCTAGTGGGCACTCGTATTTCTACTAATCAAAACTTGAGAGTGGATGAATCAAACGCCGAGCGGAAGGTACAGTGTCTCTACGGTATCCACATGGAGTGAACAACGACCTCTCGCCCTCCATGAATCTGCTAGGATGCGTTTCTCTCTCTAGGAATTAGGATTCGATGTTTTTTGAATGATTTAAGATTTTAGGAGGATTATGAGCGTGTTTCTCATATGCTGCCCTCAAGCCCCTTTTTATAGAACTTAAGCAAGCCACAATCCTAGTCTTACTAGAATAATACTTTCAAAATCCTAATTACACTTAACAACTCATCTTATCCTTATCCTAAAGATAATGGGGAGAGATAGAAATTATCTATTAATTATCTAATATTAGATAATAATATTATCTCATAATATAAATATCTTAATTATTAGATAATTGTATATAGTTATCAAATATCAAAATAATATTATCTCATAATATATTTATCTAATATCTGATAACGTAATTATTTGATATTATTTTAATATCAAATAATATCACAATTATATATATATATATAGATATATATTATGTGAATAACACATTATTATTCTTAATAATAATATATATATGTACGAAAATAAGTCCAATTAATTGGATATTAATATAATTAAAGTCCAATTAATTATTATCTTATTTCTACTCCTTTTGTGTGACCCTGTAGGTTCTTACTACGTTGACAATGATTCATTATTGAGCCATAGATAGTGAATGGTATCTAGCAACACATCACTGCCACTCAAGTAGTAAGAATATCTGTGATTCGACATCCACCTAATACATGATCAACGTTTTGCATCATAACCCTTTTGTAATAATATTCAAATTGAACTGGAGGCATGGAATGTGTCATCCTTGTCAATGTTCAATTTATATTTCTTAATACTGGGTAGATTTAAAATAAATGATTAATATCACATATTAATTTAACTGAGCATGGCCATGCATTTCTAAGTCTCACTCAATCAAGGGGCCCAAGGATATTTCTCTTTTATACAAGAGTAACAAAATCTCATCTACATCACTCACTTCCCTCTGCACAATTTATGACACACACAATCAATGACCTACTGGTCATTCTAATTAAAGGTGACATAGGACAATATTAAAGTGAATAATTCCTCAAGTAGGGAACTGTAGTGACTTCAGGTCAAAGGTTTATGTGTATTTGTGATCATATAAGAATAACTTATGACACGTCTATCCATGCAATATTCTCATAGTGGGTCAGTCCAATACATTGTTCACTAGTAATGTACTCATGTATTGACTTGATATCATATATCCATGATTTGTAATCATCAATCACTATACATGTTAGTCTCGATGTATTATTACTATTTTTTTCGTAATAATACTTGACTAAGGGCATTTTAGGAATAGCGAAGCTATTCCAAGGATAATTATTATATTAAGTTATAAATCGTGCAGAATAATAATAAAATTATGAGAACAAAATATAATAATTAAATTACTTAAAATAAAATATAATACATTATGTATTATTTCAATCATCTATATGATTAGTTCCTAGGACACACACTAATAATCTCCCACTTGGACTAGAGCCAATCACTCATGTATCTAATACCAAGTGACATAGTATGACCATCATGCTCTTTCTACACTAAAGGCTTTGTTAGTGGGTCGACGATATTATCATCAGTTAGTACTTTGCATATCTTCACATCTCCTCTATCGATGATTTCTCGAATGAGATGGAAACGCCTAAGTATATGTTTGGATAGCTGGTAAGATCTAGGTTTCTTGGCTTGTGCAATGGCTCCATTGTTGTCACAATAGAGATCCACTGGGTTTGCGATGCTAGGAACAACGCCAAGTTCAGTAATGAAATTTTTTATCCAAATAGCCTCTTTTGACACATCAAAGGCAGCAATATACTCAGCTTCTGTAGTAGAGTCGGCCACTGTTTCTTGCTTTGAACTCTTCCAGCACACAACGCCACCATTTAGGCTAAATACATAACCTGATTGCGATCTAAAGTCATCCTTGTCGGATTGGAAACTGGCATTAGTGTAACCTTTTACAACAAGTTTCTTCCACTCCTCCATATATTAAGAATGAATCCCTAGTCCTTCTTAAGTACTTAAGGATATTCTTAATGGTAATCCAGTAAGGTTCACCTGGATTTGACTGGTACTTGCTCGTCATTGGTCTCTAAATCCCGCAAGTGCACAGGTTAAGTCTAGTTATAGTATAAAAGATTATCATTCTCCACAGGGATTATAGGTTGAGTACTAACTGAATCTCAAGTAAATTATCTAGGCAGATCAATTGAGAGTGTAAATTAAGAATTAAATGTAAAACAGAGCTTAGCTATCAAAATAAGGTTTGATTCAATGGAATAAAAGCGTACTTAGCTTAAGGATCCCTTGTACACTTCATTATGGAATGAATTTACTTCTCTAACTTGGTTTACTGTTAATTAAGATTGCTGGATTACCAAAATTAAGCTATACCTCATTGCAAGGCTACTAGCTACTAACCGAGAGATTAAGTGTCCAGAATTACTCTAGTAACCACTAATCTAGGTTGCATTAACTTTGCTTAGAATCCATTTTTGGACATTTCATCCTATGCAAAAAAATTCAATCAGCTTAATTCCTAAGTCTAATTGACATTCCCAATGATCATGCAAGATCCGATTAATTAATTGGTCATTTCAACCTAGAATCAACTAATCCATAACACAAATCCAATATTCCGGATATATTGGCTTGTTCCAGACAAAACAACATAATCAAATCATAATTCAACAATAAATCAAGCTAGATTATATAAGATTCAGTTCCATAACTCCATGAACAAGTTCACCTAAGCTAAGCACAAAGGTTAGTGTGAGAACATTACAAGATCAGAAGAAAACAAGAAAACAGAGAGGGAAGTCAAACAATCCATGAAATCTACAAATTTCTTGCTTGATTCTTCAATTCCTTGCTTGAATCCGCGTTAGAAGGCGCCTTTGGTGAGTTTGAGTCCCTCCTAGGGCTTCTCCCAGCAGCTCTCCTTGTTAATTCTCAGTTTCTCTCCCCCCTTTGCAAGATCTCGTGCAAAACTTATATTTTTGATGTACACGGGGTCCAACACGGCCCGTGTTGTACCCCGTGTTTCTCAGCGAAAGTTTGAGCAGCAAGAAACACGTTGTGCAACACGCCCCGTGTTCTCCTACGAAATGTCAAGCAGTAATGTACACGGGGTAGTACATGCCCCATGTTCTACCCGTGTTCTTCAACGAAGACTGATCAGCATATTACACGGGGTGTGACACCCCCGTGTTCTTCATAAGCGAATGGCAGTAAGATACACGGGGTCCAACACGGCCCGTGTTGTACCCCGTGTTCTTCTCTGAGTAGCTCAGCAAAGCCTCGAAGTAGTTCAGAAAGAAACACGGCAATGAACACGGGGTTCCCATACCCCGTGTTCTTTGCTGAGTGAACAATCTTGCTTCAATGCTTCATTATTTGAATGGTTTTGCCTCTAGATTCTTTTCTAATGCTTATATGTGTCATTTCATGACCTGAAAACAAAATATAGAGTATCTAAGTGTCCTTTTCAATCAATTTACACCAAATACTAAGTAAATAAATGGATGAAACACATAGAATTTAGGTGTATTTGTGCACTTATCAATTCCCCTACACTTGAATCTTGCTTGTCCTCGAGTAAGGAAGTAAGAGAACAAGAAAATCTACCCCAATTTTACTCACTTCTTTTTCTTCTTTTCTTTCTTCTTTTTTTTTTTATAATCAGGCAATCATTCAACAAATCAAAGATTAGGAGCAAGTCATGCTAAGAAACTAAATGAAAATAAAGCAACTAAACAAGTCAATTCTCAGCATAGAAGCAAAAAAGAATAGCCTCACAGGTAAAGTGCTTACTCTTACTCTCAAAACAAGGCTTGTGTATACTCTCAAGTCAATTAGCTCATAACTTAATGCTACCATATGCTTGCACAAACTCTAATTTCCACTATTATAATGTAAAATGCATGCAAATTAGAGGACTTTATTAAGGAAAAAGGGTGAGGATAGGGGGAAGGAACATCAAGGGGTGAAAAGTGATAGAACCCTGAGTTTGAAGGAAGAAGACACATTGGTCATGAATTTGACCATTGTCAAGTTCCATTACTCAGCTTGATAGCTTGCTTCCACCCTTGCTTCAACCTCCATTCTTCTCCTTTTGATTTTCATTATTTCATTCATCATCATTTTTTTTATACAAATAAATCAACAAACACAACATTTTTTTTATTTTTTTATTCATTCATAACAAGCTTTTCTTCCTTTTCTTCTTCCCAGATTATTTAATTGACACCATTTTTTTATGGTGTTTTGTTTTCTTCTTTTCTTCTTTTTTTTTATTTATTTGTTTGTTTGTTTTTGATTTTTTTTTAACAACCAAAACTACAAATTAACTTATCCAACTAGCAACACTAAGTAAGGACCTCAAAAATAGCCAAACTTATAAAATGTGTCTAAGTCTCCTCAAACTCTAAGGTTCAAGTTCACTTAGGTAGTGGCTTTGGATGAACACGGTATGGCTAGGCTAGAAATGAGGGTCCAAGGCTCAAAGTGGCTAACTAGGGAAAAAGTTTTAGGGAAAAATTAAAGAAAAGAATTCAAATGAGCCAAACAAATAAACAGGGTAAGAAACATGGCCTCATCATTTTTTGACATGCAAAGTACATAAAATGTAGCCTCAAAAAGAGAAAATGCAAGTTCTAGAGCACAAAGGCAAGAGTGATGACATAATCCCTCACGAAGAAAAATGAGCTTTAATTTCTAATGAGAAAATAGCTCAAAAGGCTTAAATCTCACAAGGGACAATTATGCTCATTACTCTTAGTTTCAAGCTTTAGATTTTCCTTATCAAGTTGCCAAATATTCATTAAAGAAACAAGGCATGAATCAATCACTTTATTCAATGAATTGCTTTACATTTTTTATTATTATTATTATTATTTATTTTCATCATTTCATTTTTTTATATATATCATTGAAATTGGAGCAAATTTCAGTGCTCTAAATCATTCAAGCAAGTTCAAGTGCAAAGCATTGCAAAACACTGCTCCCCCACACTTAAAAGTGGACATTGTCCTCAATGTACAAAATAGTAATGAGAAAAGAGACAGAGAATAAATGGGGAACTGAAACTTTCCTGACATGCGGATTATGGCTGTCCAGTATATCGCAGGGAGATCCAGAAGTAGAGATAGAGTGGGAGAGAGAGAGAGAGAGAGGAGACTGGAATCTAGAAGAAAGAATAGACAATACTTAGAAAAATAGACTATTAGTTATTACAGATATTAATATCAAGAGTGCAAGAAAATCACAAAGTTTTTTATGTGAACCAGATAGTGAGGAACACAAGGTTGTACACTGTCCGTGTTCAACACCGTGTTTCTCTCTGGAACGCAATGAAAATCAGAAGTTCTTTTAAATTGGCCAGACAGTGAGGAACACGGGATACTACACGGCCCGTGTTGTACACCGTGTTTCTCACTGGGCTGTGTTTTTAGCCCTCTGTGCAAGAAATCAAACAACAAACATACATTCATGCCTAATCTACCTCAAAAACAGAGTCCACATGCAAAAATGAACATCCTACATCAACACTTAATGACTTAAATGCCTCCATTACTCAGAAAACTCAGATTGAAAGTGGAAAACTAAGAATTAAAAGCAACAAAATAGAAAAATAAGCTTGGGTTACCTTCCAAGAAGCGCTTGTTTAAGGTCATAAGCTCGACCCTTGTTTCTTTATCAATCTGGAGCCTCCATTATTGGTGGTCCAGCAACATAATGCTTCAATCTCTTGCCATCAAGTGGTGGGTTTGCCTCCAAAAATTTTGCATATGCAGCAATCTCATCATTTTCAGCAATTTCATCTTTTACTAGACATGCTTCAAGAGGATCTTGGAGGCTTCCCTTTTGATGGTCTTCTTTCACAACTTTGTCTAGCACATCTACCCTGCATATGGAGTCTTCACGAATAGGTAATTTGATTGATTCATTCAAATTAAATTCAACCTTCTCATCCCCAACAGATAATGACAGTCTACCATTTTTAACATCAATTAAAGCTCCAGCAGTAGCAAGAAATGGTCTACCTAAAATAATAGGGATTTGAGCATCCTCTTCATCTCAAGGACAACAAAGTCAACAGGTATAAAAAACTTACCCACTTTAATAGGTACATCCTCAAGAATACCTACTGGATACTTTACTGAACGGTCGGCTAGTTGAAGTGAAACCATGGTGGGCTTCATCTCCTCAATGTTCAATCTCTTAGCAACCGACAATGGCATAAGGCTCACACTCGCCCCCAAGTCACATAATGCCCGATCAATAGGGACATTTCCTATAACGCAAGGAATGGAGAAGCCTCCTGGATCCTTTAGCTTAGGAGGTAGTTTATTTTGAATGATGGCACTACACTCCTCAGTCAAAGCCACAGTTTCATGCTCCTCTAACTTCCTCTTGTTGGAAAGAATGTCCTTCAAGAATTTAGCATATGAAGGCATTTGTGAAAGTGCATCAGTGAAGGGAATATTGATGTACAATTTCTTCAGCACTTCCAAGAACTTTCCAAATTGCTTATCCAGTTTAGCCTTAGCCAATCTTTAAGGATAAGGGATAGGCGATTTGTACGGTTCCGAAGGAATATATTTTGATTTGTCTAGTAGTTCCCCTTCTTTCTCTTCAACTTCCTTAGAAATTGAGGCCTTGTTGCCCTCATTTTGCTCTTCTTCCACACTTGTCTCTTTTTCACTTTCTTGAGTGGCAATAGGATCATTCAATAATCTTCCACTCCTAAGAGTTATTGCTTTGCAATGCTCCCTTGGATTTGATTCCGGTTGAGCAGGGAGTTGGCCATAAGCTCTTGAAGAAGATGCAGAAGCTTGTTGAGCAATTTGAGTTTCCAGCATCTTTCCATGAGTGGCCAAGGAATCTACCTTAGAAGACAGTTGCCTAATTGAATCTTCCATGTATCTTCCATGTTGTCTAAATTCCTCATTGGTTTTCTCTTGAGAAATAAGAAATTTCTCCAAGAGGCCTTCTAATTTTGCAATAGAGGATGGTTGGGCTGGTGGGTTGTATGATCTTTGACCTGGAAACCAGGTGGTGGTGGTCTATTGGTGGTGGTTTGTGTGTTGTATGGTTGGGTGGGCTTGTAGGAGAAATTTGGATGATTCCTCCATGATGGATTGTAAGTGTTTCCAAATGGTTCACTTTGGTTTTTCTGTCCAAACCCACTGTTATTCACATAATTCATTTACTCAGTAAAATCTTGGCCCAAGGTGCATTCAGCTGCAACATGCCCTGTAATTCCACAAATCTCACAAGGAATGTCAGTGGCACCTGTTGTATTCACACTGTTAACATGAAATTTGTCAAATTTAGCCATATAGAGCATTTACCTTGCTGCCTAAACTTCCTAATGCATCTACTTTATCAGATAAATGACTAAAGGCATCTAATTCATACTTCCCTGCTGCTTTTCTTGATGGTCCCCTCTCATTTGACCATTGATAATGGTTCAAAGCCATGTCTTCAATCAGCTTATAAGCTTCATCTAATCTTTTATTCATTAAGGCACCTCCAGCAGCAGCATCCACAGTAAGTCTAGTGTTGTAATTCAAACCATTGTAAAAGGTATGAAGAACAAGCCATTTTTCTAATCCATGATGTGGACACAGCCTTAATAGCTTTTTGTATCTATCCCAAGCATCAAATAGGGATTCTCCTTCCCTCTGAGAAAATGTAGTAATCTCGTTCCTCAATTAGGCAGTCTTGCTTGGAGGAAAGTATCTTGATAGGAAAGCCCTCAGTAGCTCCTCCCATGTGGTAATTGATTCGGCTGGTAAAGAATGCAACCAAGCTCTTGCTCTATCCCTCAAGGAGAAAGGGAAGAGTCTAAGCTTGATAGCATCAGCTGCTACACCATTGATCTTTATTGTATCACAGTATTCTAGGAAAATTTGAATGTGGAGGTTGGGATCCTCTATTGGCAATCCACCGAACTAGTTTTTGCTGCACTATAGACAACAAAGCTGGCTTCAATTCAAAGTTATTTGCCTCAACAGCGGGCCTTCGTATACTAGATTGAAGACCAGTGGCATCGGGTGCTGCAAACTCTCTAAGTGATCTATTGTCCATGTCTTGAATTACTGGTTCAGTATGGATTTCTTCTTGGATGTGAACTGACTGCTGCTCTCTTCTTCTCTTATGCAAAGTTCTTTCAATTTCTGGATCTAAGTCAAGAATTCCTTCAAGACTTCTTCTTCGCATATAAAAGATTTTCTGCAAAATGATTATGTAACACTAAACAGAACAAGGTAAGAAAGAAATGCTGAATAAAAATAAGAAAATCAGATCAAGATGAATTAAGAAGTAAAAGAAAATAAATTGCCTAGTCTAATTCACTTAAAACTTGTGGTTAATATCAACTGGATACAATCCCCGGCAACGGCGCCAAAACTTGACCTCTAAATCCCACAAGTGCACAGGTTAAGTCTAGTTATAGTATAAAAGAGTATCGTTCTCCACAGGGATTATAGGTTGAGTACTAACTGAATCTCAAGTAAATTATCTAGGCAGATCAATTGAGAGTCTGAATTAAGAATTAAATGTAAAACAGAGCTTAGCTATCAAAATAAGGTTTGATTCAATGGAATAAAAGCGTACTTAGCTTAAGGATCCCTTGTACACTTCATTATGGAATGAATTTACTTCTCTAACTTGGTTTACTGTTAATTAAGATTGCTGGATTACCAAAATTAAGCTATACCTCATTGCAAGGCTACTAGCTACTAACCGAGAGATTAAGTGTCAGAATTACTCTAGTAACCACTAATCTAGGTTGCATTAACTTTGCTTAGAATTCATTTTGGACATTTCATCCTATGCAAAAAATTCAATCAGCTTAATTCCTAAGTCTAATTGACATTCCCAATGATCATGCAAGATCCGATTAATTAATTGGTCATTTCAACCTAGAATCAACTAATCCATAACACAAATCCAATATTCCGGATATATTGGCTTGTTCCAGACAAAACAGCATAATCAAATCATAATTCAACAATAAATCAAGCTAGATTATATAAGATTCAGTTCCATAACTCCATGAACAAGTTCACCTAAGCTAAGCACAAAGGTTTAGTGTGAGAACATTACAAGATCAGAAGAAAACAAGAAAACAGAGAGGGAAGTCAAACAATCCATGAAAATCTACAAAATTTCTTGCTTGATTCTTCAATTCCTTGCTTGAATCCGCGTTAGAAGGCGCCTTTGGTGAGTTTGAGTCCCTCCTAGGGCTTCTCCCAGCAGCTCTCCTTGTTAATTCTCAGTTTCTCTCCCCCCTTTGCAAGATCTCGTGCAAAACTTATATTTTTGATGTACACGGGGTCCAACACGGCCCATGTTGTACCCCGTGTTTCTCAGCGAAAGTTTGAGCAGCAAGAAACACATTGTGCAACACGCCCCGTGTTCTCCTACGAAATGTCAAGCAGTAATGTACACGGGGTAGTACATGCCCCATGTTCTACCCCGTGTTCTTCAACGAAGACTGATCAGCATATTACACGGGGTGTGACACCCCCCGTGTTCTTCATAAGCGAATGGCAGTAAGATACACGGGGTCCAACACGGCCCGTGTTGTACCCCGTGTTCTTCTCTGAGTAGCTCAGCAAAGCCTCGAAGTAGTTCAGAAAGAAACACGGCAATGAACACGGGGTTCCCATACCCCGTGTTCTTTGCTGAGTGAACAATCTTGCTTCAATGCTTCATGATTTGAATGGTTTTTGCCTCTGGATTCTTTTCTAATGCTTATATGTGTCATTTCATGACCTGAAAATAAAATATAGAGCATCTAAGTGTCCTTTTCAATCAATTTGCACCAAATACTAAGTAAATAAGTGGATGAAACACATAGAATTTAGGTGTATTTGTGCACTTATCAGTCATGCTTAAAGCATACGAGACATTAGGACTGCTGGAAATCGCGCATCATACATGCACAACGGAATAAAATTTTTGCACGATTTCCACAAGGATCCATGCGAATTTAGAATGCCATAGATTAGGGATTAGGGTTTTATACCTTTCGGCAAATTCTTCTGACCGCTGCAGCAAATCCGATCTGCTTCCAAATTACGAACCGGAATGGAAACCAGTAAATCAGATCACCAGTACAACGTTTTGTGGCTGCACCTCTGTGGTATCCACACGAACCCGTGAATCACCGATGAATGTCTGCTAACACACACTGGTTGGAATTGATCTCCTTAGACCTCGTAGTGCTAGCTACGCCTCTTCAGAGATTTTGGTCAAGGAGAGTGGCTAGGGTTTTTCTATGCTTTTACTTGGGGTGCGTGAAGAATAATAGTAATCTTATTATTACCCAATAAGCCTATTTAAATAGGTGCATAGAAAAACCTAACCTATTTGGGCCTTATTCCATTGTATAATTATAGGCTTACTATTGGGCCTTATAATTATAACATGAATTCCCAAATATTAAGCCCAAACAATTTGGTCCATTAATTCCAAATTCACTAAGCTCTAAGTATGCGACCCTACAGGCTCTCATTACGTTGGCAATGGCCATTAATCATATTAATGATCATAAACAAAGATTAGTGTCTAGCAACACATCATTGTTACCCAAGTAATGAGAAAGTCGGTGATTTGACTAAACCTTTACACATGATCATCACTTATGTCATTTTGTCCTATACATCTAGATTGAGCACGAGACATGGACCGTGTCATTCCCGTATAGCCCAATCTTAAGGTTTCTTGACTCCTAAGTAAGCTGACTGAAACAAATGTAATTGACATCTCATGTCAATTCATTCTGAGCATGGCCATGCATTTTCTCAACTTCACTTAGTCAAGGGGCCCATAGATGTTACTCCTGTTTATAGGAGGGACAAATCCCATCTTGATCACACAAACCCCTCCGCATGATATGTGACATATCCAATATCTACCCTTGCATTCACTTAACCATTAGTGACATAGAATAGTATCAAAATATGAAACTCACATGTAGGGAACCTTGGTGATCTCAGGTCAAAGGACCATATTAATAATGATCACTAAGAACCACTTATGACACTCATATAACGATCCATGTAGTGTTCTTAATATGGGTCGGTCCAATATACAAGTTCTCTAACTTGTACTCATGTGTAAACTTAATATCCATATAAGTTTTCACACATGCTAGTCTTAACATATCAAAGCAACCTAATCCACAATGATATATGACTAGGGACATTTAAGAATACAATTATTCTAAGGTTATTATTATAATTAAATATATTACGCAGACAATAAATATAAATATATAATTGGAATTGCCATTAAAATAACATGATTCAAAATTACAATCACCAATATAATTAGTTTTAGGGCATATACACTAACAAGGACGAGTACATATCATGGCATACGTGATAGATCCAATTACTGATGCATATGGTATCTTATTCATGTGGTCCTTCTCATCTTGTATCGAGGGACACTGAGCTTTGGACAAATTTATGCCATGCGACATAGGCAAAATCCTCTTTAGATTCTTGCATGTTAAACCGTTTTAACACTTTATCTATGTATGTACTTTGACTTAGGCCAAGCAATTTTCTTGATCTATCTCTATAGATCTTAATACCCTTGTATATAGGTAGCTTCACCTAAGTCTTTCATCGAGCAACAATTTCCTAATCAAGTCTTTACTGTTTGCAATGTAGGGATATCATTTTCGATGAGTAGTATGTCATCCACATACAACACAAGGAAAATAATTTTGCTCCACTAACCCTTTTGTAAACACAAGATTCATCTTCATTTTTATGAAATCAAATTCTTTGATTGCCTCATTAAAATAAAGATTCCAACTCCGTGAAGCTTGCTTAATCCATAAATGGATCATTATAGTTTACATACCTTTTCAGCAGTTTCAGGAATGACAAAACCCTAGGGCTATGTCATATATACAACCTCAAGGAGCTTTCCATTAAGAAAAGCGATTTTGACATCCATCTGTCAGATTTCGTAATCATAAAAAGTTGCAATAGCAAGAAAAATCCGGATGGATTTAAGCATGGCAACTAAGGAATAGGTCTTATCATAGTCTATACCATGAACTTGCCTATAACCTTTTACGACTAATCATCCCTTAAAGGTTTGCACGTTACCATCCATGTCAATTTTCTTCTTGAAAACCCATTTGCATCCAATAGGTTTTACCCTTTCAGGTGGATCAACAAAGTCCATACTTAGTTAGTATACATGGAATCCATCTCAGATTTCATGGCCTCAAGCCACTTCTTAGAGTCTAGCCCTTTTATAACTTCTTGGTAAGTTGTAGGCTCATCTTGATCCATGAGCAAAACATCGCCATTTTGAGTCACAAGAAATCCATATCTCTCGGGCTCATGGCGTATCCTACCAGACTTACATGGGCCTTGTGTTACTTGAGTTAGTTCCTGACCCACAACATCTTGTGGTCTTTTTTCAAGCTCTATTATAGGTTCAGTGTTACTTTGTGAGTCTCGCACTTCTTCGATTTCTACTTTCCTCCCACAGTTTTTCTTAGAGATAAATTCTCTTTCTAAAAAAATACTAGTTCGTGCGACAAATACTTTGCCTTCACTAGGATTATAGAAATAGTATCCCTTAGTTTCCTAAGGATACCCTACAAAGTAGCACTTGTCCGATTTGGGTCCGAGTTTATTAGAAACTTGACGTTTTACATAAGCCTCGCAACCCCAAATCTTCATAAAAGATAAGCTGGAACGTTTCCCAGTCCATATCTCATATGGAGTCTTTTGAACCGTTTTAGAGGGAACACGGTTGAGGGTAAAAGCAGCTGTCTCTAGAAAATGCCCCCAAAAGGAAATTGGAAGATCTGTATGACGTCTAACAAGGTACGATTCCTTCTTTCTGAAACACCATTCCATTGTGGTGTTCAAAGTGGAGTGAGTTATGATACTATACCACACTCCTTTAGATAGTCATCAAATTCTTAGCTTAAGTATTCTCCACCTCGATCTGATCGAAGTGTTTTAATACTTTTACTAAGTTAGTTTTGTACTTCATTCTTGAATTCCTTGAACTTTTCAAAGGATTCTGATTTGTGCTTCATAAGATACACATATCCATATCTACTGAAATCATCAGTAAATATAATAAAGTACTGGAAACCTCCTATAGCAGGTGAACTAATAAGCCCACATACATTAGTATGTATGAGACTTAATAGATCATTAGCCCTTTCACTGTATTTAGTGAATGGTGTTTTAGTCATTTTACCTAGCAAACAAGATTCACATATTTCATATGATTCAAAATCAAATGAATCCAAGAATCCATCTTTATGGAGCTTGGATATGCGCTTCTCATTTATATGGCCCAAACGATAATGCTAGAGATAGGTTGGATTTAAATCATTTAATTTAAATCGCTTAATGTTTATATTATAGATAGGCATTTCAAGATCAAGAATATAGAGCTCATTGAACATTTGTGTACTACAGTAAAACATTTCATTTAAATAAACTGAACAACTTTTGTCTTTTATTATAAATGAAAAACCTTTCTTGTCCAAACAGGAAACAAAAATAATATTCCTGTTGATAGCAGGCATAAAATAACAATCCTCTAATTCTATTACTAATCTAGAAGGTAAAGATAGATAATATGTCCCTACAGCTAGTGCAGCAACTCTTGCTCCATTGCCAACTCGTAGGTCCACTTCGCCTTTAGCTAGAGTCCTACTCCTTTGTAGTTCCTGCACATTTGTACAAATGTGAGAACTGCATCTGGTATCTAATACCTAAGATGTAGAAGTGGAAACATTAATTTCTATAACATAAATACCTCAAGCGGAAGTGTCACTTCCTTTCTTCTTTTTCAGATCTTCTAGATAGACCTTACAGTTTCTTTTCCACTGTCCGGTCTGACCACAATGGAAGCATGTCCCTTCCTTAGCCACACCTCTTTTTAGTTTCAGTGCAGAGGATTTAGACTTGGGCTTACCTTTGGATTTGGAATCTTTTTTGTTTTTGCCCTTGCCTTTTCCTTTGCTTTTGCCCTTTTGAACCATCATTATGGTATTAGGCTTAGTCTTCTACAAATTTTGTTCAGCAGTTCTTAACATGCTTAATAATTCTGGCAGTGGTTTGTCAATTTCATTCATGTTGTAATTCATGATAAATTGACCATAACTTTGTGGCAATGATTGCAAAATTAAGTCAATGGCCAACTCCTGACCTAGTGGAGCACCCAATCTCTCAAGGTTCTCAACATACCCAATCATTTTGAGTACATGAGGCCAACAGGGTTTCCTTCTGCCAGTTTGCACTGAAATAAGGCTTTTGTCACCTCAAACCTTTCATGCCGAGCTTGGCCTTCATAAAGCTTCTTAAGATGCTCAAGCATGTCATAAGCTTCCATGTTTTCATGTTGCTTCTGAAGCTCAGAGTCCATGGTAGCTAACATAAGACAACCGACATCTAATGCATCATCATGATGCTTCTTATAAGCATCCTTTTGAGCTCAAGGGGCAGTAGCTTCAGGTTCTTGAGGAACAGGTTCCTGTAGGACATACATTTTCCACTCATGTTTGAGGACTATCCTCAAATTCCTGTACCAGTTCAGGAAGTTTATCTTATTCAGTTTGTCCTTCTCAAGGACCGATTGCAGTAATAAGTTATTTGATGTATTAGCCATTGGTTATCTATAACAGAAATATGCAAAGTAAGTATTAAATTTAAAATATTTAATAAGGTCTTTTATTAAATGTACCTCCCACTATTTCATTCAAATTAATAGCCCTCGCTATTAATTCGAAAAGTCATATTGTCTAAGCTTTCTAGTGGGCCAAGATCTATATTTCACCAAGCCTTAAGTTAGCTTTGGTTAATCACTTAAAACTTAGTTATTTGGGTAGGCAACACTTGCCAATTGTATCATATACAACTCTTAAATAGTTAGGTGAACAACACTTGTTCTAGTCCATCTTATGAACTAAAGCTCAACTCTATGCCTCTAAGTCTCAATCCTATTGAGATATCCTAGTTAAGTTAGACCCAATGTTTGACATTCGGATATCACTATTATCCAGTCGCATCTCACTAAGATAAACGAGGTACCTTGCTTTAGCAAACCTACCTTATGTCGATCGAGGCCTTGATGAGTGCCAAACATTAGAATGTATCATAAATTATTACTGACTTAATATTTTAGATAAGGGATTTTAACTCAATTATTATCAGATCTCACCATAACTAGCCTATTTATTCATGCAATATATCTAGCATATCTCATATATCATATAAAGTAAATGAACAAAATAGACTACCGTATATCATATATCATGCAATGAATAGAACTATCACATAGTAGGAATACATTCTATCACATAATAAATGTATGCTCATCAATATCATCACATAATAAAGAAATCAATATGTCACATAGTATCGCCCTAAAATTCTATTTTCTAATGACATTCCTAACTAACTCCTTAACTTCTTCTTGTCCCATAGCTCCTTAGCTTCTCCTTGTTCCAAGTCAAGAATGCTCCATTGCAATTACAAATTTACAACAGAAACCCCGAGCTTCATTCGGGGGGAGTGAGATGAGAAGAGAATATACATTAGAACAATAGAGGAAGACATGACATGCAAATCGTATTTAAAATCCGTCCATAAAAACTCCAAGGGCCATACTATGCAACATATTCATGCATTATATGTAATAATTGCTAAGAAATATATGTAACCAAGATAAGGATGATGATTGACATATTTATTTAATAACATAATCATCATAAAAAATTATGTTTTAAAACAGCACCTTAAGAACAAAAATAATTTTTGAATGCTATGTAGAGTTAGCACAGCGATCCCCCTAGCTGATTAGAGGGCGGGGGTCAAGAGGGCAGAGCCCCTTACTGGGGGGTGTGGGGGGAGGAGCCCTCCGGGTCAAAAATTGAATTCATCTGACATTCAAATTTTAATTCATTTTGCCAATAATTGACACACCCCAAGTCGAACAATTCGATTATATGTTTGACATTCAAATCATAGTTTCAAAATAGGATTTACGTCTAAACACTTTGAATAATTTTAATCATATCAATACAGATCCAACTGTGTTCAAATAAACTAAAGCATACATATACCTCATAGACCAGATTCAACTTAATCATATTTAAATGATTTTAAATAGCTCCTTACAGATTCAGAATTAATTTTATTAATTCTGTGTTGACTAGGTTATATGCTTTAAACATAGAGAACATCACATATTCAAAGCAAACTCAAGGGTTTATCATATGAAAACTCAGAATTAAATACTAATCCAGAATGCATATATATATCACCCATATATAACATGATTTAAGGATTAAGTTCGATTAAATCTGATTCATAACAGAACCTATTTACATCAGAATTGCACATGAAACAGATTTGAATATGAAGCAGAAAAATGCATAATTAGATTCATACAATTAATCTCATCAATTGATAATCAGATTCGAAATTCAGATCATATATATATATATATTTACAAAATTAGAACCATACACGAGTTTGCATATATCTCATATATATCTAGTTTAAATAGAAACTGATTTGATATTAATTTATCATATAAACATTCATCAAAACGTGTAACTTCTTATTTAAACCGAAACAAATTTGACATATATTTACCATATAAATATTCATCAAAGACGATAAAACACATAATCAGAACTATGTTTTTGCAAGAAGCTTTAATACCACTATTAGGAATTCAAATTTTTACATACAGCGGAATTTCAAAATTTTAATCCGAATTCTACCTAGGATCCATGTAAAAAGCACAAATCAATGATTAGGGATTTACCTATTGGACACTCGTCTTTCTACTGATCAAAACTTAAGAGTGGATGAATCAAACGTCGGGCGGAAGGTATAGCGTCTCTACGGTATCCACACGGAGTGAACAACGACCTCTCTGTTGAAATCGCACATCATACATGCACAACGGAATAAAAATTTTGCACGATTTCCACCAAGGATCCATGTGAATTTAGAACGCCATATATAGGGATTAGGG